>JALGPY010000035.1:0-485000 GCA_023055425.1 Linanthus parryae | reverse complement strand
TAATTAGTTCACAAAAAGTCCTCTGGGATTCGACAACCCTCTTCATCACATTATTACTAGAACGATAACCGTACACTTGCGGATATCGTATCATGTTTTTGGCGCCGTTGCCGGGGACTTTGGTTGAATTAATTAGAATTGTTAGCTTTAGGGATTTTATTTTCAGTTATATTCTTTACTCACCTGTGTTCTAGTGTTGTTGATTCTTTCAGGTGATTCTCTTGGTGCATGACCCATTCTCAAAACGAGCCATTATACCCACAGCTTGATAATCCAGAACGACTGTTTCGTACAGACTCGAGGAAATCAGTTCCAATGGGTGACCAACAGGGAACCGAGTTGGAAATACTCCGCAAGTTTACGGAAGATGCAGAGACCGCTAGAGTCGCTGCCGAGGCCAAAGTGGCCAACTCATTGAGGGAAACTGGGTTGCTCAGAGCTCAGTTAGCTGCTGCACAGACATTAGTTGCTAACCCTCTGATACCTCTGATTCCACCTAATGGAGGCCAGCAAGTGGCTCAAAGGAAAAATGTGGCACAGGAAGAAGATCGTCCATTGGTGGACTACTTCAGAACCACGCCAGCTGGATACCAACCTACCATTGTGAGGCCACATATTAATGCTGCTCACTTTGAGTTGCGTCAGTAGATGATTGATATGGTGTGTACTGAGTGCCTATTTACAAGATCTCCGGGAGATGATCCGAATGCCCACTTGCTTAACTTTGGGAAAATTACTTCAACATTGCATAATGAGCAAGTTCCAGGTGAAACAGTGAAGTTGATGCTGTTTCCTTTCTCTTTATCTGGAAAAGCTAAGACTTGGCTCATGGAACTACCAACGGGATTAATTACTACATGGGATGAATGTTCCAAAGAGTTTCTGAGAAAGTATCTACCGCCATCCAAAGTTGCTCAGCTCATGGCAGATATTATAAATTTTACTCAGCAAGAGGATGATTTTCTAGGATATACATGGAGTAAATCCAAGCAACTTTTTCGCAGATGCCCTACTCATGGTGAGTCGTGGTGTAAACTCCTCCATTATTTCTATAATGCTCTAGACAAGAAAACAGCACATGAACTAGATATGTTAGCTGGAGGCAATTTTATGGGCTTGAGAGTGCAACAATGCCAGGATTTGCTAAACAGTGTGGCAAAGCGTGAGTATATGATGACTGATACTCGTAGGTACTCGATATTCGATGGGGCGCTAGTCAACAAGATTGACTCAATGGTGGAGCAGAAATTTGAACAACAAATGGCAATTATGACTGCGGCCTTTAAAAGCATGAATTCATCAGCACATGTGAATCTGTGGGAGAGATGATCGCGGGTGAGAATCAGGGATATGGGATTGAATACGTAAATTACATGGGGCCTCCTAGACAGCAACAAGTTTGGGGGTATCAGAATCATCAGCGAATTCAGCCTAACTGGTATGCTCAGCAGTCCAATGTTCCTTACCAATCTCATAATCAAGCCACGCAGCCACAGGCACAGCAACAACAGGATCCGGAAATGAAAGCCTTGTTGAGACAATTGGTTACTCAGCAACAACAGACAAATGAGAAGATGGATAGGAAAAATGAGAATATGGATAGGATGGAGCACAAGTTTGTAGCCATGGAAGCCACTATCAAGAGTCATGAGACACAGATTGAGCAACATGCCAATCAGCTTACTAAATCTTCACCAGGCATGCTTCCTTCTAATTATATTGTTCCTACTGAGCAGCTCAAAGCTATTACTACTCGCAGTGGCACTACTACTCAGGATCCTCCATATCCTAGCCATGCGAGAGCTGAAGCTACTAAAGCCACAGAGAAAGAATTGAGTGAAGAGGTACCCAAGGCCGTGAGTCCCCAATCAAAGGACACGACTGAGAAGAAAGAAGAGCCCAAGAACACTCTAAATCCGGCTAATTTAGTGCCAAATGTGCCATATCCGGCGGCAATAAAGAGCAATGATGAAGATCATTATGGGAGATTTTTGTAGATATTTAAACAATTTCACATCAACATCCCTCTTGTGGAAGCACTTGCTCAGATGCCCAAGTATAAGAAGTTATTGAAGGAAATTTTATGGGGTAAGAAGAGCATAGACCCTTATTCCACGGTGAAGCTGACAGAAACATGTAGTACTGTGAAACAGCGAGATATTCCCAAGATGAGAGATCCAGACAGTGTCATCTTAGGTTGTACTCTTGGGGGTGGATATCATATGCATGTGCTATGTGATTTAAGCGCGAGTATTAATCTCATGCCATTGTCCCTATTTCAGAGATTGGGCATTGGTGCGCCAACCCCAGTTAAAATGGGTCTGCAGTTGGCAGATAATTCTATTGTTACATCAAATGGGGTTATTCAAAACTCTCTTGTGAAAGTGGGTGCATTTGTCTTTCCAGCTGACTTTGTGATAATGGACATCAAGGAGGATCGCGATGTGCCACTTATCTTTGGAAGACCGCTTTTGAAGACAATGCGCGCAAATGTGGATTTAGAGACTGAGGATGCTCACTCGGTAACTCGGTGAGTTAGTATTGCTCGATTAGCAAAGTAAATTTCGTCTGTTTTTCAGAAATCATAGAATGTCGTCAACAAGAGAATCCTAGTAATCCCCCCTAACGAGGTGTTCTGGTTGTTTCTCCCATATTAAATCTTAATATTTAAATATTTGTTTTGTATTTTTAATTATTTAGTTTAGTAAAATTCTCTCAATTGCTTGCCCACACGAAGGTAATAAAGCTAATTGGTTCACGACAAGTCCTTAGGGTTCGATAAATCCGGATTTCCAGATATTACTATACATGACAGTCGTGCAGTTGCGGTAAATCGTGTCAAGTTTTTGGCGCCGTTGTCGGGGAACTTACTATCAAAACTCTAGATTCACCACTTGTGTTCAAGGCATTTGTGCCGGGCAAGGTGAAGAAAAATTTGGCTATGATCAAGTTCAGAGAAGATCGTGTGGATCCTTCTCTTGGGTTGCCTACAGTTTTGTATGAAAAACATACTACCTCTATTTTTCCAGAAACTTACCATTTTACTTTTTCACTGTTCGTTTTGCTATCCAAATTACCGGGTCAAAGTGACCTGATTACGGATAAGAAAGTCAAACATAAATATTTATGGCAAGACGAAAGAAGTAATAAGTAAGACGTATAAAACATACACATAAATTACTAAAAGCTCGTAAATAATTATTTTTCTAGGAACTTCTCCAGGAACTCCTAAATAATTGTAGCATTAATTAAAAATTTTAATTTACAAGTCAACAAATATTTTCATAGTTTTTCCTTGAAAACAAAAAAAGGAAAACAAAGAAAAGATCCTCAAAAAAGAAAAGAAAAAAAAAAGAACCAAGGAAAATGCTCAAAAAAAACAAGAAAAAGAGAGCTTAGGTATCTAGACCCACGATGAAACAAGCCCATAACCCACTACCCATGTTTTCTGTAACTACCACTCTATTGCAACCCTAAGGCATACTTCTCGGAAACAAAAGGGAAGAGGCGGAGCCTCCAATACGAATGAAGAAATCTCTCTCTCTCTCTCTCTCTCTCTCTCTCTCTCTCTCTCTATCTCTCTCTCTCTCTCTCTCTCTCTCTCTCTCTCTCTCTCTCTCTCTCTCTCTCTCTCTCTCTCTCTCTCGATCTCGATCGAGTTGGTAGAGACCCAAGAAAAATCAGACGTCCTCTCCTTCTCCCTTCGTCCTTCATAGCACCTCCAAGCTGAATACGGTAACTTTTCAATCTCACCTTCTGACCGTTGGTATCTGTCAGGGTTCCGGCGATTTATCCACCGGAATCCTGCAAGTGTTGATCGGAGGTAGCTTCGGAATCAAAGGAGAAGAGAGAATTTGAGAGTAGAATTGGAGAAGAAGAAAGAGGAAAGGGAAATTGTATTCATGAATAATAAACCCTTACATAATTCCTTTATATAGTTCCGACTAGATTGTAATTAACTAAACTACGGGGCCTAAGCATAATAAACAAAAACTAGTAACGGCCTAAGCCACGCCTGCGTCCACGTCATTTGCTGATGACCGCCTTTGTCCAGCTGGACCAGTCACGATCCGCCATGCTGTCTTTGCCTCATCCTCAAACGACACCGTTCCACTTATTTCAAGTGGCAACGGTCATTTGATCGTACGGTAGCTGCTCATCTCCGATTGAGATCAGACGGTAACTGCTGCGTCTCATTTCATGTCACTAGTTTTGCTTCTATTTCACTTTAGTCCTACTTATAGGTCATCAGTTTCACTATCCTTTCACTTTAGTCCTCACAGATTCTTCATTTCATGACATTTCACCCCCTTTGTTGAAATGATTCGTGTCCTCACGAATCAAAAAGCGGAAATTGAGCCTTGAGGGAATGATATTCTTCCCAAGTAGCTTCCTCAGGTGAAGTGTTGCCCCATTGCACAAGTACCAGAGTTTCATGAGCATCTACTTTCTTTACTAGTTTTCTGTCTAGAATAGCAATAGGCTCAAGGAGTAGTTGGCCTTCTGGAACCACTTTAGGCAGAGTAGGAGAGTGATCAATGGCTCTCCCTTTAGCTAATTTCAACTGGGATACATGGAAGACAGAATGTACCTTAGCATCTGGGGTAAGTTGAAGTTTGTAGGCAACTTGTCCCACCTTCTGCAGAATGAGAAATGGACCATAGAACTTTGCTGCAAGTTTCATGTTTTTCCTGTGGGCTACTAAAGTTTGTCTATAAGGTTGGAGCTTGAGGAAAGCCCAATCTCCCACTTGTAACACTCTTTCACTTCTGTGCTTGTTGGCATAGTAGGTCATTCTCTCTTGAGCCAGTTGCAGGTTTTGCTTAATGACTGCCCAAATCTTCTTCCTCTCTAGTAGGAAGGCATCCAAATCAGCATTACCACTGGTGTTTAATTGATGGAAGTTGATGAGTTTTGGGGTATATTCATACAGTACTGAGAAGGGTGACATTTGGAGGCTGGAATGAAATGAAGTGTTGTACCAAAGTTCTGCCAAGGACAACCACTTTGACCACTGATGGGGTCTGGCAGATGTGAGGCATCTCAAATAGTTCTCTAGACATTGGTTCAGCTTCTCTGTCTGTCCATCTGTCTGGGGATGATAGGCTGAAGAATAGTGGAGTTTGGTGTCTAGAAGTTTAAAGAGAGTGTGCCAGAAATGGCTCAAGAACACTCTATCCCTGTCACTCACAATGGAATCAGGCACCCCATGAAGCTTGACCACATGATCAAAAAATAATTGAGCCACTTGCTGGGCAGTAAATGAGTGTGACAAGCCAATGAAATGGCCATATTTTGAATATCTGTCTATCACCACAAGTATAGCAGACTTACCAGATGATGTAGGGAGCCCTTCAATAAAGTCCATGCTAATGTGAACCCATGGGGTTTGAGGTATGGTGAGGGGTTGAAGTAACCCTGGATATGGTACATTCTCTGATTTCATTTGTTGGCAAATGCTACACCCTTGAACCCATTCTTTAACTTCCAAGCTCAGTTTTGGCCAAAAGAACAAGGTGCTGACCCTCTTATATGTGCCCTGAATCCCTGAGTGGCCCCCAATACCAGAATCATGCATGACTTTGATTAGTGTTTGCCTCAGTGATCCAGTGCTGCCCACATATAACTGACTAGCCTTCTTAAGAACTCCATCAACCAAAGCCCATCCTGGTATGGCATTGGGGTCTAGGGCTAGTTGTGACATTGTCTGTGTTGAAAAATCATCATTCTCATAAGAACTTAGTAGCTCTTGCACCCAATGTGGTGTGACAGTGGATACAGCAATGCAGGTGGCTAGTGGAGGGGGTTCCTCTTCTTGGTCTTGAGCAGCAGTAGGTTGAGCCATTCTGGATAATGAGTCAGCTGCCACATTCTCTTTTCCTTTTTTGTAAATAATGTCATAATCAAGACCCATCAACTTGTACACCCACTTCTGTTGCACTAAAGTGCTCATTTTCTGTTATAAGAAATATTTCAAGCTGAAATGATCAGTCCTAATGATGAATTTTGCAGGTTCCAGGTATGCCCTCCACTTGTTGACTGCTTGTACTATTGCTAGGAGTTCCTTTTCATATGTTGACATGCCCAGGTTCTTGCCAGATAAAGCTTTGCTAAAATAAGCTATGGGTTTACCTTCTTGCATTAATACTGCTCCCAACCCATTGTAGCATGCATCTGTCTCCAAGATGAAGAGTTTAGTGAAATCTGGTAATGCCAGAACAGGGGTTGAGCACATGGCTTTTTTGAGTTTGAGGAATGCTGCAGTAGCTGTCTCATCCCAAGAGAAAGCTCCTTTCTTCAGAAGATCAGTAAGGGGTTTAGCAATCACTCCATACCCCCTTACAAATCTCCTATAATAACCTGTAAGACCTAGGAAACCCCTCAGCTGTTTAATAGATGTAGGTATTGGCCATTTAGTCATGGCTGCAATTTTAGCTGGATCTGCTTGTACCCCTATTTCACTGATGATATGTCCCAGATAGTCAATACTGTCTTGAAGGAATGAGCATTTACTGAGTTTAGCAAATAATTGGTGCTGCTGTAGAAGCTGTAAAGTGGCTTCTAGGTGTTGTAGGTGTTCCTCCATGCTTTAACTATAAACCAGAATGTCATCAAAGAAAACCAATAAGAACTTCCTAGTGTAGGGTTTGAAAACCTGGTTCATAAGGTGCTGAAAAGTGGCAGGGGCATTGGTGAGTCCAAAGGGCATCAACTTGAACTCATAGAGACCCTCATGAGTTCTAAATGCTGTCTTGTACACATCTTGTTCAGCCATTCTAATCTGGTGATATCCAGCTCTCAAGTCTAGCTTAGTGAAGACTTTAGCTCCCTTGAGCTCATCTAGCAGCTCATCAATAATAGGTATTGGGTATTTGTTTTTTATGGTAATTTCATTCAACCCCCTGAAGTCTACACAGAACCTCCAACTGCCATCTTTTTTCTTCACTAGAAGCACTGGTGATGAGAAAGGACTGTTGCTGTGTTGTATGACCCCATGTTGAAGCATTTCTGCCACCAGTCTTTCAATCTCTATCTTTTGCACATGGGGGTACCTATAGGGTCTTAGACAAATGGGGTTGCTGCCCTCCTTCAGGGGTATGTGGTGGTCTTGTACCCTTTTGGGAGGAAGGGTTGTGGGTTCTTGAAACACAGCACTGAACTTATCCAGGAGGGGTGTGATGGCAGCAGGGATGTTGTTGTCTTTAGTAGTCTCCACAATGCTGAACAGGTGACCCATAATAACTCCTTCATTTCTACTACAATATTCTTGTAATGAGTGTAAGTTTGCTGCCTTGAAGAGGCATTCCTCCTTCTTAGCATATAAAGTAGTAGCCACCCCACTTAGCATTACAGTTACAGTTAACTTATTGAAGTCCATGCTCACTGGACTCACTTGCTTCAACCATTGCACACCCAAAACCACATCACATCCACCTAAAGCTAGGTGTCTTAGATCAGTCTTGAGTTGACTCCCTTGCACCTTAATAGTTACTTGCTTGCTCTCTTTTGTGCTTTCTGCTATGCTCCCATTTGCTACTATAACCCTCATAAAAGTTGCTTCTTGAACTGAACACCCCACTCTTGCAGCTGTGTTAGTGTCCACAAAGTTGTGGGTGCTGCCTGATTCAATCAGCACACTCACTCTGTGATGGTTGATAGTTCCTTCTAACCTGATGGTTTGCGCTCCACCGTTGCCAGTTATGGCATGGAGGGAGATTTCTGCTTCTGTGGGAGTTAAGGTTGGAAGTTGGAGGGGTGGTGTCTTCTTGATGGATAATGTGGTCCATTTGAGTGATGAGAGAGTCTTCTTCACTTTCTTCCTCCTTGTCCTCTTTCCCTTCTACTAAGAAGAGCTGAGGCTTCTTACATTTGTGCCCAGGTACCTATTTCTCATCACAAAAGTAGCACAATCCCTTGGCTCTTCTTTCTGCCATTTCACTTGAGTTCAACTTTTTGAAGGCAGGTGTGTATCCACTTGGGGTATTTTCAGTCTTCTTGTAAGCTGCATTATCTCCACTTGAGTGCCAAGGTGGAGAGTAATCCTTCTTGTGGTATGGACTAGCTGCTTTGGTGGTGTTTGTATAATGTTTCCCCTTCAACATTTGTTGCACAGTCTCCACCATCTCTTGGTGTCTATCAGCACTTAAAGCTTCTTGCATCTTGGCCATTGCCTTTGCTTGAGAGAGGGTTATGGGTTCCATGGCTTGCACTGCTCCTTGTATGTCTTTTCTAAGACCACTTAAGTAGCTCTTGATGAAATAGCTTTCATTTGACCCAGGGTGTATGGCTTTAATTCTAGGTCTCAGTTCATCAAACCTTCTCTGGTAATCACTAACAGTGGTGGTTTGCATTAACTTGTTGAACTCTCCCAATAAGTTTCTGTGAGATGGGTCAGCAAATTCTTCACAGACTAGTGTGCTAAATTCACCCCATGTCATTCTCTCTAGGGTTTCAAATTCAGCCCTAAACCAGCTGTCAGCCTCCTCAGTTAAATTTAGAGACACTAAAATCAACTTCTGAAGATCTGTTAATTGATGCAGCTGGAAGTATCTATTGGCTTTAAGCAACCATCCCAACGGATCTGAACCACTGAATTTAGGAAATTCAATTCGGGGTAGGGGTATACCTTGGCTCTGGAAAGATCTAACCCCCATTTCTGGGTTTCGTGGTTGATGGACTTCTCTGGTTGAATTCTGTGTTTCAGGAGCTCGAGAAGTAGATCCGAAGACCGCCTTGCCTCTCCCTACGATGCCCTCGTCCGTGACAGTGCGAGACTCGTTCGGTGGCGGCGAGTTACCGGGGTTGTTCATTGCTAATTTCACCAGAGTGTTGATTTGTTTTTTCATTTCTGCAATTTCTTCCAATTGATCCAGTCGAGTTAATTGACCATGGACCTGATCGAGGCCTGCTCGCAGCTCATCGATAGCTTCGTCTACCGCCTGGAGGTGCGCATCAACACCCCCCAATTTCGGCGCCTCACCCATATTTCCGGTGTTCTTCCTCGGTGGCATAACAATTCCTGAGATGCGTAGGGGAAGCAGCTCTGATACCAATTGTCAGGGTTCCGGCGATTTATCCACCGGAATCCTGCAAGTGTTGATCGGAGGTAGCTTTGATTCCTTCGGAATCAAAGGAGAAGAGAGAATTTGAGAGTAGAATTGGAGAAGAAGAAAGAGGAAAGGGAAATTGTATTCATGAATAATAAACCCTTACATAATTCCTTTATATAGTTCCGACTAGATTGTAATTAACTAAACTACGGGGCCTAAGCATAATAAACAGAAACTAGTAACGGCCTAAGCCACGCCTGCGTCCACGTCATCAGCTGATGACCGCCTTTGTCCAGCTGGACCAGTCACGATCCGCCATGCTGTCTTTGCCTCATCCTCAAACGACACTGTTCCACTTATTTCAAGTGGCAACGGTCATTTGATCGTACGGTAGCTGCTCATCTCCGATTGAGATCGGACGGTAACTGTTGCGTCTCATTTCATGTCACTAGTTTTGCTTCTATTTCACTTTAGTCCTACTTATAGGTCATCAGTTTCACTATCCTTTCACTTTAGTCCTCACAGATTCTTCATTTCAAGACAGTATCATGTACGCTTCCATCAAACGCCTTGACCTATATGCGTATTTTTGTACAGATTTGACCTAGAACTAGATCAAGAAACCATTATCGGTCTCCGCTTGAGGTATGTCGCTCATTCTATGTTGATATTTTTATTTCCCTTCACCTCTCTTCTTCATCCAGCAGTTTCATTAGTCGAACTATAATAGTTGAGTTCCTATAATTTAAAATTGAAATGGGCAACTATATCAACACCGTCTCTCCCACTTTAAAGTATTTGGGACGATAGTGTGAAAGTTTGGCCACAAAGCCTTTGGTTTTTATTAGTCTTAGTGATATCCATGTCAAAATACCCTAAACTCAGTTTGCTTTACTCTCACTTGTAATTCATACCAGTCCGTCCCAGCTCTTTCTTCCCATCTGACTTTTTTGACTCGTATGTGGGTCACTTTGATCGGGTGATTTGGATAGTAAAATGATACGATTTTTTGATAATCTTTTCACTATATTATAGAGCAACTTTTACTCTACAACACCATGAAAAAATTATTAAAAAATTACATCGGTTTGCTATTCAAATCACCGGGTCAAAGTGACTCAGTGAATAGTGACAAAAGTCAAATTGGGAAGAAAGAGCTGGGACAGAGTGGTATCTTTTATACTCGAGTCCTCTTGTTCAACATATATTTTATTTTTCTCAATAAGATGCCTACCAGTCCGTCCCAACTCTTTCTTCCCATTTGACTTTTTTGACTCGTATCTGGGTCACTTTGACCGGGTGATTTGGATAGAATAATAATACGATTTTTTGATAATTTTTTCACCATATTATAGAGCAAATTTTACTCTACAAAACCATAAAAAAATTATTAAAAAATTTCATCGGTTTGCTATTCAAATCACCGGGTCAAAGTGACTCAGTGAATAGTGACAAAAGTCAAATTGGGAAGAAAGAGCTGAGACAGAGTGGTATATGTGAACTACTTAATAAAATCCATTTTAATTGGATAATTCTTTTGAATGACATCTTTAATTTTTTTTTTTTTTTTTGTTCCTTGCAGGCCTCTTGACAAGAAACGGTTGGACTCGATGACTCTTTAAAGTTAATAGGAGTTCTGGATAAGCAAGCTTCAGACTTTGTATATGGCTGGATTAGCAATTGTAATAGCAAAGGAGACTATGTTCTCAAAATTGAAGAAATAGTTGAATGGAATCCACATTATCAATTTTTAGTCAAGTTCTTGCACTTTATTTTTGGTGAAAACACATTACATTCATGATACGAATTTTTGCGCTGATTTACCCAGAACAGTGGTAAATTTAAGTTGGAAATTAGTAGGAAAATTTGTTATACACGAAAAATCTGAGTCGTGACAATAAGTTTCCTTTAGCAACTGATACTAGATGGAAACACAAATATTTCATTTCACATAATTATATTATTTGGGAAACAAACATTAAATAGAGAACAAATTTGCATTTTGGCAACAAAAGAAAAGCGGCGAGAAAATTCATTTTGTTGCCACCAGATTTATATGCAACGAAATAATTTGTTGCTCAAGCCGACTTATATGCAACAAAATAAAGTATCGTTGCAGATAGCATTAGCGACGCGGTATAGGCGACAAGGGTCACGGCGAAAAATATTTGTCACTAAATAGTTTCGGCGACAATTTTTGTATTTTTGCTAACAATATGATTCGTTACGAAACATTAAATTTGTTGTAGTGTTGCTTGACGCGATTTCGTCCCCACCCTTGAGGTGGCTGTGAGTATCTTTTCTCTTGCTAAAGTTTGTGTTTCTTTTATATAAGTATGTCATAGCTCCATCTCATCTACTGGCCTACGCATTTGATTGCCGAGTCTTATGTTTGATCTCTAAATTTGTTGAGGACAACGAAGCATTCAGTGTGGGGGTGGTTTTACTCTCTATTAGCCGAAATATTCGCATAGCTAGTTACATGTAGGATGTGTTTAGATTTTATGGTGAGTCAGTGTTGTGGTTTGTCATATTTTTACATATACCGTCGTATTGTGTAGAGTATAGTTACATATTGTTTGCACTTTTACATAATTGAGTATACCCACCAACAAAGTAAATTTTGTAGAGTCAAATTTTTTTCGAGTCAAAGACTTACATATAGAGTTAGGATATTATGAAAAATGAAAAAAAAAAATGAGAAAATTTAAAAATTGAGAAAAGGCAATTGAGAGAAGCTTAGACTTGGTTAATTTAGTGAGATGTGAAGACTTTAGGCATAGGGTGTGAATTTTGACCGAGAGTGACATTTTTAGTTCCCCCCAGTAAGTATAGAGAGAATCTCGTTACGGGAATGCCTACCTATTTTTGAACTAAATGAAATTTTAAAAGCTAAAGTATCTGTTGTTATTTCTCTACAAGTTTTGAGCTTGGTGTTTGCTAAAAAGCCGAACGTTCATGTTGTTTGTCTTAGGTAGTCGCCAGCCCGTCGCGTAGTGGCACACGAAACAGCTGTGTGAGGATGTGTATTAGAGCACTCGCTGCTTTTAGATCTTGCCTTGTAGGACCACTAGAGAACCCTCATTGATCCTTGGATTTAGTGTTAGCCTCTTTGACCTAGGGAGACGATTCTTGGCCTTCATCATACATCTTGTTTAGAATCACTTTTATAGAGCGTCACGAGGGAGCAGTAGTTGAGGGGGTTCATTAAGGGAGTACTTCATTATATATTTTTGTGAGTTCTACAGATCGCATATGCTTCATTGGATATTTACGAGGGGATGCGAGGGTGAGTGATTTGGCTTGCACACTAAGGTGTGGCGGTGTTCCATGTCATTACACCATGGACACAGTAGTGGAGAGCCTAAGTGCGTGACGTCTAATCCGCACGAATGGGGTTGGTTGTACTTAATTGGTGGAACGTGCTAGTCCCAGATTTTTTTATCATCTTAGTGTAGGAGGTTCGGTTGGATTAGGCACGTGACATATCTTATTTGGTTACTTGAGAGGAGAACGTGACTACATTCTAGAGTGGGGGTGTCGACATTTAACTACGAACATAGAGATTGTGCATTGACGACTCCACCCCCATACATGTGTTGACTGTTGCTTTATTGCAACGTGCATTCCATGGATTTAGGGGAAGATGAATTATTATTGTGATAATTATTCACGGATTCGTTTATTTCATTCCCCTGACATTATTATACTGCTTAATTCTTGGAGGAGGACCGCTCGTATATTTTTATTGTATTATTGGTGTTTTATTGAAAAAAAAGAGAGAAAAAAAAAAGAAAAAAACAAAGAAAAAGAGAGAGAGAGAGAGAGAGAGAGAGAGAGAGAGGAATAAAGAAATACATTTGTGCTTATTGGAAATCGAGTTGTGAAAGTTTTTATTCCGTTTGAAGACAGAGATTGAGTTTTGCATATGGCCACGGGATTGACATGGTACTGGGGTTTGAGGGGATTGAGGGCCGGAGTTGGTGATATTGGGGTTGTGGAAGGATGAGGGTGTTTGAGATATGGGGTTTGGTGAGCTTATGTGAAGCTTTAGGATTTTTTTTGCTTCATACAAGTTATATCATTTTTGTCCTTAAGGCTCATCATATTTGACCATTAGCGGAATAGGAGCTCGGACTATGAATGTGGCTTAGCCTTGGTTAGCCTCTTATTTTTATCAGAACACATGAAGAGGTAGTTTATTCTTCATAGTAAAGTTAAGCTTTCCCTACTAACTATGGGGAATTACTTGTTGTAGAGTTTAGTTGTAGCTCACACCTCTTGCCTAACTTTTTCATCATCCATGAGCATCGGTCTATTGTGGATTGAAATTGCATGATCTCCCAAAAAGAAAGTAATTTGTGTTTTATGTGTTTAAGATCGAGTCTAGATTTTCATTGCATCATCTTGTTGCATTAGAGTGTCGTGAGTCATTTTAGAGTCGTTTGAGTTTTGTTGGCTAGCATACAGTTGAATGCAGTAGATGAGACGTTGCTCGGGACGCGCAAATGACAAGTGCGGGGGTATTTGATAACTCCTTAATAAGATTTATCTTATGTACACTTTATATTGTTATTTGTGTTCGTTTCGGTGCAAAGTGACGAGATTCGAGGCAAAATATGAATAAAATGCACTTTTGGATGTTTTGGAGCTTTAAAGCACAATCCGGACGTTTATTAATGGTTTTGAGTATGATTTTAATAATTTTTCACATTTAATCTTCGTGGTAGTGTTCATGTTGTTGTTTGATAGGAATTAAGCATGCGGGAATCAAGTGGAGAGAAGAAACGAGCTTCGGAATAGAAGAAAAAGGCGAACTTGGCGTGTTTTGGATGTTTTCGCCAAATTTGGGCAATAATTGAGAAAAATGAGAAAATGGTCTGAAAACAGAGATTTCTCTACATGGATGAAGTCTACATCGCGAAAGGAATCCAAAGGTGCAAAAATCACGTTCATCGGAGTTCAGAATCAAAATCCGGGTTCTTATTTGCTTTTCCGCGATCTTAAAATATCCTGAAAATCCTGATTTTGACTTGAAACATCATGAACCATCTCCCAAGCATCCTTTTTAGCTCCAATACAACCAAACACCCTGCAATACCTATGGCTTTCACCTAATCCTTAACCTTTCTTCACCTACACCAGCTTTCACCATAATCCACCTCACAGCCTATGCAATTTTCTACAACCAGATCACCTAGCAACCACTGGACCAATTCACCTTCACCCTACACCATGCTTTCCCCCATACAACCATCATCATGACCATTTAACCAACACCATGGCCATGAAACTTCAATGCCCGCATTAACTTGTGAAGCCACCAAGTCCAGCACCTATAAACCAATCATTCACCACCAAAATCGCCTTCAAAACCTAGATTGAAGTCCTCCTGAACTAACTGACATGACCAACATTAAAACCATCATCTCCACCCTCTGCCAACATTACCAAACCTGTCCTTATCCATCCCCATGACTAATTCAATCATCTGACTTCACAAAAACCTTTCACCATATTCACCATTTGATTAATTAGCCTAACAACCTACTGTTACACCTTATAACACCTCCAGCAAATAAACTCCATCCAACCACCATGAACTCTACCTTCACCTTTAACAATCACCAGTTCACCTCCATTACACAGACCACAACCAACCTCATTACCTTCAATAACACCCATTACAACCTGACTTACACCAACCTAGCACCTGTTACAGTACATCACAAAACACCACTGCAGCCAACATCTTCTCCTAAAATCCAATACAAACCTCCCTGCCTTCAACCCATTAGACCACCGATAAAAATCCATCACCAAAGTCAACCAATCACCAGCCTTAACCCATCAGGACCCAGCAGCGCAGAGTAAGAAAGAAGCAGGACCGCAGAAGCAAGAAGAAACAGAGCCCAGAACACCGAAGCAACCCAGAAGTTCAGACAAGCCCAGCAAGCAACAGAAGAAGAAGAAGAAGAAGAAGAAGAAGAAGAAGAAGAAGAAGAAGAAGAAGAAGAAGAAGAAGAAGAAGAAGAAGAAGAAGAAGAAGAAGAAGAAGAAGAAGAAGAAGAAGAAGAAGAAGAAGAAGAAGAAGAAGAAGAAGAAGAAGAAGAAGAAGAAGAAGAAGAAGAAGAAGAAGAAGAAGAAGAAGAAGAAGAAGAAGAAGAAGAAGAAGAAGAAGAAGAAGAAGAAGAAGAAGAAGAAGAAGAAGAAGAAGAAGAAGAAGAAGAAGAAGAAGAAGAAGAAGAAGAAGAAGAAGAAGAAGAAGAAGAAAGAAAGAAAGAAGTTCAGAAAATTTCCACACGAGCGTAGATGTTTTGTAATATTCACAAACTTGCGATAAAACATTAAGAAACATATTTAAGGGTTTTAGAACGTGATTAGCAGGAGAGAACGGGTTAGAGACACAACAGGAGCACTGTTTGGACCTCAGAGCACTGTTTGGAGTGCGGAGATTCATCGTTTGAATTCTTCTTCGCCTCTTCTTTAATTTTTATCTACGATTATGAAAAACATTATCTTTGTAATCAAGAATCGTAGTAGCTACATTTTATATCTGGATTTCTCAAACGGTAGCTAGGGTTTGAAGCCAGTTTGGCAGATTGTGGAGTTGATTCATGTTTTAATTAAACTTAATTGATGATGTGCTTATTCTCTATGTTCACTAATCGCTCTTAATTTATCTTTATAATGTTTTGCCCCCAATATGAAGATTATAGGTAATACGTTAGTGAAAATAACGAATTACCCGGATAAGTGAATTAAGCACGTAGTCGCAGGTTAGAGAAATCAACCATTGACTGTGAACTTTGAGTAGAATTATAAGTAATTATAGGGTTTAGGGCTAATTAGAACTTGGTAACTCGGTTGTAAGTTGACCTAGGCATAGAAAGCTAGCTTGGTAACTCGGTTAGCATTATTGCTCGTTTGGCTAAATAAATCATCGTCTGTGTTTCAAAACGTAATTCGTTAACGGTGTTCACCCAGTGATCCTAGAGGAATCCTGATACTTGTCCCTCATATTAGTCTCAATTTTAATTATTAGTTGTTATTTACATTCTTAGTTTATTAAAAAAAATCAATTGCTAGCCCACACAAAGTTAATCGTACTAATTAGTTCACAACAAGTCATCTGGGATTCGACAACCCTCTTTATCACATTATTACTAGAAAGATAACCGTACACTTACGGAGATCGTGTGAGGCAGCCAATTGGCTCTATGGATTCTTGGAAGTATATGCTTTACCACTACCTAATTTTATGCTCTTGGTTTCACCTCTATATGTGCATGATTCTTTTCTCAAATCTACTGCAATTTCAGCTTGAGTAAAGGTTGGTCGTGCAAGTTATAGTCATGTTTCAGTCCAGTTCTCTCCTTCAATTATTGATGTTGTAAGATGTGGATCATACCTAGACACTCCCTGAGCCTGGGGTTATTAGTTCCAAGTCATTATGTGGATCAACTCACCTTATTGGCTTGATTGTAGGGCTCAAACACGATGACTAGAATCTATGTAAGGGGGCTGTGAAGAATTTTACCTAAGTGCAGATTCTCAAGTTCACCCTGTCAATTCAAACCCATATAACCTTGTGATCTTTAATTGATATTGGATGTCTCTTGATGCTTTCTTTAGAGCTTGCTTATCTCTACAACTAGTCCTAATTTGGCTGAGATGATTTCTCACAATTTGGGGAGTAATCACACCTACTAAAGTTAGGCTAAGAGGGGGTAAAACCTCTCTAAGTGTGTAGCTTGTGGGCCGGTATTGCTTTAACTTAGGAGGGGGAAACTGTCATTTAACAAACTTACGGTGGGGAATTGGCCATTTTCTGAAATCAAGGGGGAGTGGATAGTGTCAAATTGCCAAACTTGTGGTGGTGGGGGTGGGGCAAGTACAATTCTACAAATGTGTGTAAACCAAGTGATTAGGATAATCAGTTGTCCTAGGACGACTAATAAGTTGAAATAACTAGCTGAGGGAGTATTGTATAAGCCTGGGATGCTTAGACAATTCCTTTGGGACATTATCTTGTCGGATAAACAGTGCCGTTGTATAAGGGAAAAGACTGAAATTATGAGTTGGGAATTTAGGTGGATCTCTAAAATGTGTAGGTTAATTGAATAGTAAGGATAATTAATGTAGTGATGTGACATAAGCAACAGATTGGAACCATAAGTAGTAAGTAAATATAAGTCTCAATTTTATTTTTATCATTTTCTAATCACGTTAAACAAACCAGCTTAGTGATGTTTGCTTTAATCTATTGTTGGTTCCAGGTGAGACGACGGGATAGGAGGGGATAACTCTAGAAGTTTATGTATTTTGTTTAGCTGTAAAATAAGAACTTGTAATTGTGTAAGGCGAATTAAGGTATATAAATATTGTTTTGTTTGTTTTTCTTTTCATGTACTCTTACTAAAGAACTATCAGATCGTCTCCTTGCCAAGACGTTATGTGTCAAGGCGGAGGGCACCCCTGGGGAGCTTGTTAAAGTATTCCACTCCCCGAGGTCAGGGGTGTTACATTCGCCGTCACCCAGAAAGGTCCCTCGTACTTCCTTAGAAGTCCCTTATGCAACGGACGGGTGTGTTTGAACTGTTGCGACAAGAACTTCATGAACACCATATCGTCTACCTGTAACTCCACATGTTGCCTCTTTTGTGTCCTTCATTCTCTTAACGGGCTTCTGGAGGTAAGCATGAGCCTAGTTCCGTTGCTCCTGCCAGTCCTTGGCCACCCGATAAGACCTCGGGCTAGAACCTGGATAAGAAGTCACGAGCGTGCTCGGCGTCAAAGGTTGTTGTCTCGTTGCTAGCTCAAATTGACTCTTTCCCGTCGCCTCTGACCGTTGCAAGTTATAGGAGAACTGGGTTATGTACAAAAGCTTTGCCCAATCCTTCTGGTTGGCACTCACATAGTGCTGCAAGTACAAATCTAGCAAAGCGTTCACCCGTTCCGTCTGGCCATCCGTCTGCGGGCGAAAATTCGTGGAGAAGTTCAACTCCGTTCCAAGTAACTTGAAGAGCTTCGTCCAAAACTTCCCGGTGAAGCGAACGTCTCAGTTGCTCACTGTGCTCCTTGGAACTCCCCAATATTTCACCACGTTCTGGAAGAATAAAGTAGCCGCCTCCATTCAGATTCTTATCTTAGTTAAATGCTAATCTTCTTGAGCAGCATACCAGTTTCTGAACAATTTCTTACTAACCTCTTGATGAATGATATGATTACAAATTAAGCAACTCTCATATGGTGTGAGACCTCTAATATTTCTTTGAGCATTTGTGAGATGTTGAGTGTGTTTTATCTTCCATGCAAACAGTATACACATGTCATGAACTATTAGATGTCGGACTTGTTTTTAATCTAGAGAAATATTCTCTTGGTCTCGTATGCATAGTTAGTGTTGTTCCTCACCCAAATTAAATCCTCTTTTGTCCAGTGAGGCAGAACCAAACTATGATTTTTTTGAAAAATATTGGATTATGATATATATTTCTTTTTCTGGTGTTTGCATTCTATTGCAAGATAAATCCGCATCATGTTCCAATGATCTCGGTTTAACATGTTTTGAGGAGTCGGCTTTGCTGAAGTAGACCCTGTCAACTTTGTAACAACATTTTTTCGCCTGATATCTGAGTTTTTTGAAGGACATAGGCTTCAGTTGGCAAATGCAATGATAGAATTCATGCATGAGGTCAGGTGTAATTTTGTTGAATATGATATGATAATATGTAGTAGCTTCCTAAAATTATTTATGTTTCTTGAGGAGTACGAGAATTATCATTTTACCGGTATGAATTATCACTTTCGCGCCGTGTTAGAGGGACAAAAAATCTGACAGAAATTTGAAAAAAAAATGTCATGGCATATGCCATGTCAGTAGATGTCTAAATATCACCCAGTTTTTTTTCTTCATATTCTTGGCTTTGATTATTATTAATGACATGTTTTTTGAGAAATTGTTTTCCATCAACCGGATTTGAACTCCGGACTTCATGCAGGGGCTTCCAACGCTCTACCCCTTCACTTTCGAGCCGTGCTAGGGGGACAAAAAATCTGACAGAAACTTGAACAAAAAATGGCATGGCATGTGCAATGTCAGTAGATATCTAAATATCACCCAGTTTTTTTTCTTCATATTCTTCGCTTTGGTTTTTATTGATGGCATGTTTTTTGAGAAATTGTTTTGTCGTCAACCGGATTTGAATCAGGGACTTCTTGCAGGGGCTTCCAACGCTCTACCACTTCACTTTCGAGCCGTGCTAGAGGGACAAAAAATCTAACAAAAATTTGAACAAAAAATTGCATGGCATATGCCATGTCAGTAGATGTCTAAATATCACACAGTGTTTTTTTCTTCATATTCTTCGCTTTGATTTTTTTATTAATGACATATTTTTTGAGAAATTGTTTTGTCGTCAACCGGATGGATTTGAACCCGGAACTTCATGCAGGGGCTTTCAACTCTTTACCACTTGAGCTACCATCCTAGCTGCTTATTAATGATATGTTTACTTACACATCACTTTATGTTAAATTTTTTGTATTAATTTTTGTACATCCAAACTTTTCCCTGTCCTATTTTTCAAACTTCCACGATCGTGGTACCGCGTACCTCGCGGTCTTCACAATTCACATCACCCTCGACGTAATTGTTTTGTAGCTGGACTCTTCCTTTCTCATTCTCCAATCAAACGGAATTTTGTATTTAAAGAACTTGTAAAACACAGTCTTGTAAAACCCTCCTTCCCTCCCCCCATGTTCTCTGATCAATTCATCCATGGCAGCAGCGACTAATTGGGCGTTACTCCCTCCCGATCTCGTCCGCCTTGTGGTTGGGAAGCTGTCCAGCTTCTCCGACTACGTATGTTTCCTTGGAGTTTGTCAACCATGGCGTCACACTGCAATGGAGGACACAAACGACCACGATAGCAACCGAAACAAGTTCAACATCCTCGTTACATGTCACAACAAACTCCCAATGCTCATGCTCGATCCCACCACCAAAACAACGTTACCAAATAACTACAACGTTGTAACCAAAAACTTGTTCGATCTCACCCACGGAAACTTTTACCACGTTCAACTACCTTTCCCTCGCCACAAGCACATGACTCACATTGTTGGTTCCTCCTTGGGATGGTTATTTATCACCGAAAACAACCCGAAAACTATCACCCTCTTTAACCCTATCACCAGCAAAACCTTTTATCTACCTCCATGTGTTGGCTACCAACGATTAACCCTATCACCAGTAATCAACAACAGCCGCAACTTCATTATCAAAGGGGTCCTCTCTGCAGACCCTTATCGCAATCCTCTCACCTACGAGGTGGTGGTTATCTTCGACGGATCAAAAAGGCTGGGCCGGTATAGACGACCGAGGGATATCTACGTACAGATATGGTCCTTTGTTGACCCCCCTGAAGAAGGGTTTTATGATGTTATCCATGTTAACAGACGAGTCTATGCTGTTAACCTCTGGAGCGAGCTCTTTGAGGTTGATTTCGACGAGGGTTCTTGTAGGAATGTGACAAAGAGGAGCAGCGTCCACGCGGATGTGGCTTACCTTGTCTTGTCAGATCAGGGGGAGATTTTAATGGTTCAGCAGTTTTGGGGCTCGAAGGGCAAGACTAGGAAGTTTAAGGTTTTCGTGTTGGTGGAAGACGAGAGGGAATGGCGCGAGATCAACAATTTGGGTGACCGGGTTTTGTTTCTGGGGAACAATCAATCTGTGTGCGTTTCGGCTAATGAGTTTCCAGCATGTTATCCCAACTGCATATACTACACTGATTACAGGCATGTCTCGGTTCTCGCCTGTTTAAAATTTTATGATGACTATGGTGTGTTCAGCTTGGATTCGAGGAAGAAGGTTAAGTTTCCTTGCGTACCGAAGCCTGGTATAAGGTTCAATCATCCTCCCATCTGGTTGGTGCCGAATCTGAAAGGATTTTAGTGGTGGAGCGCTTGAGGCACAAGAGTTTGCTTCTTTTGAAGTTTCCAAGTTCAGACGCTACAGCTACTGTAGGTTTAACTTCAGACTTTATGAAATTTTGTTAGGTGCATGTAAACACACTCGGACATCATAGTTATAAAAAAAATAAGAAGATTGTATTTCCAACAAGGATTTATTGACAAGTAGTGATATTCACTTGGTCATGAAGTCCTTGATTGAAACCCGGCAAAAGTGATGTGTAGGAAGAACTTAAATCCACTCAGTATTATCAGCGCCTGAAGATGATTAATTTCTACAGGTACTTCAAATAAATGTTTTCAGATGCAGGTAGGTGTCTTATTTTTGTAACATATATATCATCCTTTTAAGAATAGTTTTAAGAATAGAAATGGTGCGCATTGTTTTGGGCTTGTGTATTCTAAGGAGCTTCCATGGTTACCTATAACATCACAGTTCGCAGAACACCATTTTAACTTGATCAACTAGGAACTAGCGCACATCGTCAGCTGTTGACCGAGGCATGTTTAACCTTAAACTCACCCCCTTCTAATGTGTATACGCTCAAAGCTACATGGGAAGTTATTATAACCTCTTCAAAGTACGACATCACCAGGTATTGTGACTATTTACTCATGTCACTAAATCAAGATCATGAGCTTTCTTCTGAGGTAGCTGTCAATTATTCTTGGTTCTCGTTGTGTCATCACAATCTCTATATATCTTGGTACAATATGATTTCCTCTTAAACCCAGTCTTAACCTGTCGGAAGTTCACCTCCCTGGTGCTGATCATCATCTTGTAGGGTTCTGATTTTGGGTCAGCTACGACAACAACTGTTTCATTAACAAGGGACAACCTGTCCTTGGACTCTTTTACTATCTTTTTGCTCTCAATGTGGCGGTTATCCTGAATATATATGGCCTTTAGGATGCGTTATAACCTGTGAGTATTCGAGCAAGAAAGATGTAACGAATATCAAGAATGAGTGACAAATTTAACGTGGTTCATTAAAAACGAATACGTAGCTACCTCCACGGCCAGAACCAGATGTTTTATTGAGAGAGAACCCGGTTACACACCACACCAAGTCTACCCACGTTCTATACACTTATATAGATCTGAGAGTCCTGACTTAGATCCAAAGTAATGCCAACATTACCAAAATTGATTAGCAAACTGATTTAGCTAGACTTTGAATTATTCCAAGAGGATGCTAGCACGCTAGAACCATTGAAAACTACATCAATGAGGAAAAAACAGGGTTTTTTTTTACTACACCGATACTAGGTCATGATTATCAAGTTCACTGGCTCGCTGAGCACCGCAACAACTTGACCTCTTGGAGGCTAAGCTTGATTTAGCCCAAATATGTTAGAAGTTCATAATTATTCTAATTGAGTTTGAGAGGCCCAATTATTATTGTAATTTACTTAGTGGGCCTAGTAGCAATAAGCTAGCAAAGTTGACGCCGGGTAAAACACCGAGCGAGGGTTCACAGCGGAATCAACAATGAAAAAGGGAAAAGAACTAGGACACAAAGCTCTCTAGAGTTCTGAATAATTTCAATAATCAAAGTGTGCTTGAAATTTACCCACAAGCCGGGTATAAATAGCTGAAAAGTCTAATAATTCGAAATATGGTAAAAATCCTAAATTTAATGCTAAATAATAAATATAACCTAATAAAATATTCAGCTATAAGATTTACTCAAAACGGGTTTAAATGATAATCCTAATTACAGAAATAAATATTCTGAAAAATAGAAAAGTGGCGATTTAGACCCCTAAACAGTCGATTTTGGCCAAATCAAGGCGGTGCTCGGGATAAATCACGGGTTGTTTTTAGAATATCGTTTCCAGTCAGAATTATGTTTGGTTCGACCCAAATCTCGCATCCTTCAATTCTGCCTCTAATTCTGCGTTTTGACCGAAACTGCTTTTCTGGACGCGACTGATTAATTCTCCAATTTTCTCCTGCATCAGTCACCCCCTCTTCAAAAGAACGCGTCCTCGAGTTCAATATAAACTCAAGCTCCCTCAAGAATGGATCGAAATAAAATGAATGTGGCTTGATTGGAAAAATCAGAAACTTATCTAATTCAACTGCAACCTCTTCAAATCCATCTTCATCTTCTTCATTATCTCCAATAATAATACTCGGTGGAAAACATAATGAAGAGGAATCTGAAATTACCTCAACTTGAACAGAGACATTGGAATGGACCTCGCATTCCTCCAATTCATGGTAGCGAAGTGCGAAACCGGTCGCGCCTGATAGCTATGCATCGTCTGTGTCATGTGCGAAACTGGTCGCGTCTGATAGCTCTGCCTCGTCTTCGTCTCCATATTCATCGTAAACGGGAGGTTTTGTCCAATCCACCTCACGCTCACATGAATTTGAAATACGCTCATAAAAAACTGCATCACGGAAAATATGCTTGATTCGTAACATACCCGAAGAATCTTGAACATATGTCTTCAAACTCGCTCCTCCATAACGCTCGCTCCAACCACCGGAATCACCGTCGTAGTGGATCTCGAACGCGGGATGCGAGTCGTGATCAAAGGCCTTGCAATCCTTGAACTCCCGTGCCGCTAAGTGTCGAGTTAATTCTGTAACTTTCTGCTGCAAAAATCGCACCGCAAGGCTATGAGTTAGGCATGCAATCTGCCTTTGAAAATCTTGTATCATCATAACGTCTTGCATGTTACGTCTCCGTTGGGGGGCTTCCTTAGCCGGAACCTGCCCGTAGCCGCCAGGACGTCCACGCACCATCGTTAATGATGATCTTCCTCCCAAGTCGAACTTGCTCTGATACCAAACTGACGCCGGGTAAAACACCGAGCGAGGGTTCACAGCGGAACCAACAATGAAAAAGGGAAAAGAACTATGGCACGAAGCTCTCTAGAGTTCTGAATAATTTCAATAATCAAAGTCTGCCTGAAATTTGCCCTCAAGCCGGGTATAAATAGCTGAAAAGTCTAATAATTCGAAATATGGTAAAAATCCTAAATTTAATACTAAATAATAAATCTAACCTAATAAAATATTCAACTATAAGATTTACCCAAAACGGGTTTAAATGAAAATCCTAATTAAAGAAATAAATATTCTGAAAATAGAAAAGTGACAATTTAGACCCCTAAACAGTCGATTTTGGCGAAATCGAGGCGGTGCCCGTGGTAAATCACGGGTTGTTTTTAGAATATCGTTTCCAGTCAAAATTATGTATGCTTCGACCCAAATCTCGCATCCTTCAATTCTGCCTCTGATTCTGCGTTTTGACAGAAACTGCTTTTCTGGACGCGACTGATTAGTTCTCTAATTTTCTCCTGCATCAAATGTGGTAGAAAAATTTAGAGTAATGATGTAATGTGTACTACTAGAAAAGTCCTATAAAATATCTATATGATGTTTCTAGGTGGAGTGGTCTCTAGATGATGTAATCTAGAATCCTCCAAGACTTCCTATAAATAGGGGGTTGTACTCTAGCATTATGTAAGTCCAAGTGAAGTATCCAAGTGAGTCAAAGAAAGGGTCCTAGTGAGTCTCTTAAGAAGTTTCCTAAATGTCTCTCATATGAAGTCTTCTATTAAGAATTCTATGTAATGTACTAGACAATATCTAGTTGTTGCGCTCCACCAATTTGTATCAATCAAATATATTGTTTTAGTTTCTCTCTCTATATTTTCCATCACTACCATCTTCCACCACATAGCCTCCTAATCTCTTCCTCCATCCAACAAAGTGGTATCAGAGCTTTATAATTCCAGCAAAGTGGTATCAGAGCCAAGTCGATAGAATGATGGCGAATGTTTATGTCCAATTTCCTCGCCTCACCATGGACAACTATTACACATGGGCATTGCGCATGAAGGCTATCCTAGGAGCACAAGGTGTTTGGGATGTTGTGGAGAATGGCTACAAAGAGCTTGAAGGAGACTTGAGTCCAACTCAAAAAGAGGAATTAGAAGACGTACATAAGAAAGATAAAAAAATTCTTGCCCTCGTCCATTCTTCCTTAGATGACAACATGCTTGAGAATATATTTTTTGCAACCACTTCCAACAGAGCTTGGGAGATTCTCCAAAACTCTCAAAAGGGCGGTGAGAGATTCAAGAAGCTTCAACTCCAAATCCTTAGAGGTGAGTTTGAATCTCTCCACATGAATACTTCGGAAAAAATTTTGAATTATATTTCTCGTGTTTTGGCCGTTTCTAGTCAAATGAAGAGATATGGAGATGAAAGTTTAAGTGACACTTATATTGTTGAGAAAATATTACGCTCTTTGTCTTGTGAGTTTGAGCATGTTGTCGTAGCTATTGAAAAATATAGAGATGTTACCAAGTTGTCAATTGATGAACTTATGGGCTCGCTACAAGCTCATGAGGAAAGAATAAAGAGGAGGAAACAAGAAGAGTCCATGGTGCTACAAAGCAACCTAACTTGGAGAAACTATGTCAATGAGGAATCGCAAGGAGGACGTGGACATTAAGCAAATAAAAAAAGAGCAAGAGACACTATAGGATTTTACGATCCATTTTATCAAGAAGAAATAAGACAAAGTTCCCACTCACCAAGGGAAGGTGGAAGGAAAAGGTATGAAAAATCTCATGTTCAAAGTTACAAGTGTTATGATTGTTGTCATCATCTTCCGAGTGTCGTAGTAGCACTAACCATGTGAAAGAGGAAGATCATATGTTGTTGATGGGTCACCAAGAGCATTTTGTTCAAGTTGAGGAGATTACAAAATATCTAAGTGAATTATGGAAGAAACTTGACCCCATTGTGTCAAGCAAAGATAAGATCTTTCCCACCAACAAGGACCAGATTGAGGAACATGAATACCAAGGAGACATTAACTTAGAAGAGATGCAAGATAGCTTCAAGAAGGAAGAGGTTGTGGCGCATGAAGAGCAACATGAGTGTGTCAAGGAAAACATTGAAAAAGAGGCGACATTAAATATTCAAGATAAAGAAGGTCATCAAGACGTTGGAGATCATATAGTGGAGGAGGTCCAAGAAGATAGCCAACAAGAGGTGCAACAAGAATTCAAGCCATTTCATGAGACGCACGATGATGAAGTAATAAGTCACTCTTTTCATCAGAATTTGAAAATTTTACATTTGACACGGGATGGATAAATATGGAGAAATTCTTTGATACAAATGAGAAAGTTCGGATGAATGAGATGAAGTCACAAAGGATGGAGACAACCCATAGTGATAAATTCAAGACATTTGTCAAGAATGTCCAGAAGAAGTGCAAGATCTCAAAGAAGAAGAGGTTCAAGATTCTCACACCCATGGAGATGGCTTTGGAGGCCGTAGCATTTGAAGGATATGGAGCTCACAAGAAGTTTTAATTTACCCCTTGAAACTTGAATGCTAAATCAAGTTCAAGAGGGGGTTTTGGAGGCTAAACTTGATTTAGCCCAATATGTTAGAAGTTCATAATTATTCTAATTGAGTTTAAGAGTCCCAATTATTGTTGTAATTTACTTAGTGGGCCTAGTAGCAATAAGCTAGCAAAGTGGTAGAAAAATCTAGAGTAATGATGTAATGTGTATTACTAGAAAAGTCCTATAAAATATCTATATGATGTTTCTAGGTGGAGTGATCTCAAGATGGTGTAATATAGAATCTTCCAAGAATTCCTATAAATAGGGGGTTGTACTCTAGCATTATGTAAGTCCAAGTGAAGTATCCAAGTGAGTCATAGCAAGGGTCCTAGTGAGTGTCTTATGAAGTGTCCTTAATGTCTCTCATATGAAGTCTTCTATTAAGACTTCTATGTAATGTACAAGAGTGTATCTAGTTATTGACCTCCTCTCACTTTGTACCAAGCAATCAATTGAAGTTTTCTTCATTGTGTTTCCATACTCTCCATAAATTCCATTACTTCCCTCTTCCACCAAACACTTAGCCTACTAACCTCTTGCTAAAATCAGCATAACCATGGTATCACATGAGAGATTGGGCTCCTGCAGAAAAATCACAGCCTTGCATTCCTAACCATAGTCTCACTTCAGAGATTGTAAACTTAAGGCTATGCTTGGAACCATGGATTTTTCGGGGGACAAAAAAGGGAAGGAAAATGAAAAATGTAACTAAAACTATCTATTTGATTGGTTGTATATAAAGTTTCTATATGCTAGGAAACTCCACTCTCTCTTTACAAGACTGCAATTTTTAACAAGATTTGAATGTAGTAATAGAGTGGCGAAAGAGTGTAATCAAGAAAATTCAGACGCAATTTTTTTTTTTTTTTTTGTGCCTAGGACCCGTGCAGCAATTGAGTCTCTGCAACCACTCTAGACTATCATTTGAAGCACAACTCGCTCCACCTCCATCAAATTTTGTTGTTTGTCGTCTTTATCATATATTTTCCCTTCATTTGTGCTTTTATGTATCGCGCTAAATATTATATTTAGAAGAATGGTATTGCGTCGACAAATGCTATTTCGATACCTAGACGTTCTTACGAAGAAGGCTACTATTGTCTCTCGTGTGGTCTAGAGTCCGCGTCTCTCGTGTGGTCTAGAGTCGACGTCTCTCGTGTAGTCTAGACTGTAAAGTTTGCATATTGTTGTGTTACTTGTATTGATTTTCATTTACCTAACACTGGTGAAACATTGTGATATCTCTTGGTCAAAAAAGAAAAAAACATTGTGATATCTTTTGAAACACGACTGGTGTACTATTTATCTTTATGTTAGTGTGTATGTGCGGACTTTTACTATTCTAGCCACAAACTATCGTTTTTATTTCTTCAGACATTTCGTATGTGACAATTAGATACAACTTCCGTTTCTTCTCTTTCAACTTTTTGACTTTTTAATCCGCAACTGGGTCACTTTGACTCGATGATTTGGATAGCAAAAGAATGTAATTTTTTGGCAATTTTTTTATTGTATTGTAAAGTTTACTTGACGCGCGATTACTACGCGTTGCTACGCAAGTATACGATCAAGTAATAAAGTGGAGTATTTTGGACTCCGAGTTATCGAACCCAAGGGAAGGTCTTTACTATATGCTCTAGATTAGCAATTAAACTCAATCTACTTAAGTAACCGATAAAAATGATTGTAATTTGAAGTGTTGTCACCCTCAAACAACTGACTAGCAATAGTAATGAAATAGCGCAATTAAAATGATTTGATGTAAATCAGAGAAGAGAAAGCTAGGCAATCTATAGATCACCTACGGTAGTTTTGACAATTCCGGATTTCATGTTCTAATACAATGACTCTTAGTAACCTATGCTGGGTAATGGCGTTGACAATTACCTATCGGTCTCATGTCTTTCTACACAAAGGTAATGATTTGTCCCTCTCAGGCCAAGTATACTACCTATGTGTTCTAGCAGGCTAACAACATTGCAAGGAATAATGTCCTCTCGGACCACCATTGACGAGACTGTTACTTCCTACTGAATTTACCCTCATCTAGCCATTCCTATCCAACTAACCTCTCAGTCTAGTCAATTAAAAATGATCTTGTTAACTCATCCCAACTAGGGTAGAGTTGTTTTCACACACTCACTAGTTACATAGTAATTTCGGGTCATGACTCCTAGGTTACTAAGAATTAAGCACAATAAATAAGATGATTAGGCTACCGATATCATCATTAAGCCTAGTTCATGATTGAATGAAGAAATAGATAATCCACATCACACATCTTAACCCTAACTTGTCAATGAAAGAACTCAACATGATGAAAATCAAAACAATCTCCATTAAACCATAATCCTAGCATGAAAGATCATCCAAAATCCGGAAAATATCATCAAAACATAAACCCTAGGCTCTCCATAGATTCCTAGGTATGAGTTTAGCTACTCATAACACAAGATAACATGGTTCTTGAATATTTCATACAAGAAAGTAAAGAGAAAAATAGATGAAACGCTAAAATCGTGAAGATTGGCGCGATCCGGTCTCTCCTCCTTGCTTGAGGTCGTTCCCAATGAAGTCTCCTTGCTCTCCTCCTTCTTCTTGGCTCTCTGGATGCGTGAATGATCAATATTTTCGTCCCTAGGTCGTCCTTAAATCATAACCCGCAGAAGTCTTCAGTAACTGCACAAAAGCCCCCTGAAATCTGCTCCTGACTTCAAAACGCGATATCTTCTTCGTCCGAACTCGGATTTAGCTCCGTGACCTATCGATGGAAAGCTCTCTGAGTCTAATTTCATATGGAACTGGTCTCACCCCAAATATAGTTGTAGAACTCCGGATATGATCAAAATAGTGCAGACTGGTCATCCAAGCTCCTCCAATTCGGCTTCTCTTCACTCCACTTGAGCTCCCCTTGTTTCCCAAAGTTCGTTCCACGCCTCCTATCAACCGATTAGCATCCGTACCTGCCAAAAAAAACATGAACAAACATACCAAGCGATTATATTTGACAATAAAAATAAAATATGCATGAAAAACGCCCGAACTAACAATATAGCACATGATAGCAACAAATAATAAAACGACCTATAATCTCTAACATTGGCCTCAAACACTCTCCAAATACATATTATCATGTGGTAAATGCTAAAGAATTATAGCCCCTAAAAGGTGCTTTCAAACTCCCCCACACTTACTCTCTTGCTCGTCCCGAGCACTATGAAGCACAAAAGCTCCCACACTTGAGACATTGCATACATAACAAAAACCAAACCAATGCATACCCCACCACTTTTCATACTTAACTTTCCGCTAGCCAACACGACTCACGACTCAATACACGAAGACACGACTATGCAAACTACATGATATGTACAATGCAACACAAGTATGTACAATGCAAGGAATTAAAGAACATTTTTTTTCTTTTTAGTAGAGATTGGGCAATCTCAAAGAACAAAATGGCATGTCATAAGACTCTCACATCCCCTAGAAGATTATATAACTTTGGTGATCGGTAGAACTTGCGGCCTGTTTTGTCAGACAGAACGGGCACAAACACAAAATATGTTGCTTCTGCACACTCATCAAACGTATCCCTAGCACTTACCATCCGAGCTATTTATCCACGGGTTAAAATTGTTGACGGCTTTAGGACGGGTAGGATAGGATATTTAGAAGCGCGGTCCTAGACGTCATGATACAACTCACAAAACTCGATTCTCACACTCCCTCACCAAAATCCAAGGAACCACACCGAACTAACTACTCCGGCCCTCATTCCCTCATTCCTGGTGTAACGCCGTTCTCGCGGACACAAATGTGAATAAGTGATCTCGAACAATAGCTAATCTCCTTGGTCTTCATGAAGTTTAATTCCGGCTCCCTATTCCATTTCACTTTCAACTTTCTGTTTTTTTTTCTTTTTTATTTTCAATTTCTTTCTCAATAAGAACATGGAGCCACCAATGATGATACAATAGTAATATCCAAGGATATCAAATGAATATAGATAATGTGGGGATAGAATGTCAAATCACGTGATGAAATCAAATATATGTCGACACCCCCACACTCGATGTAAAGCATATCCAAAACCCGGTAGTCAATGTGTAAACGTGCTAATGCCAACCAATCCTCCTCATCACCTAAGATGTAGAAAATATGAATGAAGTTCAAGCACGTCCTTCTATAAGATCAACCAACCCACACCCCATGACGTGCGGACAAAGTATCACGCACTACGGCACTCCAGCTGTGATCCTGGTGTATGGACACGACTCACCGCCACACCGAAGTGTGTTGCCGTCTCTAACTCACCCTCACATCCCCTCAAAAGATGAAATGTATGAATGTCCACTCAAGATGTATCAAATCAGCTCACCCTCATCGAACCTCCCTAACTCATCTCCCTCTATCATGACGCATAGGAAGGGACCATTCTAACTAGTGATAGAAGTCACAAGGAATGGCTTCCGAGGCTAGAGGCTTTGAATAAAAGGGGTAAATGAATCAAATTGGGATAATTAGTGGACCTAGGCGATGGAGACGGGACGTGAGGTCCCCATAAAAATCACTCGCACAGCTGTTCCGTTGCCACTACGAGGAGGGTTGACGACTACCTAAGTGACGGTGGTGTAGCGCTAGTAGGATAACTAGTCTGAGAGACAGCTACTCATAATTCTCGAGTGCATTAGCCCTATAGCCTTCGTAATCCAGATTCTTGCGTGTCTACCTCACCTCAGATTTTCATACTACCTAGGGAATACTATCATTGAGCCCTCTCCACACTTACTCTCTTTAATTGCCCTTTCTCAAAAAAATAAATTTTTAGGATTTTTCTTGATTTTTTTTTTTTTTTTTTTTGGTATTTTTTAGACACTACATGTAACTGGCCAACTCGATTAACCAACAACACAGGGTAGGTGGACTCAATATTTAAAAGTGCAACAATTATATACGATGCAAATATGTAAACGTGCACATGCAATCCTATGGACCAACTCTACATGCATCACAGACTCCCTAAACTACATGTAACAAGGCTATGCAATGGCTAACTAGCAGATAGCTAAAAACTCCCCCACACTTAAGCGCTTCGTTTTCCTCAACGAAAAATAGAGTGAAATCAAGAGGACTCGGCTGCTCAAGTGTAGGGCCGGTGGGTCTAGTTGGAGTGAGTCCTCCCTTCGTCCTCATCTCGGACGTTGGGACTCGACTCTGGGTATACATCAGACTTGTAATGGAACAAGCCATCGTAGGTATGTGGGTGCTGCAACTGGACATTGGCCTCCACAGCCAAGTCCCGAATCCATCCACCCTGCTGGGCACAGTCATAGCTAAGTGACTCTATACCTCGGCCCAACTGGTGCTGGCTACTACGGATGTGATCAAAATGTCTCCTCTCCCTAGCTCTATCCTCATAAGCTTGGAGTCTCTGAGAATACATCATATGCATGATCGTCTTAAGCTGTCGCTCCATGTTGGAGCTCGAGCTACTCGTTTGGTCTCCGCTAGGGTGTGTGGGGTCAACATGTATTTGGTTCTTTAGAGGGTTGGGTATTGTCTCCCAAGTACGTGCTGCATCCTTCTTCTTCTTGTCTCTAGAGCTATCGTCATACTCTAGACCACTCAAATTAGCCTTAGCATCTTGTGCTAGCTTTAGGAGCAAACAAGTGTACCCGGGAGATCTACGGTTATAGCGGTCAGTCCTCTCCATAAGAAATCGATAAATGAAGTACGGGACATTGATACGCTTCCCCATCCACAAACAGTAAGCCATGGTGCAAAGCTGGAAGGAGTACGTGGGATTAGGAGAAACTCCATAAACCTAGTTCTCAAGAAGCTCACACAACCACCTCGCACGTGGAAGCACGAGTTTCCTAGAAACGTTCCACTCAGGTAAAGTGGGTTTCTCATTCCACCCCGCTCCAAGCACCCCCTCAAAACAAAAGGCACTTACTACTTCAACACCATCCACCCTCCTAATGGTCTCATGGTAGACGCAAATCTCATTCTTTAGAGGTTTGAATTTCAAGGCGGCCGCTATAGTCTCGGGCGTGATGACTATATAGGTGCCCCGGCAATACACATTCCTACGATCCTCACCCTCTCCCTCATCACAGAAACAAGCATTCCAGAATCTCCCTCGCAAGAGCGGAGCTAGACTTCGTACAAATTTTAAACCACCTATCTAGCCTCTCATTCCTGAAGAGATCCTGAAGCTGTTTTGGCATTTTGTCGCTTTGCGGGAAGGGTTTTTCAGGAGTCCGTACCCTCTTCAGGAATGGGTCAGTGCAATATGCCTTATGGGCATTCGCACTAATAAACCTGAAGCTGCAGAATTTGGTAATGCAGATAGCGTCGAGGTCAACATCCTTTGCAACCCTGCCTCTCGTCCCAATTTTTGGAAGTGCAGGCATAACTAAGTTCAACTCATAACGAATTGGAGACGGATGCACATGACGACGCTTGCCAGATCCGTCTCCCTCGTCCACATTCTCCTCCTCACTCAAAACTACATCTTCCTCAGGATTGAAGATGGGGTGATCATCAACAACTATACCCTCTCTCCTCTTAGCACTATTCGATGTAGACATAATGATAGAGAAAATAAAATACGAGTGCACGTGAGTTCTAGAGTGAACTAAGCAAGTAACCCAAGCCAAATATCAGCAGGTAACAATTTCAAAGCAAATTAAGCTCTACGAGTGCGTAGGCAAGGAATTAAAGCGAGAGAAAGATTTAGGTACCTACGGTCCCGGAGTACCGTTCTTACGGGACCGATTTTGCAAAAATTGGTCAAGAAAGGACTGAGTGGTCGACCAATTTTTTGAAAGCTTGAGCAATGTGAAGTGAAGCTACCTCCTTGTGCTCCTCGGTGTCCCCGTCGAAATTCTCTTCTTGAGCTAAGGCCGAATCCCCCTCCAAGTTGATGAATCGTAGAAGTTTTGTTCTTGGAGCTCTTCCTCTTTGATTTCCCCCACACTCAAACAAAGCCCTATCTTTCAAAAACTCAAGAGTTAATGTTGTTGTTGGGTTTGTAAGGAGCAAAACCCAACAAAAATTTTTGAATTTGGTTGAGTTTTGAAAATTTGGGTGTATGGATGTATGGGTGTTCTTGAAGGTTTGGGAGGAATAAGATGAAGAAAAGTGGGGTTTGATCCAAGTTTTGGGTGTTTTTACCCTTTATGGCCGGATATGAGCATTAACCAATCACCAAATACCAAAAAACACCCCCAAAATCGGACTAACCCGCCCGATTTCTGCCCCCATTTCGGCCCGAAATGGGTGTCGAATCAGTTGATTTCGGATCCCATTTTGGCCCGAAATGGGGCCCAAAATCACTGGCACTTTTGAAAACAGTTTGGTTGTTTTATTTCGGGCCGAAATGCATTGATTTCGGCCCCCATTTCGGCCCGAAATGGGTGCCGAAATCACTTCTTTCGCCCACTTTGTTTTTGCTCTAATTTCTTCATCCGGTATCCGATTCGCGCGATTCTTGAACTGTTGGACTCCACACTCGATGAGGAATCCATTTTTGACTGAAAAATTCCCAAATACGGGGATTTTTCCGTTTCTTACCAAAAATTATCTCCTTGTTCAAGAATATCACCTCCTCAAGCTCTTTATCTTTCTTCACTCCGAATTCCGATGTGCAACCCCGATACTCTAACTTGCTACCGTGATCCTCATGACTCATTTGCTACTCCTAGACCTCGAGTAGCTTATTTATCAAGTTCTTTGCTCCCGGTAAGCTCGTTTTTCCTCATTTTGCGTGCAAAATGGTGCACATACATCAAGAATGGGAATTCAGAGGGTCTTCGGTACCTGTGTCCTGCACACTCATAGAAAATATCAAACCACTCTCTCTCACCCCTCAAAAATCAAGTATGACTATCTAAAAAAATAAAATACAAAAATCAAATAACGACTAAGTACATTGGATTGCCTCCCAATCAGCGTTTGTATTTTATGGTCGACGGCCCAACCTCGTTACCTCATAGCCCCTACACAGGTGGCTTGGCACCCCGTGCCATCTATTCCAGCTTCCTCTGCTGGGTCCTCAACACAACACGATGGACTTTGTCTTTTGGAACCGGTGGCTCATCACCAACCACCTCAGAACTCTTGTGCACTGATTGCACGGCCACTGGCATATGTGTCTTCTCTTGAGGCTGTTGTGGAGTCGTCTTAGAAACCCGGAAGGTCTCCCACGCATTATTGATCCTCATGATCAATTCTCCGTTCTCAACATCAATGAGAGTCGGACCGGTAGCCAGAAAGGGCCTACCCAGAATGATCGTAACATCTCCCACAGGCATCTCAAGAATCATAAAATCTGCAGGGATAACAGAATTCCCTACCTTTACCAATACGTCCTCTACTACACCAAAGGCTCTCTTGCAAGATTTGTCCGCAAACTGAAGGTTGATCCATGTGGAACGAGCTTCTACTCCCAGCTTTTGAAAGACTGAAAGTGGCATCAAGTTGACAATAGCCCCCAAATCACATAGGGCCTTCCCCGTGTAAGCTCCTCCCAAATTAGCTTCTATCACAATGCTTCCCGGATCCTTCTGTTTTTTAGGCAAACCATGCATCACACATGAGCTCACCTGCTCAGTCAAGTCTACTGTCTCAAAGTCCGGCACCGCCCTCTTTCCTGAAATTGCATCCTTCATATATTTGGCATATTTAGGCATCATCTTGACTGCTTCAATCAATGGAACATTGATATGAAACTTCGAGAAAATCGATAAGAATCTCTTGTACTCCTCAGAGTCATCTTTCTTCTTTCTTGTCTGAAGCGGATATGGGAGATTCTTAGATAAAGAGGGTGTTGGTGGTGTTACCTCATCATCAACATGCTGGGTCACGCCCTTTGATTGGGGGATCATGAAAGGGGTCTTGTCAAAGACCACATGCTCCCTATGAAACAGCCCGAAGGACCACGGTTCACAGCTAGTGCAACTCAACCAAAATCCAAGTACATTATTTATAAATAAAAGGAGAAAACCCTCCAACAACGTTTCGAAAAAAAGAAATAACATCGAAATAACATCGTCTGAAATGTCTAAGTGATGAAAATGAAAACTAAACTAAACTTTATTTGCACTAGCTTAATCTTCACCATGTGTGCGCGTTTCCCCCACCTCAAAGCCAACCTGCGGGTTTTACAATAGACAAAGCCGACCGCAGGAAAATTTTAAGTCAGTAAAAACTGAGTAAGAGCATACTGCAGCACGTGAAAACAGATGATTGGGCTCTAACTAATACAAGTTCAAAAGCAAGCTTTAAAATAAATGGAATTAGAATCGTAACAAGTAACCGAACCATTTAATTGGATATTAATTCAGCTGAAGCACATAAGGCCCAGCAGGAACGATGTATTCAGAGAGGTCACGATGCAATATAAAACATCATCAATAGAGGTGCCTCTTGGGATACCACAAATCCCATTTCACCCAGAGCGTTAAGGGCTACCCTACGCAACCCCGCTCAACCACATAGCTAAAAGACCTTAAGTGTCGACACCCCTATACTGTTGTGACCCACACTAGCATAGGTAGTACTCTATAGCTTTCACAATAAATAACCCCCCGCTACCTCAGCACATCGGTGCATATTGGCCACCACAGGGGCGGGTACGTAACCGCTATGGATTACCCCCGAGGAGGTTCGCGTCCTAGCGCCTCCGGCCTTAGCCTCCACACACATCCTCTGAACATCGCCCTATTTCTATTAGAGTGAATTAAACTTCCATGTTTACAACTTTACCCATCGATTTCCAACCAGTAGTTTCCACAAATACATTCCAAATCAGGGGTTTGAACAAGTTCATCACAGGATATATATAAAACATGTATAAAGACATTTTCACAAGTAATCACATTTTGAGAGTAAAAACTGTACATATGAACTTACTTGGATCGAAGGAAGCTCGACACACAAGCAAGCAGAACTAATAGTCGTAGCACAGATCCTCAACAAACTGATCGCCTACGAAGTCGGAATCTACAATAGCCACATAATCCAAACATTAATTCATATTCATTTGCACGACAAATGTAAATACAACAATGCCTTATATGCCAATGCAATCCAATTTCCTCAACAAATTCACAATTCAATTATTCCCCCAAAATTATTAAACGACTCTCGTATTAGAAAGAAATGATAAGTTATAAAGTTTTGACAATAGCAATAATAATAATAATAATAATAATAATAATAATAATAATAATAAAACATTAAAACAAACTTTAACTACTTAATTATATTCTTAAAATCTATTTACAACTAGTTATTAAGAAAAGAGTGTAATAAACAAAGATGATATTAGTATTAAGGAAATGCTAATTTTACTTATTAAAAGAGTACAAATTTATTTACAAAAAGTAGATCTTAAAATAAACACATGATATAAAACTATATAATAACTTAAGAAATAACACTTTGATTTTATTAATAAAGCTCTTCTTATAAAAATTTATACTATAAACTTATATTTATTTTCACGTTTAAAGAAACTAATTTACTATAATTGATATTAATTAACAAAATACAAGTTATAGATAAATAGCAAAATAAAGTAAACAGATTTTAGTTAACATCGAAAGCCTCCCCCAAAGTATCTGCAAGCGTACAAAACAGCCCCAACAGTTTATCAATTGCCAAAAATCCCCCTAAAAGACAACACTGTAATAGTCATCTTCTTCTTCTTCTTCTTTCGCCTAACACCCCTTCCACTGTAACTTCAACCCAGCACAACACACACACACACACAAGTATGATCATACGAAAATGGATAGAGGATATGGGGACAATCATGAACCATAATGAGAATTCAGAAAAGGGGTTCTCGTGATTTACCGATCGGAGAAGATGAAGACGAACAAGGGCGGCGACGATGGTGATGTCGCTGCTGCTGCTACCAGCGGTGGTCGCCGGAGATTGAGGACGGAGTGGCGAGAGGAAGAAGGGCGGCGTCGAACGAAAAGAAGGACGAGAGGTCGCCGGGTTTGCGTCGGCGGTTCTCGGGTCGGAATCGGGTCTGTGCCAAAACAGAGCCGGAGATGGCTCTGTTACTTCCTGGTGGTTTCGCCGGGATGAACGGAAGCTGGAGGCGAGTTGGTGGGGGTGGTTTTCGCCGGGATGAATGGAACAGTGGTGGTGGTGATGCACGGTGGTGAGTACTGAAACAGGGGAGTGGGTTTCTTCCTCTGCTTCGGCAAAACAGAGAGTGCGGGTGAGATGAAGTGATGAGGGAGAGGAAGAGGGTTGATTTATGATGACTATGGGTGGAAGTTGAGGGAGATGTGGGTGAATTCGTGGGGGAGAAATGGGCGACGTGAGAACAGGGTTTGTTCCGATAAACCGATCGGCGAGAGAGAGAGAGAGAGAGAGAGAGAGAGAGAGAGAGAGAGAGGTGGGTTCTCCACCTGTTTATAGTAAAGACACTTTAACCCCCCAAACCTAGTTTGAGAAACTACAAATGCATCCACCAATTTCAAAAAGAATGATTTTAACCTCAAATAATTAAGAATAATACCCTAAATACCCTATTAACATATAGGGGTATTACATCACCTTCCCCTTAAAAAAACGCTTCGTCCTCGAAGCGTAAAACAATATATCCCCCAACTAAAACATCGCGACGATATGCAAGATGCAGATGTGATTCTAATGCACATGCCAACAAAAAAACTACGAAGGAATCCTACACAAGACAAGTGGATTGAGGGGTCATCTTCCCCTTAAAAGGAGTGACGTCCCCGGCACTCAAATTATACCTGATCGAATAGGTGCGGGTAACGCTTCTTCATGTTGGCCTCGTTTTCCCACGTTGCTTCCTCCGTGAGATGGTTCGACCAAAGAACCTTAACCAACGCAGTGGACGTGGTACGGGTATCCCTAGTCTTTCGATCTAAGATTTTGATTGGTTGCTCCTCATAGGTCAGGGACGGGTCTAACTCAACAGGCTCGGGATCAAGAATATGGCTAGGATCATGAATATAAGGCTTGAGTTGGGATACATGAAAAACATTATGGACTCGACCAAGGTTGTTAGGAAGATTAAGGCGATAGGCTACCTCTCCGATCCGATCCAACACTTCATAGGGTCCAATGAACTTGGGACTCAGCTTCCCCTTCTGGTTGAAACGCATAACGCCCTTCGTAGGAGAGACCCTTAGGAACACTTTGTCACCAACCTTGAACTCCAATGGTCTTCTCTTCAAATCTGCGTAAGATTTCTGTCGATCCTGAGCTGTCTTCATCCTTTGTTGAATCATTCAAATCTGGTTCGTCGACTCCTCAATCAATTGTGGTCCTAAAATCACCGTCTCGCTGATGTCGCTCCAACACAAAGGTGTCCTACACTTCCTTCCATACAACGCCTCATAAGGTGCCATCCCTATGCTGCTGTGGTAGCTATTGTTGTAGGAGAACTCAATCAGTGGAAGCTTGTCCACCCATGATCCTCCAAAGTCCAATATGCAAGATCTTAGCATGTCCTCCAGTGTTTGGATTGTCCTTTCGGTTTGCCCATCTGTAGCTGGATGAAATGCTGTGCTAAACCTTAGTTCTGTTCCCATAGCTTTCTGTAGCTCCTTCCAAAAATGAGACAAGAAATTTGGGTCTAGATCGGAAACAATTGAACTAGGCACTCCATGTAACCTCACTACATTCTTAATATACGCATCGGCCATCTTTTCCATGTCCCACGTATCTTTCATGGGAATGAATCTTGCTGTCTTTGTCAGTCGATCAACTACTACCCAAATCTGGTTAAGTCCATTAGTCGAAACTGGCAAAGCCGTAACGAAGTCCATTGAGATGGAATCCCATTTCCATACTGGAACTTCTAACGGTTGCAACATTCCTCCTGGTCTTTTGTGCTCGAACTTAACCTTCTGACACGTCAAACAACGAGATACAAAATCTGCAACTTCCTTCTTCATACCCTTCCACCAAAAGTTCTTCTTCAGATCCTTATAAAGCTTGTCTCCTCCTGGGTGTACGGAATACGGCGTATTATGATCTTCATTCATGATTTTCTCCTTCACTTCCGCACATTTAATCGGAATACACCATCTTCCTTTGAACTTTACACTGTCGTCTTCCTCGACCTTGAAATCGAGTGCTTCGCCCTTCTTGATCTTTTCCTTGATCTGTTGCAGAAACGCGTCCCCCTTTTGTCCTTCCTTGATCTCAGCAAAGATATCCGGAACTATCGACAAATTGCATAACATGCTACTTGTCATCCCTTTCACACAAACCTCAATCTCCAATTTCTGAAAATCTTCATAAAGTTTACGCGGCAAAACCCATAAGGAATTCACCGTGTGATTTGTCTTTCGACTCAAAGCATCCGCCACTACATTGGCTTTCCCTTCGTGGTATTGGATTTTCAAATCATAATCCTTTACCAATTCTAACCACCTTCGTTGACGCATATTTAGCTCCTTCTGGGTAAATATGTACTTCAGACTCTTGTGATCCGTGAAGATCTTGCAAGTCGTTCCGTACAGGTAGTGTCTCCATATCTTCAAGGCAAACACTATATCAGCTAACTCCAAATCATGGGTAGGATAGTTCTCTTCGTAGGACTTTAGCTGCCTAGAAGCATACGCTATCACTTTCCCACCTTGCATCAAAACACATCCTAAACCGTGCTTCGACGCATCACTATAGACTTCAAACTCTCCTCCTTCAGTAGGCAATGTCAACACAGGTGCCGACGTCAACCTATCCTTTAGCGTTTGAAAAGCTTCTTCACACTTATCATCCCATACGTACTTGCTCGACTTCTTCATTAAGGCCGTCATAGGTCTCGCCATCTTCGAGAAATCCTTTACAAACCTTCGATAGTATCCTGCCAATCCCAAGAAACTTCTTATCTCAGTCACACTCTTTGGTGTTGGCCAGTCCTTCACTGCCGCTACCTTACCTGGGTCTACTGACACTCCTTCCTTGGATATTATGTGTCCTAAGAAAGACACTCTATCCAGCCAAAACTCACACTTCGATAACTTCCCATACAACTTCTCTTCCCTTAGAGTTTCCAACACTTCTTTCAGGTGTTGCTCATGCTCCTCCTTTCCCTTAGAGTAGATTAGAATGTCGTCGATGAACACGACAACAAACTTATCCAGAAACTTCTGCAACACACGGTTCATCAACTCCATGAACGCTGAAGGTTTCAAACCGAATGGCATCACTGTAAAATCGTAATGACCATATCGAGTTCGAAATTTTGTCTTAGGAATATCCTTCTCGGCTATCCTAAGTTGGTGGTACCCTGACCTCAAATCAATCTTAAAAAAAGGTATCGGCTCCTTGTAGTTGATCAAACAAGTCGTCGATCCTGGGAAGTGGGTACTTGTTCTTGACGTTCACTCCATTTAACTCACGGTAGTCTATGCAAAGCATTAGACTTCCGTCCTTCTTCTTCACGAACAAGACTGGTGCTCCCCAAGGTGAGACACTAGGTTTAATGCAACCCTTATCTAATAGCTCCTTAAGTTTCTCATTCAACTCCTTCAACTCAGCTGGTGCCATCCTGTATGGCGCCTTGGAAATAGGTCCTGTCCCAGGCACTAAGTCGATTTGGAAATCTACTGCTCTCTTTGGTGGCATCCCAGGAAGTTCCTCCGGAAACACATCTGGAAAGTCTCTCACTACTGGAATATCTTCCAATTTATCTCCTTCTTTCTCATGATTGTGGATCGTACAGAGGTATGCCTTATGCCCTTTCTTAACTTCTGAAAGAATGGTTAAGGCTGACACAATTTGGATGCTAGGTCCGCTCGTTATACCCCTATAGGATAGACGCTCACCTTTCGGCCCACGAAACCTAACTTTTTGGGTGGCACATTCTATGGTCGCCTTATACTTGCTAATCCAATCCATCCCCAAGATAACATCTAAGCTGCCCAAATAGAAAAGGATAAGGTCTGATGGAAGTTCAACACCTAGGATTTCTAGTTTGACTCCAGGGTACACGGTCTTGCACGATGTGACTTCCCCATTAGGGGCAGAGATAGAAACAGATATAGGTGTGGGATTTGGTAATTCTATTTTCTTAGCAAAAGAAGATGAAATGAAAGAAAATGTGGCTCCAGAATCAAATACGACATATGCAGGGGTAGAGTGGATAAGGAATGTACCAGTCACTACGTTGGCCTGCTCCGCTTGTGTCTGGTTCATCACGTTGATAGTCCCTGCCTTGCTGTTGCTTGTGGCTGCTGGTGCGGTAGTTCCTGCTGCTGTGGATGCGGATCCAACATTGATCCCCTGGGTTCGGTTGCTGTAACCATTCCCTCCTTGCCAGTTGTTGCCCCTGTTGTAGCCACCTCCATTGTTGTTGTTGTTGTTGTTGTTGTTGTTGTTGTTGTTGTTGTTGTTGTTGTTGTTGTTGTTGTTGTTGTTGTTTCCTTGGTTTTAACTTGTTTCCATTGCGGTAACCTCCACCCTGCTGGTAATTCTGCTGGTTTCCGCCATACTGATTGCCACCGTTGTAGTAGTTACCCCCACAGTTAGGACCATTGTTTCCCCCAGAGCGGTTCACAACATTCCCATTATTTCCACCTCCGTAGTAGTTGCCCCCATTGTTATTTCCTTGAGGCCTCGTTTTGCACTCGAATCTCCGGTGTCCCAATTTTCCACATGCAAGGCAATTAACCTTGTTTCCTCGGCAGTCTGTCCCCGGATGGTTATTTCCGCATCGGCCGCAGTTGTAGACTCGAATCTGTCCCGGACCTCCATTATTGTTTCGACCACCATTCTGATTGTTGGAATTAAAATCTGGACGGTACCTCTTATCTCCGTTATTGTTCCCAGCATTACGGTTTGGGAAGTTAGGTGTCGCCGGTGCTTCAGGCTTCCTCTTCTTGCTTTCCTCGAGATTCTCGTCGATCATGGTTTGGACGTCTTGGGCTGCTCCGTAGGCATCCATGAGGGTGTTAAACCGGGCTGCTGCCAAGGCCATTCGAAGCTGGAAGTTCAAACCTCACAAAAATCTTTTGATCTTCTTTGTCTCAGTTGGAACGAGTTCCCTGCCAAATCTCATTAGCTCCATGTACTTCTTGTGATATGCGTAGAGGCTATCACTTCCTTGTTTCAGGTTCATGAAATCCTTGAACTTTATATCCTTGACATAGTCGGGATAGAAACGTTCTCTCAGTGCTGCTTTTAGCTGCTCCCAATTAAATCCCTCTTGGGTACGTAATTCGTCCCCCTTAGCTGACCACCAATCATCTGCTTCCTCCTAGAAGTAGTAAATCGCCACCTCGACGCGTTGATTCTCAGGGCAGCGACTAGACCTTACGGCTTTCTCAAAGTCCCTTATCCAATTCTCTAGGGTAGTGGGGTTGTCCGTCCCATAGAAGAAATCTGGGCGGAGTTCAGCTACTTGACTCATCATAAACCCCCCTCCATTGTGGGTGTTGTGGAGGATTTGGGTAAGAGCTAGCGTTGCTTGCTGCATATTCCGAAATTCAATCGGGTCCACTGGTGGGACTTGTCCACCCTGATTTGGTTGGTTTCCTGGTTCCATCGTTGCTGGCTGGTTTAAACGAGTCCTGGTATAGTAGCGGTGAGGATTTGTGTATCGCATTGTACCTTATGAATTAACGTACTTAATGAAATTCTAACTCGATCATACACATGAGAGACATAATATAAAATAACCATGCATTTATTGATTCAAATACCACACAAAATTCACATGAGGAACTCAACCAACAACTAATCCAACATAAAAGAACATATGGAATCAAAATTCTAATACTAATCGTTCTCACTTGTAGCGAAAGAAATAAAAAAATAACCCCTATTGGAAAGAACATCATATCGGGGAGTCGTACTCGTCATCTGTAACACACTCGGGACCAGTTCCACCTAAGGTCACAGGATAGGTTTGAGGTGTGTAAGTTGGTTCATCATCTCTCAACATATCAGGTTGATCATCACCCATAACCAAGTGTGCAAGCGATGGCTCAACGAGTTCGACCTCATGCTCTTCATACATTCCATCGTCTTCCTACTCATCCTCCATGTCCTCATCCTCGTCTTGCTCCTCTTCTGGGTCCTCTTCAGGCTCGTATTCTTCCTCCGGATCCTCTTCTGGGTCCTCTTCAATTTCGTCGGCTTGGTGCTCGGCGTCCTGTGCCACCTCCCGGGGCATTGGTGGATGTAGCAATTCTTCCATCTGGCACCAAAGCTCTAAGTGGTTCATCCAATAGTGATCATAATTGCGATGCTTGTACTTGGTGACATTAGGCACCATTTGACCCCATATATTCCTAACAAACAAGTCGTCGTATCTTCCCTTGAGGCTCGTCCATAAAGGCTCATCTGGTAGACCGTTGAGGATGTAACAGCATATCTTCAGTGGGTGGGCGTGGATTTCTTTTCCATGTGGGCTTTGGCTCCAAATACGACACAGGTTTCGTACATAAGTACAATACTCTCCTATCGTCTCGTGCCCCGCGAGGTATGTGACATAGCGCGGCGCGTGAGCAGGTGTGAGGTCAGCAGGGGCTGGGATGGGTGGTCTAACCGCGGAATCAGGTAGGGCAGCCATCTGAAAGAAGAAAAGAAGAAGTCTCAGAAATGTTCTAAACCCACACATCACTTAATATCTCAATGGAAACTTAATTTAAACAATCTAAAGAACTAAACAGAAATTTTCACAAACTTTAATAAACCAATACAGTAATATCCACATGACGAGACATGAAGTAATACACATATGCCACATAAGAATCTCCAAACAACGGGAACTCAAGCATTCACCAATGAAAAACAAGAATATTGCTAAGCTACCCCAAACCCCGGCTTGTTTAATTTTATTATCAGTTTTAGTTGTCCTACGTAAATTTTAAATTTCTTTCGAAAATGTTTTTAAAATTGGATTTCTCTTTATTAAAGGAAAATGGAGAATCGCACTAGCTTAGAACCGTCGGCTCTGATACCAACTGAAACAGCCCGAAGGACCACGGTTCACAGCTAGTGCAACTCAACCAAAATCCAAGTACATTATTTATAAATAAAAGGAGAAAACCCTCCAACAACGTTTCGAAACAAAGAAATAACATTGAAATAACATCGTCTGAAATGTCTAAGTGATGAAAATGAAAACTAAACTAAACTTTATTTGCAGCTAGCCTAATCTTCACCATGTGTGCGCGTTTCCCCCACCTCAAAGCCAACCTGCGGGTTTTACAATAGACAAAGCCGACCGCAGGAAAATTTTAAGTCAGTAAAAACTGAGTAAGAGCATACTACAGCACGTGAAAACAGATGATTGGGCTCTAACTAATACAAGTTTAAAAGCAAGCTTTAAAAGAAATGGAATTAGAATCGTAACAAGTAACCGAACCATTTAATTGGATATTAATTCAGCTGAAGCACATAAGGCCCAGCAGGAACGATGTATTCAGAGAGGTCACGATGCAATATAAAACATCATCAATAGAGGTGCCTCTTGGGATATCACAAATCCCATTTCACCCAGAGCGTTAAGGGCTACCCTACGCAACCCCGCTCAACCACATAGCTAAAAGACCTTAAGTGTCGACACCCCTATACTGTTGTGACCCACACTAGCATAGGTAGTACTCTATAGCTTTCACAATAAATAACCCCCCGCTACCTCAGCACATCGGTGCATATTGGCCACCACAGGGGCGGGTACGTAACCGCTATGGATTACCCCCGAGGAGGTTCGCGTCCTAGCGCCTCCGGCCTTAGACTCCACACACATCCTCTGAACATCGCCCTATTTCTATTAGAGTGAATTAAACTTCCATGTTTACAACTTTACCCATCGATTTCCAACCAGTAGTTTCCACAAATACTTTCCAAATCAGGGTTTGAACAAGTTCATCACAGGATATTTATAAAACATGTATAAAGACATTTTCACAAGTAATCACATTCTGAGAGTAAAAACTGTACATATGAACTTACTTGGATCGAAGGAAGCTCGACACACAAGCAAGCAGAACTAATAGTCGTAGCACAGATCCTCAACAAACTGATCGCCTACGAAGTCGGAATCTACAATAGCCACATAATCCTAACATTAATCCATATTCATTTGCACGACAAATGTAAATACAACAACACCCTATATGCCAATTGTGCACAAGATATTCCGGCGGGGAGACCTCCGTGTACACCGTATGTAGTGGATCAAGGATCGCACAGGAAGAGAGGGGTTGTGTGTAGGGAGAGAGTAAGGCAGTAGCAATGTCTGAGAGAGAGACAGAGGTTTGGCAGAGCTTCCGCGTATGGCCAGTGTGTCCTCCTTTGTATGGAAAGGTTGACGATCTATATATACTGGAGAACATGACCGTTGTAGTGTGGTTAATGCGCCCATTAATGGCGGCTTAATTAGCTTAACCATAACGGCACGTTCGTCCGAGTATATAGGGACCGTTACAGCACGTGGTGCGCGAATACCGGAACCGTTACGAGGTTGACCGGGTTTGACCGGTTTGACCGGGTTAATGGAGCTCGTGCCATAAATCTCTCAAAACAGTTACCAAAGGTCGCGTGAGGGCTTGGCTCGCACGCGACAGGGCTTACTCTAGCCTCCAAACCACTAAGTCCCTACAAGTCCCGTGCAGTGGTATGCGAGGGCTCTGTCTCGCAGCCCCCACATGGATCAGCTCGGCTGGTGATCCAGTGTGTGTGGAGCACAATATGGTGTGCTGGATGGTTGCCACGTGGCCAAGATCTGTCAGCTCAGAAAGCACTATCTACATTAGCCCCCTTTCTGCGCGTGAAGACTCATAGCTGTATAGATTTCCATGCGCGGAAACCAACATACGCGTTGCTGCCACGCACCAATTCAAATACGGGTAAGTTCAGCCCCCGTGCGTGTCATTATGACCTAAAACCCCTAGAGTCGTGCCGTCTGGCCTTTAGGGTTTTAGGCGTGACGTCAGCTTGTCCTGTGATTGCGCGATTCGACGGTGACGGTTGCGATTTGACTACCGAAAGGACGCAACCCTTCATTGTTTTGGATAAATACCTTGTATCCCCCATTATTGCAAAGCATCACTTATTTCTCTTAAAGGGAATGGTACCCGGAGATCTTCGAGAGCAGATTCAGATAATCAATCACCAGTTCTGAACTGCAAATCGTGTTCTTCAATTGTGCATATCCAAGCAGGCTTCAAGAAAACAAGGTTGGCCTCGTTTAATTTTGATTTAAGATACCAGTGTTTGCCTTGAACTGCGTTGAATCTGTAAACCCATGAAATTTGTGAAGAGGCTTTGATCTTTGAACCCACTTTGCTTTAATCCTTCAACAATATGAGATCCTGCAACTCCCTGATTTCTGAAATTGATACCAGAAACTGTTCGTCTTCCTTTGCATAGATCTTGAATTTCAAAATTCAAACTGAAGTATGGTATTTCTCCCCCCTTTTTCTTGCCCTTCCGCAGGAATGGCCAAGACAAGAGTAACCAGACCCGTCAAGGAAGATGAAGAGATACCCGACCTTCCGCAGGCTCTGTGGCGAAAAGCCCCCTATTTAGGCGGCAAAGATTTTTACCATGCGAGAGTTAAGACGAAGAGGATGCCTGATCCTGTCCCGGTCGAGCGATTGCTGACACTGACTCGCCCAGTCAACTCAGCCTTACTCGAGTTGATCGGTTCCGAGGATGTAGTTCGATTGGGAATCGAGAACGGGCACTTCCCATATACTGCGATTTCTACCCAGGCGTTCGTCCAGAAATTGGACTATATGGATGAGTGGATTGACCACGTGTTGGACCATCACGCCGCGACTCTTGATGAAGCCGGCGTATACTTTTCCATCCGTGCTATGAAGGGTGCTGCCGTGAGGCTGGATCAGTCCATGCTTCTAGACCTTCTGTCCCGTTACTCGCCTGCGACTCACACGTTCCATTTTGCTGAGTTCGAGGCTGCCCCCACACTCGAGGACGTTCAAATGATGTACGCGCTTTCCCCCATGGGCGAGGTGGACACTTTGAGTCCCTTGAGGACATCTGCGGAGATTGCTTTATACACACAGATGGAGGAATGCCTAGCAGAGGTAAAGAAAATCTCCACCCGGTGGACCACTACAAAGCCTCTTCCGAACTGGCAGTTGGTTGATACGTCTGCGAAGAATACCTGGAACAAATGGTTGCAGTACTTCTTCCGAGACTATGCGAACAGCAGCATCACTAAGAAACTTCTGAGTGAGGACCCAGAGGCCGAGAATTACGTAGAGGGTAAAGGCTATCATTTGACCCTTTGTGCTTTTCTCTGTGCTTGGCTGTCGAGGTACCTGATTGATGGTCACCCCCATGACGGAGTCTTCTACCATGTGTTGCCACTTGCTGTGAGGCTCGCCCTTGGCCAGAGAGCCGCACTCGGACCCTTGGTCCTGGGCACGCTGTACTATAGGCTTGATCAGCTGGTTCTAGCCATGAAGGAGTCGCGTGGCCGCCTCGATGTACTGACTTTTGTCAATATTTCCTTTTTGACAATGTGGGTTTTCGAGCGATGGCCGTCTTATGCTCCGACTGCTCTCAAACTTGACAAGTGGTGTCCCCCAGGCGAGACGGAAGCGCGCAACAGCGGAAGAGCTGCGAGATGGTTCGGAGCAAGCAACACCAAGTGCGTTTGGAGTTTGATATGCGACAAACGGAAGGAGTTTACTGCCAGGCCCTATGCCACGCGCATTGAGAACGTGCGATGGTTTCCAAAGCTGTACCCCTCTAAAGGTATTGTCTTCTCAGAAGAGCTTCTATTTGAAGAGGGATCGCATTTCCATGAGCGCTACCGCGAGTTCTTTTGCTGGTGTCTGCGAGATTCCCTTCCTGCCCTCGCAGAGCATATTCGTGAGCTCGCGCCAAGGTATGAAAAGCTTACCGTGGACGTTGACCCCACTCGAGTTTCTCCTCAGTTTGGTTTTGATGCGGTGGCCCCATCAATCTGGCCCCAATCCATTATCAGAGGATGCTATAAGCGCTTGCTAACAAAGGAGTGCAAGACGGTCTTCATGAACAATCTTCCCTTTGAGCAGCCTGCGGGAACCCGCGAGGGTGGTTGCTCCCAAAACTGGCTCGCATACTGGATTGCCCAGCAAACGAGGATTGAGACAGAGTCGGCCGCGCAGCCAAGTAGAGCTCCCTTGATCAAAAGAAACTCTTTTTCGTTTCGCCCCAATTGCAGTCTGAGCGAGTCTGAGTATGGTTGCTACTCACTGTTGGATCGTGAGAACCATTTGTGTCCTGATGTCATTCTGAAGGAGCAGATCGCCGCAATTAAGAAGGGCGATACGCATGTCGTCAGATATAGCAAGGCATTTGCTGAGGTAAGCAATTTCTCCGCGTGCGTTAAGCCTTTTGATTTTTCTTATGCTGATGCTTTCATTATGTACTGTTTGCTGTAGTGTCATGTGCGGAGATTCGCATCTGGTGATCGCTCCAAGTCATTGGTTGACACCATTGTTGCCACCAGAAGACAAAAGCAGTCGTTCCGGCTAGCATGGAGGATGGACGCTGAGGTCGAAAAAAAGATTCGCGCAGTCATGAATGCTTTTGCTGACTCGCTGATAGACAATCCTCCGGCTCCGTCTCCTCCTGGGGATGACCCGTCCCCTCCAGCGACTGCGGCGCCGAGAGTGAAGAGACCTAGGCAAAAGGGAGTTACGATTTCTTCCCCTAGAAGTGCTCCATCTTCTCCTCCAGTGAGGTCCCTTTCTATCAAGGACAAAGGCAAAGGTCGCATGCCCGGCAAAGTGCGGAAAGAGCTCGCAGTTGAGACTTTCGTTCCATTCAATCAAGAGGAAGAGGAAGAGAGGCAGGAACCCCAAGAAAGTGATGAAGAAGGAGAAGCAACAGTTGTGATGCATGAGGACGAATCAGGAGGTACCTCCGTCGCATTTCCTTTCCCATTATCGTAACCTCTTTGCACTTCTTTTCTTAAACCGATCATTTCTTCGCAGATGATGATGATGATGAGACCGTTGGTGGTATTTTTGCCAAGAGACAAAAGAGAGATGCCCATTCTGGCATTCCAGACGATCCCATAAGCGAGGACGTTCTTGCTGAGTCCAGGAAGACAGCCGCGGAGGCTGCTGAAAGAAGAAGGCAGCGAGAAGAAGAGGAGCTCGAGCGTGTGAGACAGCGGAGCCTCGAAGAGCAGCATGTTGACGACTTAGTGCGTCCAGCTAGCGAGGAAGATGAGCTTCCCGAAGAAGTGGTTCCCCAGGCAGAGGAAGAAGATGCGGTTCCGGAAGAGGATGCAGCAGCGCTGGAGCAAGTCCAAGCGGACTTTGAAGAAATCGCGGGCGGCGATAAAGGTGAGATCTTCAATCTCGCAGTAACTTATAGAGATGTTATTGTGGGTGCGTTAAAGCATGGTGTGTCAAAGGCTGACATTCTCCGTTGGTTAGTAGACAAATGCGGAGAACCCTCAGGTAATTATTTGAGCGATACGCATGTACTAGGCTTTAGCAACTTGAGACAGAATCATGACTGGTTTATTCGCATCCCAGGTCACGCTTCTCTTAAAGACTTGCTTAGTGAGGACACACTAATAGGACATGGTTCCACGTCCTTAGTGTATGATGAAGATACCTCAATCCCACCTTCGCGTGGAGGTGCTTACTCTTAGCTTTTGTAAAGATAGCAAAATAACTTATAGCGCAAGTTACCTCACATCATCGCATTTAATGTCGCAGGTCATGCTGAGGAACCTGTGCTGCAGCAGAGAAGTCAGCCTTCTGCGTCCTATGTTCCGATTCCGAGCTCTCATACCGAGAAGCCTGTCGCGGCTGCTGAACATGCAAGTGAGCCTCTTGAGGACATCATCGAACTTTCCGATGATGCTGAAGCAGATGCTGTGCTGATGGATAAAGATGTCCATACCGGTGCTGAGGAAGTAAGGACAAGTGCTGCTAATGCTTTCGCATCTGAGAGCGTCCTTCGCCAAGCGACTTCGGCTGTCCCTTCGCCTCCGGCGATGACTGAGTCAGAGGCACCTATTCCTGCGTGGAGCTTTTGGGGCTCGCAGGTTGGGAATGTAGTCGCAGCTGGTGCGGCCTACACTCTTCCTCCTGACTACGAGATATTGGAGCTCGCAGCTGATAGGAGAGCTATGGAGCGAGGACAGTCTTCGACCACCCCGGTAGCGCGCATTCCTTCTCTTCATGAGATTATGGAAGGAACTGGTAAGCAGAGCTTTACTGTTCGCATTTTGCGTTATTTTCTTGCGAGTTTGACATCATAACTTAGTTTTGACGTCTCTTCAGGTTTGAAGCAAACCGATGTGGATTGGGTGGTTCGAATGCGCCTCACCTACCCGCAATCGTTTGTGAGATCTCTGGAGATAGGGCCCTTTGACAGGAGGCTGTTCCTTACTGAAGCCATTTGGATATTGGAGCAGCTGTCTGCGGCTACGCCTGCGACCATTTCTGCCCAGAGTGCTGAATTGCTATGTGGCATGTGCCAAAACCTCGTGACCAAAGTCCAGGGCAGACTGGGTTTCAAATTTCTTATGAACAGAGTCACGCTGATTCGCGCAGCCGTAACTTTGAAACTCGGCCACCAGAATCTCGCAGCTGAGAAGCAGAAGGTGGAGCAGCAAAAGTTAAAGGTTGATGAAGCTCTGAAGCTCTATCATGAGATGAATGCCAGGTGCGAGCTATTGAAGCAAGAAGTGGAACAAGTAGAGAAGCTGAGCCATCAGTTCGAGCCCCAAGACTCCTTGATCAAGAATTTGCTTTGACTTTTCGAATTTTGAAAAATAGCAAGAAAATAGCTGAAACATTAATGTAATGTTTGAAACATTAATGTAATGTTGCTAGGGTTTCTCCCCCCTTTTTTTAACAACAAACAATGAATTTGCCTGTTTTTCCCTTTTCGGGATTTGATAGGATATTTCTGTGCATATCCAATTATGACATCAGCAATTGATACTCTGCTTGATTTTCGCGCTAATTTCTCGGCAGATAAGCACGCTTTTGTTGGGAAGTCCATCCGAATAATGACCATCCGTCATTTATTAGGATACGCAACCGAATCGTCGTAGCCTTTAGTAGGGTAATTGATTGTTACCTCTTTCCAAGGAGTAAGTGATTGAACTTACCCTCTTTTCGAATTCTGCTGACTCATCTTTGGCAACTGAAGAGTCTCTACAGGGTCTATATAAACCTTGTCTTTGCTATTTGGGTTCTTCATCCCAAAAAATGTGCTCTGCCGTGAGTCCTTACGACTGCTGTCTTCAACGCTTATTTTTCGTTGATTCATGGCAACTTCAAGTTGTGAATCCTGAGTTTGCGCTTTGTGCTGTAGAAATAATTTCCAAGATCCACTTTATGAGGTTTATTGCTCTTTATAACCATCATAAAGAAGATGCAGATAATATCTCATGTATGTTCGAGGAAATCTCTTCGTGTATTATGTGTGTAGGTCATGTTTCCGGCCGCCTCGTGGTGAGGTGCAGCGCCGAAGTGACCGTGCTACCGTCTCGTAATGAACGGCGGAATTCTCCTCCAGCATCCCTGGAGGAGGATTTCTTGCCTCTTCGTTCTTGAACTCAGGGTGCTTGTCAATGCCCTTGTCTATCATGACAAGGAGTCCATCACCATAGGAATGACTGCTTCCCCTGTTTCGCAGGGTAGCATATGTCGGAACAGGAAGTTCCTCCGGTGCCTATCTTGATCAGACAGAGGCTTTTGTCACCCCTTGGGGTCTTGGACGTACCGTCTCGCAGATCTTGCTGCTAGGGACGTAGCGAATGACAAGCTGATCTCTTCGCGGCAGCATCCCTTTTGCTATAGATCTTTGGCCGCAGATCTGCGTATTGCATTTCCGGTGTTAGGACCGGTGGGTTCATCCTTTTCAGCCAGGATTCCCGTAGTGTGTCTCTGCTGACTTGTCAGCTACTTTTCGAATGTATTGTAAGCCATGTTGGCTGCGTAGTTAGATTCGAGCTTTTTTCGCTTGTAAGCTGCTATCTAGACAGATAAATTGTAAGTCTTTTGACTCATAATGATAAATAGCTTTTTGTATTATCTGCTGTCTCTTTACAACAAAATACAACTTCGCATGCGTTTCGGCATATTTCGCCTTGCATGTGCTACGTAATGGTTTCGCATTTGCGATCTGCTATATGAATTCGCAGGTGTTTCACTAGATCGTTCGAGATCGTATTCTCGCAGCTGTGCCATTCTGACAGATGGACTTGTGATTGGCCTTTGTGGATCATTTAAGATCATGTTCGCAATATTGCTATCGTAGCAGATAGTCTTTAGTAGATCAATTAAGATCGTTAAATTGCGCGAGTTGCTATCGTGGCAGATAGGCTTTACTAGAAGATCAATTGGGATCATTTTTTTCGCATGAGCTGCTATCGCAACAGATAGGCTTTTAGAAGATCAATTAAGATCGCATTTGTATAGGCTGCTATCGTAACAGATAGGCTTTTATGATCAATTAAGATCGCATTTGTATAGGCTGCTATCGTGACAGATAGGCTTTTATGATCAATTAAGATCGCATTTGTATAGGCTGCTATCGTGACAATAGGCTTTTGTGATCAATTAAGATCGCATTTGCATAGGCTGCTATCGTAAGAGATAGGCTTAGATGATCGATTAAGATCACATTTCGCATGGGCTGCTATCGTAATAGATAGGCTTAGATGATCAATTAAGATCGCATTTCGCATGGGCTGCTATCGTAACAGATAGGCTTAGATGATCAATTAAGATCGCATTTCGCATTCGCTGCTATCGTAACAGATAGGCTTAGATGATCAATTAAGATTGCATTTCGCATGGGCTGCTATCGTAACAGATAGGCTTAGATGATCAATTAAGATCGCATTTCGCATTCGCTGCTATCGTAAGAGATAGGCTTAGATGATCGATTAAGATCGCATTTCGCATGGGCTGCTATCGTAACAGATAGGCTTAGATGATCAATTAAGATCACATTTCGCATTTGCTGCTATCGTGAGAGATAGGCTTAGATGATGATCGATTAAGATCGCAGTTGTACAGATTGCTATTGCGGCGGATAAACTATTGTTAACAGTAATAACAAACAGCAACATAAACAGCTAGAAATGTGAACTTCTCATTTGGGAGAATTCTTTTATTATAACGCTCTCATATGGGAGAGATGGGATTACAATCCTCTCATATGGGAGTGGAGATTGTGTAAATCGTAGCCATACAAGATATCAAGCGACATTATAATAAAACGCATGAAATGAGAGAAGTCAGGGATAGTACTTCTTAATCCAGCGCATGTTGACTGAACTCGGGGTTGAGGTTGTGCCGTGCAACCTTCGGATGCTGCAGTAGCCACTGTCGAAGACTTCTGTGACTTCGAAGGGTCCTTCCCAGTTGGCTGCGAACTTCGGGTGAGTCGCTTCTCGCATGCAGTGGTCAGATGCGCGCAAGACCAAGTCTCCGACTGCGAAATCTCTTCGCTGGACCGTCTTATTGTAGGCGCGAGCGATTCTTTCCTGGTACCGCTTGTTGGTTCTTTTGGCTTGTTCTCGCTTTTCCTCCAGCAAGACTAAATCATGGTCGCGTTGATTTTCGTAGAGTGCGTGGAAGGCTAGCCTCGCCGAATTGACTCTCACCTCCGCAGGTACCACAGCTTCGGCCCCATAACATAGTAGAAATGGCGAGGCCCCCGTGGGTGTCCTTGGAGAAGTTCGGTAGGCCCACAGAGCTATACTTAGAGAGTCGGCCCACTTCTTGTGGTCATCTGCAACCATCTTGCTCAAAATTCTCAACAGCGTTTTGTTGGTCGCCTCAGCTTGTCCATTTCCCTTTGGGTAATAAGGGGTAGAACATATCTGCCTGATATTGTACTCCGCTAATTTCGCAGCTACCTGGCGATTAACAAAAGGAGTGCCATTATCTGAAAGAATGGTGTTTGGGATTCCGAACCTGCATATGATGCTTTCCTGGATGAAGTTGACCACAGCCAGCGCATTTGCCGTCTTTAGTGGTATTGCTTCCACCCACTTGGTGAATAGCTCAGTCGCGAGGAGAATGAAATGGTTCCCGTGCGACGTCGGTCGGATGGGACCGATGAAGTCCAGAGCCCATGTGTGAAATGGCCATGGTGTCCCTAGTGCATGTAGATCCACGGCGGGAGCGTGCACTAGGTTCCCTTTGAATTGGCACTCCTGGCAGCGTCGCACTTTGGTGCGGCAATCGACCTCCATCGTAGGCCAGAAATACCCGATTGAGAGGAGCTGTCTGCATAATTTCGCACCTCCTTGATGCTCTACCTGATGGGAAAGGTCCATGACTTCTTGTGCTTCTCTGCCGTCTAGACACCGCAGCAAGTTGCCTTCATGACCTCTTCGCCAAAGTAGGTTTTCCTGTACCACATATCGAGACGCTTTCCTTTTCAATTTCTCGGCTTCTTTTCTTGATTCGGGCGCGGTGCCCTGGGTGAGGAAATCAAATAGTGGCTTCCTCCAGTCCGTGTCGTCATCGGTTAGGGCGATGAGTAGAGAATCTTTGATCAGTGCGCAACTCTCGCACTTTGCTTGTATCAGGGCTGCGGCTGTTGACATGTCTGGCCAATGAATGCCATATCTCTGAGCCTTCCTGTAGATTGACACCTCGCTTTCTCCGCAAGCGTGTTGGTGAATCTTTTCTAACAAAAGTTGTCCCTCTCGCTCGGAGACACATCGCATGAGTATTCCGCCAGGACCCTTGTAGTAGAGGGTGTTATCATGTATGCAGTACCCTTTTGTGAGTGCCCAGCTTTCACTGCTTGTGCCTTCCGCAATAGCTTGTAGGATTGTTTTTCTCCAGTATGTGTCGTCCATGTGTTCGTCGTCGCACGCATCTTCTGCCAATGCCGACGATGTTCGCACTTCAATAGATATCTTTGCGGGACATTTGTCAATGCTGACCTTAGATCCCAAGGTTGCCAAAGCGTCCGCGTGCCTGTTGTCTGCTCGGGGCTTGTGCTCGTACTTCACATCACAGAATTGCTGCATCAGCTTTTGTACTAGGGTGCGGTAAGACAGGAGGTTGATCTCCTTCAAACCATACTCGCCCGAGGCTTGCTTAACGATCAGCTTGGAATCTCCCATGACCGTTAAGTTGCTTACTTCCAAAGCTTTCGCCGCACGGAGCCCTGCGATGAGAGCCTCATATTCCGCTTCGTTGTTTGTGACTGCGAAGTTGAGCTTTGCGGACATCTGTATGACTTCCCCGTCTGGCTTTGTCAAGACTATCCCAATGCCTCCGCCTTTCCTGGTCGACGAACCGTCAAAGTGGAGGGTCCAATAGGGCACGTCGATTGCGTAGATTTCAGGGCCTTCGAGCTCTTCCTCGATCACGGGCTCGTGGCTGTTATCGGGGAACTGTGCCAACAGATCCGCTACCGCTTGTGACTTGATCGCTCGTGGTCGCACGCATGTGATATCGTATTGAGAGATGGTCATGTACCATTTCGCCAATCTCCAGCCCGGAGTAGTGTGAGTCAGCAAATATCGTATAGGGTCGCTCTTGGTGACCACTACTACTTTGTGCGATGCAAAATAGTGTTTCAACTTCTCTATCACAAAGAATAAGGCAAGGCAATGACGTTCGATGTCTGTGTACCTCGATTCAGCAGGCTGCACGATGCGAGAGATGTAGTAGATAGGCCTCTCTTAGCCTTCATGCTCCTGAGCCAAGAGCGCCCCTATAGATCTTCTTGTTGATGTCATATATAGCAGAAGCGGTGATCCCAGTTGAGGTGCGATCATTATTTTTTAGGACGTGAGTAAAACCTTCAGCTTTTCGAATGCGGCTTCGTGCTCCGGAGCCCAGTTGTACGCAGCGTCTTTCTTGAGGAGAGCACTAAAACAGCAGGTGATTTCTGCAATCGCCGGGATGAATCTTCGCAGATATGATAGCTTTCCCAAGAATGTTTTCAAGGTACTCTGGTTATGGGGTGGTGTCATGCTGGTGATAGCTGATACTTTCGCAGGGTCAGGCTCGATCCCTTGGCGATGAACCACGCATCCCAAGAATTTCCCTGATGTTACCCCGAATGCGCACTTCATGGGATTCATCTTCAGTTGAAAACATCTGCATCTATTGAACACCTTTCGTAGATCTGCGAGGTGGTCTGCTTCGTGCTTGGATTTGACAACCAGGTCATTCACATAGAATTCCACTTCTTTATGCATCATGTCGTGAAACAGAGCCATCATGGCCCGCTGATAGGTTGCACCCGCATTTTTGAGACCGAATGGCATTACGGTGTAATTGAACACCCCCACTGGAGTGATGAATGCAGTTTTCCGCGCGTCTTCGGGATCCATCTTGATTTGATTTTACCCGCTGAAGCCGTCCATGAAACTGAACATGCGATGGCCCGCTGTTGAATCGATAAGCAAATCGATGTTGGGCAGTGGGAAATCGTCCTTGGGGCAGAAGCGATTGAGATCTCGGAAGTCCACGCAGATGCGGAGCTGTCCGTTCTTTTTCACTACTGGCACGATATTGGCCAGCCATGTGGGATGATGATTCGGCTCTATGAATTTGGCATCCAGGAGTTTAACAATCTCCTGCTTGATTTTCACGTTAAGCTCCGATCTGAAGCTCCTCGTACTCTGCTTTACCGGTTTAGACCTGGGATGATGTCTAAACGGTGCATGGTGATGTTTGTATCCAGTCCTGGCATTTCGTCGTACTCCCATGCGAACACATCCTTGTATTCAGTTAGGAGTTGTAGCAGCCCTTGCTCCTCTTCGCTTGTGAGGTCCGCACTTAGAAAGACTGGCCTTTTCTTTTCCTCGTTCGGGCTGAGGAACACTTCCTTTAGCTCTTGCTTTTGTGGTCTGGGCCTGTCTTCCATGCATTCGGGCGCTTCTTTGAGTTTCTCGTCTGGGGCGCCCTGTGTTGGCTCTTCCGTCAGCGCAATTTGCTCGATTTGATTGATTTGCCCAGGGATATCCCCATGCCCGTGTGAGGACATCCCCGCGCACCTTCATATGCGATAGCATTTCTTCCCATTGGCGTAGAAGCTCTCTATCTCCTTGCCCTCGGGGTCATGCTTTGCGATTCTCTTCAGAGTATACACGTTCTTTCGATGATATGCGATACGCGGCGCCCCTTCGCGTGTAGGCGGCTTTTCCTTGGCATCTTCCCTTGTCACCATTACTCCCGCAGGCGACTGGTCCTTGATGTCCTCACAGAGAGGCAAAGGAGTAGGGTTGAATGGTCCGGGTGTTTGCTCGTCCGCCATCTCAGTGAACCACACCGCCTCGCTGAGATGTGCCTCGTCCAAGTTGAATGGGTTCGTCGAAGCCGGTATCTCGACTATTCTGTCGTTCCAGATAGCTTTCATAACCTGGTGAGCCGTTGAAGGGACTGCGTCGAAGCGATGAATCCAGGCTCGACCTATGATCATGTGGTATGTGGTGTTCGCGTCTATGACATATAACTTTGCTGAGCACTTGATTTTGCCAATTTGAACGCCCAGGCGGATCCATCCGATCGTCATTCTAGAGTCGCTTCCGAATCCCATCAGCGGAGATGGACGTTTGACGATCTTGTGCTCGGGGATCCCTGCTAGCTTCAGTGTGTGGAGCGAAACGACGTTGACCGCTGCTCCTCCATCGATGAACGCTTGTTTGAACTCGACGCCATTGATGATGGCGGTCACGTACAGAGGTCTTTGGTGGCTCGCATCCGTCTTCTTGTCGCTGGCAGAAAAGGTCATAGTCTTTTCTGTAGGGCGGGATGCCCTGATGACTTTCCCATTGGAGACCACGAGGTCCTCCTCGTAGTCCTCTGCTATTCTCAAGATCGCTTTCGTCATATCAGTCCGGCACTTCTCGGAGAAGTTCATCTCGTCGAAGAATCTGTTGAAGCCGTGCGACCCTTTCATCCGGTCGGCACGTTCATCCTCCGTGTCCATGCTGTAGTCTTCGTCTTCATGGACCTCGGCGACGATGGGTAGACCATCCTCTGCGACTTCTTCCAAGTCAACAATCGAGATCATGGCGACCTCTTTGCCTTTCGGGCCCTGCTCCGCATGAGCAGGGAGTGGGTTGTTGCGCACGTCCTTTCTGTGATCGCTGACGATTAGCTCGCCGTTCTTCATCTTCTGGTCGAATGTAAACCTGAGCTTTTTACATTCCGGTGTGGGGTGCATGACCTTGCCATGGTACTCGCACCACTTAGGGTCCCTCACCATCTCCTTGGAGGGTGTTTTCTCGAGCGGCGGCAGGACGCCGTCCTTGCGCCACTGTCTGCAGAGGTCGCTTGCTTCCTCTACCGAGCATGGCAGAGGTGGTACATCGAAGTTCGCAACCTTCGCTTGCTTCTGGGGCGAAACTGTATTGACCTCAGCTTCGCGTCCCCTCTTGTAGCTAAATCTCCCGATCTTGTAAGTAGTGCCGCTCGAAGGTCGCTCTGGAGCGCTCTTCTTTTTCTGTCTCTCGACTATAGGCTCGATGTTCTTCGTGCATTCGATTAGCTTTGAAAACGTAGGCGTTTGCAAGTTGATGAGCATACCTTTGTATTCATCTTGCATGCACTGCAGGCATATCTCTACGAGCCGTCTTTCGGGAATTGGATCTTTGCACTCCAAGGACTTCGCCCTGAATTTCTTGATGAAAGTGATTCCGTCCTCCTCGCGCTTCTGATACATCCGCGAGAGATGGATCATCGTCACCTTTTCTTCCATCTGGAAGAACTTGGTATAGAACTTCTGGACCATGTCGTTCCAAGTCTTCACGGATCCGGCTTCCAATGTTCGGTACCATTTGTATGCTACGTTCCCTAGAGATTTTGGGAAATCTCGCATCAGCAGCTTGGGATCGGCTCCGTAAGGACCCATGACATCAATGAAACGCATGACATGCTCATGAGCGTTTCCATTGACGTCTTCGAACTTATCCCATTTGGGAGCCTTGTACCCCGCCGGGTTAGGCATGAGATAGATCTCTCGTGGAATAGGTGGATCGTTGTCTAACTTCGGGATAATGGTATCCACGAATGACTGATGAGCCAGAATAGTGTCCACGCGCTTCTGCAGAGACGTCATGCATTCTGGAATGCTCCCCTCGGTAGTTGACGGAGGGGTTGCCGCAGGCGGGGGCGACACATACGCCGTCGGAGGATTGGGAGCGTACTGACTAACCGTGTTCCCTCAGATCGCCGTTGGGGGAGGAAAAGGGTACTGCAGAGTTGGGTTAGACGCCACAGCCGAGGGCTGAGGAGTGTGAGCAGCAAGAGGCAACATCTGAGCCGTTGACCCTTGAACCGACGGCAGCTGCGTAGTCGCCGGTGGAGTTTGCACATTGGGGTTGGGAGGTGTGGTTGACACTCCCAATCCTGGAGCGGAAGGGGCTCCTCCTCCTTGAGGGACAGCGGTGGCTGATGAAGGGTTTGGCGCAAGGGTGCCCAGAACGGCCAAGATCCGTTATAACAGACTGAGCCTTGAGAGCTTTCGCCTGACCCTGAACAGTGGCGTCCAAAGACTCTAGCGTCGGTGTCTCGCCGGGGGTCGTAGGAGTACGGCGGGTCTCGTCTCCCGAGGGAGCTTCGGTGGAGGGCGATCTGTTGCTAACATCATCCTCCTGAGACATGGTTGCTTTTGTTGGTAAGTTCACGTCAGGTTCACCAAAATGTGCACAAGAGATTCCGGCGGGGAGACCTCCGTGTACACCGTATGTAGTGGATCAAGGATCGCACAGGAAGAGAGGGTTTGTGTGTAGGGAGAGAGTAAGGCAGTAGCAATGTCTGAGAGAGAGACAGAGGTTTGGCAGAGCTTCCGCGTATGGCCAGTGTGTCCTCCTTTGTATGGAAAGGTTGACGATCTATATATACTGGAGAACATGACCGTTGTAGTGTGGTTAATGCGCCCATTAATGGCGGCTTAATTAGCTTAACCATAACGGCACGTTCGTCCGAGTATATAGGGACCGTTACAGCACGTGGTGCGCGAATACCGGAACCGTTACGAGGTTGACCGGGTTTGACCGGTTTGACCGGGTTAATGGAGCTCGTGCCATAAATCTCTCAAAACAGTTACCAAAGGTCGCGTGCGGGCTTGGCTCGCACGCGACAGGGCTTACTCTAGCCTCCAAACCACTAAGTCCCTACAAGTCCCGTGCAGTGGTATGCGAGGGCTCTGTCTCGCAGCCCCCACATGGATCAGCTCGGCTGGTGATCCAGTGTGTGTGGAGCACAATATGGTGTGCTGGATGGTTGCCACGTGGCCAAGATCTGTCAGCTCAGAAAGCACTATCTACACCAATGCAATCCAATTTCCTCAACAAGTTCACAATTCAATTATTCCCCCAAAACCATTAAACGACTCTCGTATTAGAAAGAAATGATAAGTTATAAAGTTTTGACAATAGCAATAATAATAATAATAATAATAATAATAATAATAATAATAATAATAATAATAATAATAATAATAATAATAATAATAATAATAATAAAACTAAAACATTAAAACAAACTTTAACTACTTAATTATATTCTTAAAATCTATTTACAACTAGTTATTAAGAAAAGAGTGTAATAAACAAAGATGATATTAGTATTAAGGAAATGCTAATTTTACTTATTAAAAGAGTACAAATTTATTTACAAAAAGTAGATCTTAAAATAAACACATGATATAAAACTATATAATAACTTAAGAAATAACACTTTGATTTTATTAATAAAGCTCTTCTTATAAAATTTTATACTATAAACTTATATTTATTTTCACGTTTAAAGAAACTAATTTACTATAATTGATATTAATTAACAAAATACAAGTTATAGATAAATAGAAAAATAAAGAAAACAGATTTTAGTTAACATCGAAAGCCTCCCCCAAAGTATCTGCAAGCGTACAAAACAGCCCCAACAGTTTATCAATTGCCAAAAATCCCCCTAAAAGACAACACTGTAATAGTCATCTTCTTCTTCTTCTTTCGCCTAACACCCCTTCCACTGTAACTTCAACCCAGCACAACACACACTCACACAAGTATGATCATACGAAAATGGATAGAGGATATGGGGACAATCATGAACCAAAATGAGAATTCAGAAAAGGGGTTCTCGTGATTTACCGATCGGAGAAGATGAAGACGAACAAGGGCGGCGACGATGGTGATGTCGCTGCTGCTGCTACCAGCGGTGGTCTCTGGAGATTGAGGACGGAGTGGCGAGAGGAAGAAGGGCGGCGTCGAACGAAAAGAAGGACGAGAGGTCGCCGGGTTTGCGTCGGCGGTTCTCGGGTCGGAATCGGGTCTGTGCCTAAACAGAGCCGGAGATGGCTCTGTTACTTCCTGGTGGTTTCGCCGGGATGAACGGAAGCTGGAGGCGAGTTGGTGGGGGTGGTTTTCGCTGGGATGAATGGAACAGTGGTGGTGGTGATGCACGGTGGTGAGTACTGAAACAGGGGAGTGGGTTTCTTCCTCTGCTTCGGCAAAACAGAGAGTGCGGGTGAGATGAAGTGATGAGGGAGAGGAAGAGGGTTGATTTATGCTGACTATGGGTGGAAGTTGAGGGAGAGGTGGGTGAATTCGTGGGGGAGAAATGGGCGACGTGAGAACAGGGTTTGTTCCGATCAAACCGATCGGCGAGAGAGAGAGAGAGAGAGAGAGAGAGAGAGAGGTGGGTTCTCCACCTGTTTATAGTAAAGACACTTTAACCCCCCACACCTAGTTTGAGAAACTAAAAATGCATCCCCCAATTTCAAAAAGAATGATTTTAACCTCAAATAATTAAGAATAATACCCTAAATACCCTATTAAAATATAGGGGTATTACAGCCTAGCTTTCGAAGCTTCAGCTCTGATGGGGGATCACAAAGAACAATCCCGCTACGAGTGGTGATGGCGTTCACCTGGCGCACATTTTCCGTGTAAGATGGCAAGGACCCTGGGGCTCTAGTGGAGAGCTGAGTAGCAATCTGTCCTACATGCACTTCCAAGTTACGAAGTGAGGTCTTGGTGATATGCAAATCTGCAGTCAGTGTCTCCACCTGATACGTGAAAGTATTCACATTCTCTCCCATCTTATACATCATGTTCTTGAGATCTGTCATCTCAGCATCCTGCCCTGCAGCTGGTGGTGGTGGTGGCGCCTGAACAGCTGGCCTATGCTGAAACCCGGGTGCATACGAAGCTCCAGCCTGATCTCCATACCTGAATCCTGGATGATCTCTAGTCCCTGGCCTGTAGTTCCCCTGATTCCAGTTGCGCTGTCCCTGTGCCCCCACGTAGCTAACATCCTCATTAGCAGCTTGAGTCAAATCTGCATCAAAATCTGGCTCCTCCACTGCACACACAGTCTTCTTATCCTGATACACATGCTTTGCCATATCTGAAACCATCCTTGTAATCCCATCTTTCCACTCATCATTCTTTGGCTCGGGCAACTTGGACAACCTCCTAGAGTCATAGAATTGAGCATCCTGTCTCTCTATTTGCTTCATCAAAGCATATGCTCCATCCTTGTCAACCCTGTAAAGAAAGTTACCTCATGCTTCCCTGTTCAGTAGATCCTGGTTGGGACGCTCCAAGACGTGATAGAAGACTTGGAGGATCTTGTAGTCGCGAAAGTTATGATTCAGACACTTGCGTATCGTCCTCATGAAACGGTCCCATGCTTCTACAACTGTCTCATCAGCATGCTGCTGAAAACCAAGAATCTCTGAGTGTAAGCCAATGAAGCGCTGCGCGGGGTATAATTTTCTCATGAACTCGTCAACACATTGCTCCCATGTGGTGATCGATTCTGGATCCCTGGACTCTAACCATTTCTCTGCCGCTCCCTTCAGACGGTAAGGAAAAAAAATCAGCTTCAATGTCTCTGGGGTCACATTCTTTTACTTCACTGTCTTGATGTAGGCATCAAACTTTCCAATGAAGTCATTTGGGTCTTCATCCCTGTTCCCATTGTACTGAAATTGTTTCTGCACCGTCTTGATGGTGGCAGGTTTCAAATCGAAGTGCTCAGCCTGAATGGTTGGCACTACAATCGCTGGCTTGTGTCCTCTTTGAGTTGACTGAAACTTTTCAACCAATGCTTGCCCTGATTTGTTGTAGGGCATTTGGTTCTTTTGCTCATCAAGTTTCTCCTGAAGTTCAGTCAACTTCTGGTTCAGTTGAGCGTTATTCAATTGCTCACCCGTTGCGATCTGTCTTGGGTCTCGTCTCGGAGTTCTGAATAGCTGTTCTGGGTCTTCAAATGGGGGCACAAGATCACTAGAGATCCGGTGCATACACAGAGAACCTGAAACAAAATTCAGAAAACAAATAAGAAATCACAGAAATAATAAACAAAAAGAAAGAGGTAAATTAAACTAATCGCTAAACTAGAATAGTAACCAATGCCTTCCCCGGCAACGGCGCCAAAAACTTGACGCGCGATTACTACGCTTTGCTACGCAAGTATACGGCCAAGTAATAAAGTGGAGTATTTTGGACTCCGAGTTATCGAACCCAAGGGAAGGTGTTTATTATATGCTCTAGATTAACAATTAAACTCAATTTACCTAAGTAACCGGTAAAAATGATTGTAATTTGAAATGTTTTCACCCTCAAACAAGTGACTAGCAATAATAATGAAATAGTGCGATTAAAATGATTTGATGTAAATCAGAGAAGAGAAAGCTAGGCAATCTATAGATCACCTAGGGTAGTTTTGACAATTCCGGATTTCATGTTCTAACACAATGAATCTTAGTAACCTATGCTGGGTAATGGCGTTGACAATTACCTATCGGTCTCATGTCATTCTACACAAAGGTAATGATTTGTCCCTCTCAGGCCAAGTAAACTACCTATGTGTTCTAGCAGGCTAACAACATTGCAAGGAATAATGTCCTCTCAGACCACCATTCACGAGCAACTCATTACTTCCTACTGAATTTACCCTCATCTAGACATTCCTATCCAACTAACCTCTCAGTCTAGTCAATTAAAACTGATCTTGTTTACTCATCCAACCTAGGGTAGAGTTGTTTTCACACACTCACTAGTTACATAGTAATTCCGGGTCATGACTCCTACGTTACTAAGAATTAAGCACAATAAACAAGATAATTAGGCTATTGATATCATCATTAAGCCTAGTTCATGATTGAATGAAGAAATAGATAATCCACATCACACATCTTAACCCTAACTTGTCAATGAAAGAACTCAACATGATGAAAATCAAAACAATCTCCATTAAACCATAATCCTAGCATGAAAGATCATCCAACATCCAGAAAATATCATCAAAACATACACAATAGGCTCTCCATAGATGCCTAGGTATGAGTTTAGCTACTCATAACACAAGATAACATGGTTCTTGAATAGTTCATACAAGAAAGTAAAGAGAAAAATAGATCAAACGCTAAAATCGTGAAGATTGGCGCGATCCGGGCTCTCCTCCTTGCTTGAGTTCGTTCCCAATGAAGTCTCCTTGCTATCCCCCTTCTTATTGGCTCTCTGGATGCGTTAATGATTAATATTTTTGTCCCTAGGTCGTCCTTGAATCATAACCCGCAGAAGTCTTCAGTAATAACACAAAAGCTCCCTGAAATCTGCTCCTGACTTCAAAACGCGATATCTTCTTCGTCCGAACTCGGATTGAGCTCCATGACCTATCGACGGAAATCTCTCTGAGTTTCATATGGCACTGGTCTCACCCCCAAATTAGTTGTAGAACTCCGGATATGGTCAAAATAGTGCAGACTGGTCATCCAAGCTCCTCCAATTCGACTTCTTTTCACTCCACTTGAGCTTCCCTTGTTTCCCAAAGTTCGTTCCATGCCTCCTATCAACCGATTAGCATCCGTCCCTGCCAGAAAAAACATGAAAAAACATACCAAGCGATTATATTTGACAAATAACAATAAAATATGCATGAAAAACACCCGGACTAACAATATAGCACATGGTAGCAACAAGTGATAAAACGACCTATAATCTCTAACATTGGCCTCAAAACACTCTCAAAATACATATTATCATGTGGTAAATGCTAAAGAATTATAGCCCCTAAAAGGTGATATCATTACTGAATTATAGCCCCTAAAAGGTGATATCATTACTCTACAAGAACATGCAAAGGTTACCACATTCATGCAACACTTTGCTAATCAAATCACCGGGTTAAAGAGACCTAGTAAATAGTGTAAAAAATGAAGTAAGTTGAAAGAGAAGAAATAGAGTAGTACTAATCATTACACGCACCCACAGTAGGGCAACGAAAATCCAAAACAACCACAAACCCCACTGTTTTATCAAAGAAAAATTCCACTGGACCAGAGACCAAAATCATACACTATGTCTGCAAACAGTCCAAGGGGAACTGCTATATTTCGAACTTGTTCAACATTCGAACACAAATAACTTCAAAAATAATTGAACACTCAGCTATTAGATTCTTCATGGGTAATAGACACTTCCATCCATGTAGTTTGACAGAAAGACAATTTCACCCCTATTAGTTTGGGAAAGGACACTTTCACCCCTTCAATATATCAAAATTCAATAAACTTACACCCCTTATTGTGACACCGTTAGAGTTGGGATATTAGTTAAAATAGTTTTCGGTACAAATTTACCCTTATTTATTAAAAATATGGGGTTTTAAAGGGTATAATAGACTTTTTGTACGATGTGGGGGGGGAGCGAATTGGCCTCCAAAAATATTTTCGGTGATTTACCTAACCACATACTAAATGTTGGAGTATGCCCTAGAGACAATCTAAGTTATCATGACATTCATTTAATAAAGGCATTTTATTCATAATGTTTTCTATAGGATCTCTCAACGTCGTCGTCGCCCTCGGATACAAGAAAAAGGGATGGAAGTTTAAAACTAAAATCACCGAGAGAGAGAGAGAGAGAGAGAGAGAGAGAGAGAGAGAGATAAGGGGGAGAGAGAAAGGAAGAGAGGGAGGGAGCGGGAGAGACAGAACGGACCACCGACGAGTAGATCGGAGAAACCAGATCGGCCAGTGGCGGCCACCTCCACCGAAATCCCCACCAGATAAGACTCTCTCTCTCTCTCTCTCTCTCTCTCTCTCTCTCTCTCTCTCTCCTCTGTAAAATTATTGTAAACCCTTCTCATCCATATTCACTTGTCCAGATTCGTAGCAAACATTGGATGCTCGATACATGGAGATGGAGATGGAAAAAAGATTGAAGATCTTAGCAACTGCGAGAACACCCACAGTGATAGCAGAAGGAATGAGGAAGGGGTAGAAGAATCCACAAATCTTCAAGGAGATTTTGTTATTGCTCTTCTTTATGTTCTCGTTAGTGTTAAATTAAAGAGATATTTGTGTTGTTCTTCAATATGATCAATCTGTTCTTGATAGTGTTAGTTAATTAGAAAGATTGATAAAGGGTGTGGAATTTATGAAATGATGAGGGGTAAAATAATATTTTTGCCCAATTTTTAATAAAAATGACTTTCTCCTTCTCTCAACTACTTGGTGGGACGGAGGGGTTAAACCTCGTGGATCAATAAATTACAGGTACCACTATGTCCATGCTCATTCTTCCCAATTTCCTTTTTTGGACGTCCCTGCTCTTTCTTCCCATTTCCTATTTGGATAACCTTAAACAACCTAAAAGTCTAAAACACCCCCAACTGAGAAATGGCCCACTTTTTCTATCCCATATTGTTAACCCAATCAACCCAAATTAGTGGGCCAATTATACTAATCAGCCCACCTAATCAATTAACTTAGCCCAACTCAATCTTTATCCTAACCATTCATCTACCCTAACCTAACCGATCTACCACTCATCTGCCTTATCCTCTAACAAAAACACTCACACCACACACCACACACAGTAGAGAGCGAGAGAGGCGCAGAGAAAGCCCCGAGAGAAGCTCCTTCCTTTCTCCGGTGCTTTGTCGAACGGCGTCGATGCTCAGTCGAACGACGACGATCTTGCGAATCAAGGTGGAGAGAGAGAGAGAGGCTGAGGCGTTGGAAGACCAACGACCATGGAAGCTCCTTCCTCTCTCTTTGTTTGATCATACTGTTCAGATCTGGTCCAAGGGTTGTCCGGCTGTGGCTTCGTTGGTGGCGGTGTCTTCGTTGGTGGTCCGATGGCGGTGCTGGTTTCGGCGATGGGGACAACCCTCTCCCTTTAGATCTCTTTTCGTTGGTGCTGGTGGTGCCGGTGGTGGTGTCTTCATTGGTGGTCCGATGGTGGAATCTCCTCCATCTCTCTTTCGATCTGTTTGCCTCTTCTTCTTTCTCAACTTCTTCTTCTTTTTTCGCATAAATCGCAGCGGAGATTCACAGATCAACTCTCTCTCTCTCTCTCTCTCTTTCGATCTTTTTTCTTCTCCATCTTCTTCTTCTTTTTCACCTCCTCCTCTGTTTTCTCATATAATGTTTGGATCTGTACAAAAAATTTATACCAACGAGGTTTAAATTTTGTACTTAATGTAATAAAAAAATTGATTTTACATCTGATATCGTTTGATCATGTTACTGTTTCTATGGGTGTTGATGGTGTTGGCTGGTGGTGGTGGTGTAACTCTTAGTGGTGGTGGTGGTGTTGGTCTTACTGTGAAGAGAGAGTGAAGGGTGGATGGGGTTTTTTCAAACTGTTTTAAGGGCATTTTGGTCAAAAATGATTCTTTCCTTATTCCTGGTGCCGAGCCGCCATGCAAAGAAAGACTGGGGACAGAGTGGTAGCTTACAAAGCATTTGAATGTATGGTCCAATTTTCAAAGTAGTGTGTTACCAGTAAAGGTGCGTGAACTCAGAATATTGCATTTTTTTTACTGTTGAACAACACATTTCTTTGATAATCTATAATTATTTATAATTATATAAGGGAACATTTGATGCAGGGATAAAGAAGGGGTACAGTAATAATAATACCAGTAGGGAGTAATAACTGGTGTTTGGTGCAGGGATAACTTCAAGGGGGATTCAATTCCCCTTTATTATCTATGCCTCTTATTGTTGGGTTTTGAAGTAGGTAACGCATCGGAATAACAAAATTTAATTCCTACTTCAATGCTCTCCACGAATTTTCAGGAGGAGACATCATAACATGATAAGAGACATAGTATTGTGTACATTTTGATTTGTGAGATCACACGAAGAATGATGTCCTCGTCTCTACGGTTGATCTACGTCTAGAGGTGAGATCTAGATTCTTCCTTAAAACAAGTTCTAGCTTGAACCCGGAGGAAGAGGGAAGAAGATCAAAGCAACAAGGCAAGAGGAGGATTCGGCCTCCTCTTGGAGCCGACGGGAAGGGGGGGACGGGCTAGGGTTTCGGCCCTAACTTGTCTTGCTCTCTCTTTTTCTCTCTGCCACTCACTTTGTTATGTCTAATAATATTAATGAGGGAAGGAAGCTAAAGCCTCTCTATATACTCCAACAACTCCTTGTTGTTTCCAACTGTCCCTTGCTTGGAACTCTTCCAGCTCACAACTCCTCCATTCAGGCAAAACACTTAGCTCTTCCTTACCTCCAAATATCCCTTTACACTTAGCTCTTCCTTACCTCCAAATATCGTATCAGCTCACATCTTTGTCGGTTTGGAAGCTCGCATCAGTATGACCCTTTACACTTAGCTCTTCCTTACCTCCAAATATCAAGAACACATCCTTAGTTCATCTCAAGTACTTTAGGATGTTCTTGACAGCAATCCAGTGACTCTCACCCGGAATGGACGGGTATCTGCTCACCATACTCAACGAGTATGATACGTCTGGTCTAGTACATAAAATGGAGTACATGATGGATCCTATGGCCGAATCATAGGGTATCCTACTCATGCGGTCCTTCTCAATCTCATTGGAGAGACAGTCATTCTTTGAAAGAGTGACACCATGTGACATGGGCAAGAATCCCGTCTTGGTATCTTGCATGTTGAACATCTTCAACACCTTGTCTATATATGTACTTTGACTTAGGCCGAGCAACCTTCTAGATCTATCCCTATAGATCTTTATACCAAGTATATAGGTTGCGTCTCCTAAGTCCTTCATTGCAAAGCTCTTTCCTAGCCAATCTTTAACAGATTGCAGAGTTGGAATATCATTGCCAATGATTAGTATGTCATCCACATATAAGACCAGAAATACTACAGAGCTCCCACTAACCTTCTTGTAAGCACAAGGCTCATATTCGTTCTTGATGAAGCCAAACTCTTTGACTGCGTCATCAAAACGTCAATTCCAACTCCTAGAAGCTTGCTTTAATCCATAAATGGATCTTTGCAGTTTACAGACTTTATTGGCATTCTCAGGATCCTCAAAACCCTCCAGTTGTGTCATGTACACATCCTCAAGGAGGTTCCCATAAAGGAACGCTGTTTTGACATCCATTTGCCAAATCTCATAGTCGTAGTATGCTGCAATAGCAAGTAGGATTCGAATGGATTTAGTCATGGCGACTGGGGACAAGGTCTCATCATAGTCAGTACCATGAATCTGTCTATACCCTTTGGCTACCAATCACCCCTTATAGGTAACTACCTTGCCATCCATGTCGGTCTTCTTCTTGAAGACCCACTTGCACCCTATGGTCCGAGCCCCTTCGGGTGGTTCCACCAAAGTCCATACTTTTTTGGTGTACATGGAATCCATTTCGGATCTCATGGCTTCTAGCCACTTCTTAGAGTCTGGGCCTTTCATGGCCTCTCCGTAGGTCGCAGGATCATCATCTATGAGTGGTACGTCATTGGGCTCAGTCACGAGAAGTCCATACCTCTCTGGCTCATGACGCACTCTTCCTGATCTACGGAGTTCCTGTGTTACCTGAACGGGTTCTTCCACAACTATTTGTGGTTCCTGTTCATGTTCCATCATCGGTTCAGTGATTTGTGGTTCTTGAATTTCTTCAAGTTCTACAGCCCTCCCACTTGCTTCTTTAGAGACAAACCTCTCTTTCTAGAAACACGCCGGTTCGAGCAACAAACATTTTGTTCTCGATGGGATTATAGAAATAATATCCTTTAGTTTCCTTAGGATATCCCACAAATTTACACTTATCCGCTTTGGGCCCGAGCTTGTCTGTTTGTAAACGTTTTACATAAACATCGCAGCCCCAAATCCTCATGACTGACTTGGATGGAACGCGGTTAATGGTAAAAGCTGCCGTCATTATAGCATATCCCCAAAAGGATATCGGAAGATCTGTTTGAGACATCATAGATCGCACCATATCTAATAGAGTGCGACTCCTCCTCTCGGACACGCCATTCCATTGTGGCGTTACGGGTGGAGTGAGATGGGATACTATCCCACACTCTTTAAGATACTCATCAAACTCTTGGCTTAAGTATTCTCATCCACGATCCGATCGTAGAGCCTTAATACTTTTTCCAACTTGCTTCTCTACTTCATTCTTGAATTCTTTGAACAATTCACAGGATTCGGATTTGGCCTTCATAAGGTATACAAATTCATATCTACTGTAATCATCAGTAAATGTGATGAAGTAGGTGTAACCACCTCTGGCAGTCGTGGGGAATGGTCCACATACATCGTTATGTATGAGTGCCAATAACTCACTAGTCCTCTCACCTTTCTTATTGAAAGGGGAATTTATCATTTTTCCTAATAAACAAGATTCACATGTCTCATATGATTCCAGTCTAGAAGTCCATCCTTATGGACGTTTCTCATTTATATGGCCTAAACGACAGTGCCATAGATATGTAGGATTTAAATCATTAGTTTTAATCCTTTTAGTATTTATGTTATAGATTGGACTATTTAGATCAAGGATATACAATCCATTAGACAAATGCGCACTACAATAGTGCATACTATCAAAATAAATGCAGCAACACTTGTCCTTTATTGAAATAGAAAAACCCTTCTCGTCCAAACAAGAAATGGAAATAATGTTTCTGCTCATAGCAGGCACATAATAGCAATTTTCTAATTCTAAAATAAGTCCAGAAGGCAAAGATAGCTCATAAACGCCTACAGCTAATGCAGCAACTCTTGCTCCATTCCCGACGCGCAGGTCTATCTCCCCTTTACTCAATGTTCTACTTCTTTTCAAATCCTGCACATTACGACAAATGTGAGAACCACATCCGGTATCCAATACCCAAGATGAAGAAATAGAAAGATTGACGTTTATAACATAAATACCTGGTGGTGGTGGAATCACTACTCCAAGCTTCTTATCCTCCATATATTTTGGGCAATTCCTCCTCCAGTGACCCGGCTGGCTGCAGTAGTGACACTCACCCTTAGCCGCGCCTCCACTAGGATTTTGGGCTTCCTTGGATTTCGCAACTTTCTTGTGCTTTCCTTTTGAAGTAGAGGCAACTGACTTGCCCTTCTTCTTATGAACCATCATTATGGCCTTGCCCTTGCCTTTGTTGACGCTCTGTTCTGCTGTCTTTAGCATGTTCAATAAGTCGGGCAGAGTCTTGCTGATCTCGTTCATATTATAGTTCATGATGAACTGATTATAACTGTCAGGCAACGATTTCTAGACAAGATCAGTAGCCAAATCTTGGCCCAATGGGAACCCCAGTCTCTCAAGGTTCTCTATGTACCCAATCATTCGGAGCACATGAGACCCTACTGGATTCCCCTCTGCAAGACTTCTCTTGAATAATGCTTTAGACACCTCATAGCGCTCATGTCTAGCCTGTTCCTGAAACAATTGTTTCAAGTGTATGATCATATCATAGGCTTCCATATTATCATGCTGCTTCTGAAGCTCATGAGTCATGATACAAAGCATGAGGCAATTCACGTCATTAGAATCATCAATATGTTTCTGACGTGCCCTCACTTCCGCTAGAAGAGACTCGTCTTGTGGTGGTGCTGAAACTTGAGTGTCCAAGACGAAAACTTCTTTTCTTGCCTAAGGACAATCCTTAAGTTTCTGTACCAGTCAAGGAAATTTGTTCCAGACAGTTTATCCTTCTCAAGGACAGATCGTAGGGATGAAGTCGATGCGTTGTTGTTTGCCATTTGGAATTCTACAAAACGAGAAATGTGCAATTTTAGTATTTTGAACAATTTAACTATATTTAATAATGGCTAGATTATCAAATATAGCTCTCACTATTTTTCTCGGAATAATAGCCCTCACCATTTATGCGGAAAATATCATTATATTTTCTAGTAGATCCAAGATCCCTTTTCACTTCTTCTTGAGCTTGCTTTGGCAAGTCACCCAAGAATAGGTTATTTAGGTAGGAACCATTCCAATTGCATCACATGCAACTCTTGGTCCAATTAGGTGAATAACTCTTTTATTCTTTATCACATGGATAACTCCTAATTGTCATGCCTCTAGGCTCATCAATCCCATTGATTCTTGCCTAGTTGTGTCCAACCTCTCGCTTCAACATACACACATTACTAGCTTGTGTCGTCCGCAACACACCCTGGTAAATTAAAATCGCCTTGCTTAGGCAAGCCCGAATTTTAATAAACCCTGATCATGAAGGGTGTTTTGGCAAGAGAAGGCAAAAGGCAATATTTAATTGAGGGATTTTTCTTTTATTAATTTTTTTGGTTGATCTTATCAACATGGTCTACTTATTTGGATTGGGCTATCCAAAATAAAAGACCAACCTTGTTTATTATTATCTTGTTATTGTTTTCGCTAGTATCGTCATACACACAAAATTAAATAACAATGCGTGAATAATAAACATCCACAAAACATAAAAAAAAATGTGGCATGGATATGGCCCCTAGACTAATGATATTATCAAGCCAATAATAATATCCGATTGCCCTAAAGTGCCGAGCTCATCTCCATGTGCTTCACCATAGCTGCGCGCCCGGCGATGTCTTCTTTGTCTCTTGGCTCCTTTGGTTCTCCGGTCTTCTTCTCCATGCTCTTGGCTATCATCTAAATATTTCTAATTCTAGCCTAACATCTAAAATAAATAAATAACAAAAGCCTCACATGTCGAGGAGAAAAAGACGACTCGCAGGCCGTAAAACTTAATTAATTATTACATTAATTTGATCAGCTCGCAGGCCGTAAACCAAACCACAAAGCAATAAACATCCACAATCCTAGGTCATATCCATCCACCATGCAACAAAGCACATAATACAGTTAAAACCAATTTTTAACGCGCTTGTTTAATTTTAATGAAATTGGTTAATTAGGGTTACAACGATCCAAGGGGTTCAAACAAGGGGCCCGAACCCCTAGGACCTCCGCCGCCACAAGGCCCGGCCCAAGGTCGGCCGCCCCATTGGCCCGCGGCCTTTGCTTTGCGCGCAAGGGAGGGGGCGGACGGCTAGGGTTTCGGACCTAGTCTTCCTTCCCTCTTCCTTGTTGCCCAAGCAAGGTTGTTTCCTTATGGATTTAATTCCATAAATTTGTTTCCATAATTGAAAACCCATTTTCAATCATGTGCCCATGAACTCTAATTTTTTAAGAACCCAATTGTACACATCTTATGTGATTAAACTCACCAATTCTAACATCCAATGTTAAATTGGATCTTGTTTTATTGAATCAAATTAAATTTTGCATCTACTATGCCAATTATTTCATTTTTCGCGTAATAAACAATAAAACGGTGTGTAAACTGAAATCGTAACACATACATCATGTTATCCTCTACGACCTGTGGCTCTCATACTACTGTTGGGTTTTGAAGTAGGTAACGCAGAGGAATAACAAAATTTAATTTCTACTTCAATGCCCACCACGGATCGCCAGGAGGAGACATCATAACATGATAAGAGACATAGTATTGTGTACATTTTGATTTGTGAGATCACACGAAGAATGATGTCCTCGTCTCTATGGTTGATCCACGTCTAGAGGTGAGATCTAGATTCTTCCTTCAAACAAGTGCTAGCTTGAACCCGTAGGAAGAGGGAAGAAGATCAAAGCAACAAGGAACAAGAGGTGGATCGGCCTCCTCTTTGAGCCGACTGGAAGGGGCGGACGGGCTAGGGTTTCGGCCCTAGCTTTGTATTGCTCTCTCTTTTGCTCTCTCCCACTCTTTTTGCTATGTCTAATAACATTAGTATGGGAAGGAAGCTAAAACCTCTTTATATACTCCAACAACTCCTTGTTGTTTCCATAAAAGAGTTTCCTAATTCTAGATGAACTAGAATTATTCCCTTCCTTACAAATTAGTCCTACTAAGTTTGCAAGGTGTTGCACAATGATCCTTCTATTAATTAATCCCAAATCTAGCTCTACTCTATTTTACGTGTGACCCCATAGGTTTCTATATAGTTGGTAGTAACTCTTACTAACATGGAGCGGTGTCTAGCAACACATCCATGCCACCCAACCAATAGAAATAGTCAGTGATCCCGACAAACCTCTTGTGCCCAATATGTTACATTGCACTGTCCCTTTGTCTCCATATCCGGATTGGACACGAGACATACATTGTCACACTCGTATATCCAATCCATAGTTCCTCGATCCTGGGAATATGCTTATGCTTGCAGATAACATCAATATCTCCATATTGATTTATATGAGTCTGGCCAGACATTCAATAAGCCACATCCCTCGAGTGGCCGTGGATATTTACCCCCATTATTTGGGAGGGACAAATCCTATCTACATCACTACGATCTCTAAGCTTGCTTCCTATCACGCCCGATAGCCATATTTATGATTACCCAGTTACGGTGTAACGTTTGATAACATCAAAGCGCAATATTCCACAACTAGAGTATCTAGTGACTTCAAGTCTAAGGATAACAATTATATTAGCACTACGAAAAGCGATTGTGACTTGACATAATCTAATGTATCCTTTTCGTTGTGGGTCAATCCAGTATGCCATTACTCCTAATGCATACCCATTTGTTAGACTTGATATCTCCATATCAATCTACCCACATACTAGTCTATATTTGATCGTCCTATTAATCAATATAATGGACTAGGGATATTTAAGATAAACAACACATTTTATCTAAGGACTTCATTATATTAAATATCACAATATATAATAAATGAATATTCTAGCCAAAACAATGTTCATAATAAATCTACGATTGCCTCTAGGGAATCTATTCCAACACTTAACCTAAAATATAATCCCACCATGTAGGTGGGATTGAATACTAAAGTCTTAATATCCTTATTTATACTAGTGCAAACAAACACGTTACATAATTCTTCCCATATTTAATAATCCTTTAGTATTACACCCTATAATACTGTAGGGTCCCCTGTACCCAATCCCGACACCAAACGTTCCCTAAGTACAATCAAAATATATAAAGAAAAAAAACTAAATCATGAATATGACTCAAATATTGATCAAAGACACAAACATAACATTGTTTTTTCTCACAAAAACATAACATTATTATGTTCATAAAGTTAAATATTGATCAAAGACACATAACATTGTTTTTTCTCAAAAGAAAAAACATAACATTGTTATGTTCCAAAAGAAGAAAACAACACAAATCGCTACTGAAAGTCAATCTATATATACTTCATGTTAAATAATAGATTTCCTTACTATTTAGTACTACTATATAGTTACAATAATTTCAAAATATAACTTCATTTGAAAAACTACAAAAATATCTTATAGTATTATACAAAAATACGATATATATACCTGCTCATCAACAATCATAATCATTTGTCTGCTCAAACGTACTATATAGAAATACAATATATATATATATAAATATATATATATATACACACACACACACACACACACATATTAGATTATCTATATAATAAATCAGCTAGATGTTTCCCTCCAAAAAAATAGTCAACGGGAACATCTAAGCCATTCAATCTTAAGAAATGTCTCAAGCCATTTTGATCCGTTGATCTTCAACTCTTTTTTATTGGAGACATTATTAAAAAGAAAAATTAGTTAAAAAGTATAAATGATAAGATATTCTTACATCTTAAAATCTCTCTTTCATCTAACTAACTATTTCAAAATCATGTTTTATCTTGGGTAACTTTTTTGAAATGTATCTAAGATCTAAAAGAACATGTATTTATCTAATTAATTATTATTCGTTTATTAACATAAACAAATAATTTATTATCAAGATTTATTATGAAGATTTATCTGAAAAGTTAAATATACGTCAAATAATATATATATTATCATTTTTCTACGGCCACGGGTGAGTCAAGTGATATATTATAAGCACCCCATGGGCGCGGATCATTTGCTAGTATATATATATATATATATATATATATATATATACACACATTCATACATACATACATACATACATACATACATATGTGTGTGTGTGTGTACTAGCAAATGACCCGTGCCTGTAGGGCACTTATAAATTAAAATGCCACTTATATTTGTTATCTTGAAATAAATTTAGATAGTAAATTGATACGGATTTTATTTTTTGAGTAAACAAATTAATACATCACATTTAATGACAGGGTCTTTGAAAATATAAAAAATATCTCATTATCTTAAATGGCCATGATACCAATCCAGCATCCCTGCACATGAGTTTATATCACCATAAATGATTTAAGGAAAGAACTACATATCATCATATCAAATTCAACAAAACCACAACTGGCCTCGTGCATGAATTCTCTAAGTCCTGCAGTTGCTAACTGAAGCCTCTGTATTTCAGAAAGCTCGGATCTCACGCGAAAAAAAGTTTTTACGAAGTTCTCAGGGTCTACTTCAGCAAGCCGAATCCTCAAAACATTTAAAACAGAAATCCTTGGAACAGGAAGCATATTTATCCTGCATTATATTAAAAAAAAATGCACACCCCTCAGATCAACTATGTCGATCACTTGCTGTTGGGAAATCTGGAAACCATACAATAAGAACATCTCCGAGCGGGAACATACAGATGAAGTAGAAAGCAGCAGAGAGTGAAAAGATGTGGATGTTAATAATTTCACTCTCCAACCCTAATCACATAGCTATTGAAATCTTAGGTAACATGTTTGTGGGTACTTTGTTCTTTTAAGTTTGCTACTGGCTGATATAGAGTTAGTCTCTAGTTTTTGCGATTTTTCAGTAAGGCACAAAACTATATCACAAATATGCTTTCTAAACATAACATATACCTTGATTCATCGATAACGCAACAGAGAGTGAAAAGATGTGGATGTTAATAATTTCACTCTCCAACCCTAATCCCATAGCTATTGAAATCTTAGGTAACATGCTTGTGGGTACTTTGTTCTTTTAAGTTTGCTACTGGCTGATGTACAGTTAGTCTCTAGTTTTTGCGATTTTTTAGTAGCACAAAAATATATCACAAATATGCTTTCTAAACATAACAAATACCTTGATTTAGCGATAACGTATCCTCCGATAGTATGATCACTTCTGTCCCACCAATGCCATGAATGCGTTGAGCATTGAGGAGCCTGATTGCTGAGTGCACTTCACTAAACTCCATGGTATGATAAGGCAATCTGGGTGTACTCTTCCTGATGCTGCCATAGTTACTTTAATGACACCATATATAATAGCATATAAGTATTAAGTAATAAAAAATCTACAAGTTTTTTCCTCTCACAGATTGACTTTACTCAAGAATCTTGCAGATGGTTCTGAAGATAGAAGACATGCATCATGGGCCCATTGGATGTGATCCGGATGGTTCTCAGTACCCGCTCTCTTAGCTGTGCATCATATCCAAAAACAAACAGCCCAACGAAACGGTTGGGACACTTATGCCTTATGGTCTAGCCCATGACTCGCTAGCCCACTTGGGACACTTATTCTTTAGGCCTAGGATTAACCTAGCCCACTTTGTAGCCTCATTTCTAGAAGCTTCCATCATTGTAAGGTATCCAAAGTGAGTAGGAGGCTCTAGATCCTTGTGTAGAAAATATCTTAGGCTATATGGTGGATGAAGGTTCTAGTCCTTCAATCCTAGTCGTTGGATAATAGATGATCTAGATCTTTCCATGGAGAAGGGACTTGTATATAAAGAGTGGAGCTCATTTGCTCCAAGACATCCAAGCATTGTAAGCTTTCACCAAGTAATACAATGCTCTTTCTCCAAGCTCTCGTGCTCTTTCGGTTGTTCTTTAGGCTTACTTGAGAGGTTCAAGTGCCGCACGGGATTGCAAATAAGTCAGCATGTGACAACAGGCTCTCTAGAAAATCTTATGATTTCGGCCCTTTCATATCGACCAACTAAAAACGTTAACACTTCCAACGCTTCACCCATTCTTATCCCCATTACCTTCAATTTATTGAGCAGTTTCTCAATAGCAGCCTGATAAGGAATATCTAAAAACAAAAGCAATTTGGTAAGTGCATGGAGAAATTATCTACTTAAAAACATGGCACATCTAGAAATTATCTAATCAATTGTACTCTTGAAAATGCAGTGAAACGCAATTTGGAATATGCAAAGAACCACAAACTTCAGTGAGACTCGTACATACAGCGAAAAAGATATTCAATGCAATTAAAGAGAACATTGTCTACTCAAAAACCCTAAATAAGTTAACAGATGGAAATTAAAGCCATTGGTGTCAAGATTTCAAGAAATGTTCGAACCGAACCAGTACGTAGATGAAAAGAATGTGAGAAACTGCCATACCGAGAGAAAATGATCAAAGCTTCTGAGCAAGAAGAAGAGTTCGAAGGTGGAGAAGAAGAGGTCAAAGGTGGAGACAGTGGTATCTGTTAAGAGTAAAAGATCCTACAAGCAATACACAGTTACAGTTACACTTCTATAGAGTAACATAAAGTTTCGAAAGCTAAATGAAACTTCTTAGATGTCTTGCTAATTTCAAATATCACTGGAAATATTTGATCTTCACTAGCATTCAGCACTAGCTTCTATAAACAGCCTCATTCATGGCCATGATACCAATCCATCATCCCTACACATGAGTTTATATCACCATAAATGATTTAAGGAAAAAACTACATATCATCATATCAAATTCAACAAAACCACAACTGGCCTCGTGCATGAATTCTCTAAGTCTTGCAGTTGCTAACTGAAGCCTCTGTACTTCAGAAAGCTCGGATCTCACGCGAAAAAAAGTTTTTACGAAGTTCTCAGGGTCTACTTCAGCAAGCCGACTCCTCAAAACATTTTAAACAGAGATCCTTGGAACAGGATGCATATTATCCTACATTAGATTGCAAAAAAGGCACACCCCTCAGATCAACTATGTCGATCACTTGCTGTTTGGAAATATGGAAACCATACAATAAGAACATCTCCCAGCGGGAACATACAGATAGAGTAGAAAGCAGCAGAGAGTGAAAAGATGTGGATGTTAATAATTTCACTCTTAAACCCTAATCCCATAGCTATTTAAATCTTAGGTAACATGTTTGTGGGTACTTTGTTCTTTTAAGTTTGCTACTGGATGATGTAAATTTAGTCTCTAGTTTTTGCGATTTTTCTGAAGCACAAAAATATATCACAAATATGCTTTCTAAACATAACAAATACCTTGATTTAGCGATAACGTATCCTCCGATAGTATGATCACTTATGTCCCACCAATGCCATGAATGCGTTGAGCATTGAGGAGCCTGATTGCTGAGTGCACTTCACTAAACTCCATGGTATGATAAGGCAATCCGGGTGTACTCTTCCTGATGCTTCCATAGTTACTGTGATGACACCATATATAATAGCATATAAGTATTAAGTAATAAAAAATCTACAAGTTTTTTCCTCTCACAGATTGACTTTACTCAAGAAGCTTACAAATGGTTCCGAAGATAGAAGCCATGCATCATGGGCCCATTGGATGTGATCCGGATGGTTCTCAGTACGCGCTCTCTTAGCTGTGCATCATAGCCAAAAACAAACAGCCCAACTAAACGGTTCAAATCGTCATGGACTAACTAATTGTCCTTTGTTTATGCCTTATGGTCTAGCCCATGACTCGCTAGCCCACTTGGGACACTTATTCTTTGGGCCTAGGATTAACCTAGCCCACTTTGTAGCCTCATTTCTAGAAGCTTCCATCATTGTAAGGTATCCAAAGTGAGTAGGAGGCTCTAGATCCTAGTATAGAAAATATCTTAGGCTATATGGTGGATGAAGGTTCTAGTCCTTCAATCCTAGCCATTGGATCGTAGATGATCTAGATCTTTCCATGGAGAAGGGACTTGTATATAAGGAGTGGAGCTCATTTGCTCCAAGACATCCAAGCATTGTAAGCTTTCACCAAGTAATACAAAGCTCTTTCTTCAAGCTCTCGTGTTCTTTCCGTTGTTCTTTAGGCTTACTTGAGAGGTTCAAGTGCCGCACGGGATTGCAAAGAAGTCAGACCGTGACAACAGGCTCTCTAGAAAATCTTATGATTTCGGCCCTTTCATATCGACCAACTACAAACGTTAACACTTCCAACGCTTCACCCTTTCTTATCTCCATTACCTTCAATTTATTGAGCAGTTGCTCAATAGCAGCCTGATAAGGAATATCTAAAAACAGAAGCAATTTGGTAAGTGCATGGAGAAATTATCTAATTAAAAACATGGCACGTCTAGAAATAACCTCACCATTAACACCCAATGCAAATGGAAGATATTCCATTGCTCAAAGGATTGAATTCTCTGTACCATACAACATTGACAGTAAGATTTGGAAGAACTAGCATTTTCATAGTGTAATAATGATTCTAAAAAAGACACCAAAAAAGGCACATGAAACTTCTTTACAACTTCTATCTTGGGAATTTCCGTATGTGAAAAATAACCACAATTGTAGAAAAGCAGAAAATAAAGATATAGCCAAGATTTGCAAAACCCCTAAAACATTATAGACAAAATAACAAATAAAGTTTTCAAAAACATATCAGAGCGTGATGTGATTAAATTGCAATGAACAGTCAAATACCATAGCTCCAAAAAGTCGCATCTACTATACAATTATGTTCTTGTAAAGTGTCTATGCATGTAATTACTACTTCATACAGATAGCCCAGTCAATATATGTGATCTTGTTATCAATTGTACTCTTGAAAATGCAGTGAAACACAATTTGGAATATGCATAGAACCACAAACTTCAGTGAGACTCGTACATACAGCTAAAAAGACATTCAATGCAATGAAAGAGAACATTGTATACTCAAAAACCCTAAATAAGTTAATAGATGGAAATTAAAGCCATTGGTGTCAAGATTTCAAGAAATTTTCGAACCGGACCAGTGCGTAGATGAAAAGAATGTGAGAACTGCCATACCGAGAGAAAATGATCAAAGCTTCTGAGCAAGAAGATGAGTTCGAAGGTGGAGAAGAAGAGGTCAAAGGTGGAGACAGTGGTATCTGTTAAGTGTAAAAGATCCTACAAGCAATACACAGTTACAGTTACACTTCTACAGAGTAACATAAAGTTTCGAAAGCTAAATGAAACTTCTTAGATATCTTGCTAATTTCAAATATCACTGGAAATCTTTGATCTTCACTAGCAATCAGCACTAGCTTCTATCAGCAGCCTCACTCATGGCCATGATACCAATCCAGCATCCCTGCACATGAGTTTATATCACCATAAATGATTTAAGGAAAGAACTACATATCATCATATCAAATTCAACAAAACCACACCTCGCCTCGTGCATGAATTCTCTAAGTCTTGCAGTTGCTAACTGAAGCCTCTGTACTTCAGAAAGCTCGGATCTCATGCGAAAAAAACTTTTTACGAAGTTCTCAGGGTCTACTTCAGCAAGCCGACTCCTCGAAACATTTAAAACAGAGATCCTTGGAACAGGATGCATATTTATCCTGCATTAGATTGCAAAAAATGCACACCCCTCAGATCAACTATGTCGATCACTTGCTGTTGGGAAATCTGGAAACCATACAATAAGAACATCTCCCAGCGGGAACATATAGATGGAGTAGAAAGCAGCAGAGAGTGAAAAGATGTGGATGTTAGTAATTTCACTCTCCAACCCTAATCCCATAGCTATTGAAATCTTAGTTAACATGTTTGTGGGTACTTTGTTCTTTTAAGTTTGCTACTGGCAGATATACAGTTAGTCTCTAGTTTTTGCGATTTTTCAGTAAGGCACAAAAATATATCACAAATATGCTTTCTAAACATAACATATACCTTGATTCCGCGATAACGCGGCAGAGAGTGAAAAGATGTGGATGTTAATAATTTCACTCTCCAACCCTAATTCCATAGCTATTGAAATCTTAGGTAACATGTTTGTGGGTACTTTGTTCTTTTAAGTTTGCTACTGGCTGATGTACAGTTAGTCTCTAGTTTTTGCAATTTTTCAGTAGCACAAAAATATATCACAAATAGGCTTTCTAAACATAACAAATACCTTGATTTAGCGATAACGTATCCTCCGATAGTATGATCACTTCTGTCCCACCAATGCCATGAATGCGTTGAGCTTTGAGGAGCCTGATTGCTGAGTGCACTTCACTAAACTCCACGGTATGATAAGGCAATCCGGGTGTACTCTTCCTGATGCTTCCATAGTTACTGTGATGACACCATATATAATAGCATATAAGTATTAAGAAATAAAAAATATACAAGTTTTTTCCTCTCACAGATTGACTTTACTCAAGAATCTTGCAGATGGTTCCGAAGATAGAAGACATGCATCATGGGCCCATTGGATGTGATCCGGATGGTTCTCAGTATGCGCTCTCTTAGCTGTGCATCATAGCCAAAAACAAACAGCCCAACTAAACGGTTCACAGTGTCATGGGCTAACTAATTATCCTTGGTTTATGCCTTATGGTCTAGCCCATGACTCGCTAGCCCACTTGGGACACTTATTCTTTGGGCCTAGGATTAACCTAGCCCACTTTGTACCCTCATTTCTAGAAGCTTCCATCACTGTAAGGTATCCAAAGTGAGTAGGAGGCTCTAGATCCTTGTATATATTAGGCTAGATGGTGGATGAAGGTTCTAGTCCTTCAATCCTAGCTGTTGGATCGTAGATGATCTAGATCTTTCCATGGAGAAGGGACTTTTATATAAGGAGTGGAGCTCATTTGCTCCAAGACATCCAAGCATTGTAAGCTTTCACCAAGTAATACAAACCTCTTTCTCCAAGCTCTCGTGTTCTTTCCGTTGTTCTTTAGGCTTACTTGAGAGGTTCAAGTGCCGCACGGGATTGCAAAGAAGTCAGCCCGTGACAACAGGCTCTCTAGAAAATATTATGATTTAGGCCCTTTCATATCGACCAACTACAAACGTTAACACTTCCAACGCTTCACCCTTTCTTATCTCCATTACCTTCAATTTATTGAGCAGTTGCTCAATAGCAGCCTGATAAGGAATATCTAAAAACAAAAGCAATTTGGTAAGTGCATGGAGAATTTATCTAATTAAAAACATTGCACATCTAGAAATAACCTCACCATTAACACCCAATGCAAATGGAAGATATTCCATTGCTCAAAGGATTGAATTCTCTATACCATACAACATTGACAGTAAGATGTGGAAGAACTAGCATTTTCATAGTATAATAATGATTCTAAAAAAGACACCAAAAAGGCACTGGAAACTTCTTTACAACTTCTAGCTTGGGAATTTCCATATGTGAAAAATAACCACAAAAAATAACCACAATTGTAGAAAAGCATAAAATAAAGATATAGCCAAGATTTGCAAAACAACCCTAAAACATTGTAGACAAAATAACAAATAAAGATTTCAAAAACATATCAGAGCGTGATGTGATTAAATTGCAATGAACAGTCAAATACCATAACTCCAAAAAGTCGCATCTACTATACAATTATGTTCTTGTAAAGTGTCTATGCATGTAATTACTACTTCATACAGATAGCCCAGTCAATATATGTGATCTTGTTATCAATTGTACTCTTGAAAATGCAGTGAAACACAATTTGGAATATGCATAGAACCACAAACTTCAGTGAGACTCGTACATACAGCTAAAAAGATATTCAATGCAATTAAAGAGAAGATTGTCTACTCAAAAACCCTAAATAAGTTAATAGGTGGAAATTAAAGCCATTGGTGTCAAGATTTCAAGAAATTTTAGAACCGAACCTGTGCGTAGATGAAAAGAATGTGAGAAACTGCCATACCGAGAGAAAATGATCAAAGCTTCTGAGCAAGAAGAAGAGTTCGAAGGTGGAGAAGAAGAGGTCAAAGGTGGAGACAGTGGGCAGAGCTGTGACTCGAGAGCGCGAAGTTGAAACATGAATGCAAAAGGGTTTTTTATACATAAAGGCAATGGCATATAGTGAAATAAATGGAGAGTGGGTGCAAAATTGAAAAATTTTGATAGTTGGTAAGAATTTACAATGCTTTGAATGTTCAATGAGGGAGGGAGGTAAGATAAAGGGATAATTTAGGATTTTTGAGAAGTTACCACCCAGTCCCAGCTCTTGCCCACCACTGAGATGGGACACAGTTATCAAGAAATGGTGTTTAAAAGCTGAAATGCCCTTATGTGTTAGAAGTATTTACAGACTTTACCAAAACATCATATCATAGTAACCAGAGAAATGGAAGAGGAAGAGGAAGAAGAAGAAGTATAAGGAAGAACAAGGTCACCTACCTGCATAGCTAAAATCCTCAAGTACCCAGGGCAATTGATTTCGTCTACCACTTGTTGTGTTTCAGAATTGCCTCCGCAATTCTGCATAGCTACACCCACGAGCTCACATCACCGCCATCTCCGTCAGCGACTTGATTCTGGCAATTCGGAACCTCCATAGCTGTCTCCCAGATCTGGGTATTCACAAGGTCGCCGTCTCCACCACGTTCTCGTTCTTCAACATCTTCACCACTGCGCTCCCTCCCTCCGACGCCGATATCTTAATCAAACCTCAACGGTAGCCCCCGGAGACTCAGAATCCACCAGATCGGAAGGCCCCGGAGGCTGTGTCTCGTCCAAGTCCATCAGATCGAGAAGAGGAGGGGTCTTCAGCGCACGTTGACTGCACAAGTTCGCCGTCATCTTCTTCGATTCATTCGAGAAGAAATCAAACCAGTTACAGAGAAAATGAGAGAGGTCCGGTGATTGGAGATGAAATCAACCCAGAATGGGTTGAATCACGATCAAATGCCGTGCCGACTTGATTTGGGGAAGAACAGCAACAGAGATAGGTAGAAAGAGAGAGAGAGGGAGAGAGAGAGAGAGAGAGAGAGAGATAGTTGATTTATGGGGAAAATGAAGAGGCTGAGGAGGTTTTGATCCTCCGTTTAGGGTTTGTTTGGGTTAGAATGGGTTGGAATGGGTTAGGAATTAGGAGGTTTTAATCCTATGTTTGGGTTAGCATAGGATGGGCTTGTTTAGATTTGTGGGTTTAGATTAGGTTAATCTGCCCCAATAATTAGGCCCAAATCATTAAACATTTTGGGGTTTAAAAAATTTCAACCTTTTTTTCTGAGGGTAAATTGGCATTTTCAACTGTTTTACCCAAAAGGAAATGAGGGGAAAAGAGTGGGGACGTCCCAATAAGAAAGTTGGTGGGGAAGAACTAGGACTGAGTGGTAACACTCCGTGTCTTCTCTTTAGCCCCATTTTCTATTTTGGGACGTCTCTTCTCTTTCACCCCATTTCCAAATGGGGTAACTTTAAACATTAGAAAAGACCAAATTACCCTCAATGAAGTTGGGCAACAATTTTTTTTTTTTACTGATTTTGTTAATTTTGTTGGCCCAAATTAACAGCCCACCTAACCTAATTAACCCAACCCACTAACCTAACCCACCCACTAACCTAACCCTTAATCTACCAAGAAACCCTACACCTAATCGAACACCCCAAATGGCTGAACCCGTTCATAGCTCTGTCTCTCTATCTCTTTTCTCTCGTTGTTCTTCCCCAAACCATATCATTGTCGTCGAATTCTTGTTCGACATTGTGTGATTTGTTCTCGAAACACCATATCGACCTCGGATCGGTTACGTTGGTGGCATTTCTAGGTTGATCTTGACCGAAATCAACCAAAACGCTCGTTCAATTCTCGGTTAGGGTTTCGAATGGATGAATTCGATTCCATTGGAGAGTGGGTTCCGGATTCCGAAGAGGACGATGGTGAATACGTCCCGGATTCCCCATTAACTCCCGGCGCCGTTGACTCTGACGAAACAGAACCTCTCGACGATGTTGTTTCCTGTGAAGCTGTAACACCTCACTCAACAGACTTTGAAGACCCTGTCTTTGAGGCAACATTAAAATTCTTTCTGAGAATCTACTGCCCTTTATCACTTGAACTCAACAAGGAAGGGAAGTTCAATTCTCAATCCCTTTTTAATTATGCCTTTGTGGTCTATTATTAAGTTGTGATCATCAGTGGGTTCTGTGAAATATGTGCGAATATGTGTTCTATGATCCTGAATCTGCATATGAATTGCTTCATCCATTTGGGTGTTTGATTAGTGTTCTGTGTGTTCTTTTATTGCTCTGCTATTTGTGATCATGAAACTGTGAGGATGAATCTGTATTTGGGGTTTATGGATTTGTGATCATGAATATGTGAGCATGAAACTGTGATGGTGGTGTTTATGGATCTGTGATTTGGAGGTTTAGGAATCAACTACTCTGTGATGTATACACTGAGAGTAGTTAATATAACAGATTCTTGGTTTATATGTAATGCAATTAGGTTACTTGTGTTCAATTAGAGCAATACATTTTAATGTGTATGGCTCTCTTTGCATACAAGTATACAATACGTCTTCAATTAGAGCAAACTATTTTAATGTGTATGGCACTCTTTGCATACAAGTATACAATGCTTGTGTGCAATTAGAGCAACACATTTTAATGTGCATGACTCTCTTTGCATACAAGTATCCAACTTGCAATGATGATGCATTACACAATTTAATATGAGATTGTTTGGTTTACCACCAAAAAACACTTTACTATTAATGTGGGACTCCCCCGCACCACTACACTTGGTGATTGGGAATTACACAATGTCAAATGTGTTACATAACATATACAAAAAGGGTGGAGTTTTACCATGCTACCTAATATGCTTCATACCCTAATCCCTCCAAGAGGGATGGATTACCAATAGATACTCCCATTTCTATTAAGTGATCAATGTTGTCCATTACAAGTTTGCTATCCACCTTTAAACACCTTGGCAAAATGTTCAATCTCCTTACTCTTTCCTTTCCCATGTGTGGCATTTTGAAACTGTTGTGTCCCATGCAATCCATAATCTCTGTCATGAACATTCGACTGAGATGAATACACACTAGTGGAAACGCACAAAAACACGGCAAGAGTTTATCATCGTTTATGTCGGTTTTCTCGCCGTTTATAGCAAAAACGTCGAGATTTGGCTCGGCCGCAAGGTATTTTGACGTTTTTGCTCAGCGGCGAGAAAAATCTTGCCATTTAAACCTTAAACGGCTAGAGACCCTTTCTCGCCGTTTGTGACGTAACAAAAACGGCAAGAATCTCGCCGTTTATGTTCACCTTTTACGCGGAAAAACATTCATCTCGCCATTTTTAAAGATTCATATGTGGCAAAAATTATTGACATATATATATATATATATATTTAGAAAAATGAGTAACCTTATAAAAGGGACGTCGCCCCCGACAAATCAAAGTTATACACCCCAGTAGCCCAATCTGGCACTTGAGCATAATAACTGATATCATCCTCCTCCATAGCTTTGGGGCTACTAAATGGGCAAATGAATTGCCTTCTCTTCTAACATGAACAATTTCAAAACAGCTACAATTAGCAGAAATAGTTTTGCATTCTAATACTCTATTCTTCAAATCTGAAATGGCATCCAGTGCTCTTATTTTTTCGGAGACCCCATAACGAATTAATTGTACTTCCATTGCCATATATATTCATATATATATAAATAAATACATATTTTAATTAATTTTAAACATTAATTGATTTATACTTTTTATTTTATTTATATCCTACTACCTCTATAAATGAAATCATCGCTGGTTAACGTGGCGTCCACGCTGGGCGTTCTGGTTGGTGGGTTATGCCAGCGGAATAGTGACGTGGGCATATTGACGGTTTTGCCCTTCTTGTTGTGAGCTATGTGGTTTGTGGTTGAATGACGTTGTGGTCATTTGGGGTTTTTTTTTGCCTGGTTAGAGCTGTGGTCTGTGCCAGCGAAATGGTGACGTGGACATATTGACTGTTTTGCCCTTCTTGCTGTGAGCTATGTAGTCTGTGGTTGAAGGTCATTGTGGTCATTCGGGGGTTTCTTCGCCTGGTTAGAGCTATGGAGGATGAAATCCATAGTTGGTGTATTCGTTAGTGGGACAGGTGGCTATGCCCGTTGAAGTCGCGCTCCATTGCCGGCGCTTGTGCGTGGGACAGGTGGCGGCGTCTCGCCGTCCATACTTAAGAAGTGATGGAACATGGCTTCTGGTGTTGGTGCCATTTGCCGATCTATTGTGACCAGGTGAGTTATTTGCTCTCTCTCTCTCTCTCTATTCCTCGGCTGCTGGGTTTTCTTCCCGCCAGCCGTCGGAGATTGCTCCGGCGGTTTGCTGACTATTCGGCACTCAGTGTATTCAGCGGTATTTGAGTTTTTGTTGAGATGCGGAGTTGGGTTTTCCAATTTGGGATTTGTATGGTTCGATGGTTGTGTAAATTGGGGTTTCAGTATGGTTCGATGGTTGTGAAAATTGGGTTTTCATGAGGTAGTTGGAGTATTATTTTTTATACAGCGTGAATTGATTATTTGTATCGTCATGTGATTTGTTGTGATGGGTTTAGTGTGTTTAAACTGCTTGCATGTGTGGCATTCCGATATTTTATTCGGGTGCATGTTAGGCTGGATGTTTTGGGGTTTCATTGCTTGCATGTGTACGTTGTGGGTCTCTTTGTTACTAAATGGTGCTATACTAGTAGGAAGTTGTGGGTTTGAGTACTTTATTAGCTTTTCTCTATTGAATTCATATCCTTTATTGCTTCAATATAATCGGTTATGTTTGGTTAGTCGAATTTGCATCTGATTGTTGTGGGTTTGAGTACTTTGTTAGCTTGTCTCTATTGAATTCATATCCTTTATTGCTTCAATATAATCGGTTATGTTTGGTTAGTGGAATTTGCATCTGATTTTATTTGGCATTGGTATTTGCAGGTTGATCTTCGGATATTTGTACAAGGAAATTGTTGGGTTGCTTCATCTGGTGCGTTTATCTCCCGTATGGTTGTCAATGTGCACATTAAAAACATGTTATTGCTTCAATTTAATCGGTTATGTTTGGCATTGGTATTTGCAGCTTCATCTTCGGAGATTTGTGCAAGGAATTTGTTGTGTCGCTTCATACGGTACGTTCACCTCTCCTATAGTTGCCGTTTTGCACATTAAAAACATGTTACTGTAAGGAGTCGGTGTGGTGCGTTTTGCATCTCCGTTGTATTTGCGTGTGTTGCTGCTTTGCTTCGCAAACCCGTGTCATTATTTTTTGGTTTGTTGTTTTTGTTCTAATAATGTTTGATCTGGTTTACTGCCTCATAGTGCTTTAGTGCCTTGAATTGGTTTTTGATCGTGAGGTTTCCCGATAAGATAGGGGTCGGAGTCAGCCGTATAATTGATGAGTGGATAATGGAACCAAAACTGTGCGATGGAAATATGGTTTGTTCATGTTGTTTAGATAGTTTGGTATAGAACCTATTTCTATGACGTTGTTGCCATGGCTGTATGTAATTGATGCCCGTGGTCTTGTGAAATGTGTGGATTGTAGCTTGTAAATGCCTGCAGGTAGTCCTGGGAAACGACCAAGGCGGAGTAGTCCTCCACCTTTACATCCATCTGCTACCGTTCGCAACCCGTTCGTGGGGGAGCAGCTAGCACGCAGTACTAGATTACCGGCAGGGGTCGCTACTTCTTCCCCACCTCGGTGGCGGCCGGGTAGACCTCGAGGGGGTAATGCCACTACCAGGTCTCCTACATGCAATGCAGAGATAAGGGGTAGTGTCTCGACAGCTGGATATGCTTTCCCAGCTGCCACCCCGCTGGGTGTACGACTGTGGGAGGGTTCTGCTTCAGGTTCTTTTGTACATACTGCAATGCCAGGGAGTAGTGTCCAAGTACCTGGCCATGCTTACCCGTTTGTGATGCCTTCTTGCTCCACAGATGTTAGGGGTTCTGGCCCTTGTAGCCCGTCTGTTGGTTTGGCAGTCGCCTATGGTACTGCTATGGACGTATATAATGGGTTGCCGAATAATGTCTTGTCATTTATGCCATCTGTGTCATTTGGCTTGCCCAATATTGCTTCAGGCCCGTCAGGTTCATCTTCATTGCCTCCACCTCAACGTCCGCACTTCGCTACTGCCTCATTTGCTAATAGGAGCAGCCCTGTTGTGTCTTCCGCCGCATCTACGGATCAACATAGCAGTAAGCCCAGCGGTGCTTCTGAAGTACTACAACCACCCCGTAAATATTTTTGTCCCCTGTGGTTTCATTCGTAAATTTGTGTGTGGATTTGTGGTTTCGTAACTGTTAATCGTGCATGTTGTGTGGTGCAGGGCAGAGGCGTACAAAAAAGTGGGAGCGGGGTGCTCCGCCCCCGCCCAGGGAACCAAGTGTGCTGCCACCCCCACGAAGATGTCCACATTGTGATGCTAAATTGTTCACGTACGAACAAGATGGCTTCTGTTGCAGTGAGGGCTGCGTAGTCCTTGCTCCGCATGAGATCCCATATTCATTGGCCAAGTTTCTCCTGTCAGACAATGTGACTAGCGAAGAATTTAGGAACAACATCCGTGCATACAATTGTCTGTTCTCCTTCACTTCGATGGGTGTCAAGGCTGATCCTGATACCAAGAATAAAAGTAAAGGGATTTACACGTTCCGTGTCCAAGTCCAGATATATCACTACATAAATGATATTGATCCCGGCCAACAACCTCCTAGGTATTTACAGGTTTATTTCTACGATCCATCCTACCAGCTGCAAAGCCGAGTGACAACTTTTGACAATCTTGATCCGACTGTTATTTCCTGTCTAACTGATATTCTAGAGGTCAATCCTTATAATCAGTCTTTTCAGTCAATTCACGCAAGCTCTGAATTTGCTAAATGCGATGTCCGGATCAAATGTGACCCAGGGCTTGATCAACGAACACGCAATTTGCCTACATCTGATCAGGTTGCAGCTATCTGGATTGATGATGAGACCCGCGCTGGTAAATATATTCGTGATATTAGGTTTAGGCACAAGAGTGGCGAAGCAAAGAGTGTTGAGTACCACGTGGGTTGCTTCGATCCCCTTCAATATCCTATCATGTTTCCTTATGGTCAGCCTGGATGGCATCCTAGAATTAAGAAGAAGCCTGCGAAAAAGAAGTCGCGGAAAGGTAGTTTCACTTTGTTAATTAGTATATGCAAGTTCATATTATCGATGCTATTATGTTTGCTGTGTTCCTGAAGGATTTGCTTGCATTTGCAGGGCCAAGCGAATCAGAGTCTGACAGTGCAACTGTTAGCTGCCGTCAGTATTAATGCTACCGATTAAAAATGCGAAATATACGCCACTCATCGTTGTTGTTCTTCGGTCGACTACTTCAGCAATACATGGTCGATATGTATGTGAAGCTGGAGACAAGTCGACTGGATTATGTGCGTCAACATCAGGATATTATCCGCGCCGAACTGTATCAGGGAATACTGGATAGCATCGCTGCAGGTGAAATGAACCCAAATAATGTTGGGCGTCAAGTTGAGTTGCCGCCATATTTTGTTGGAGGGCCTCGTGATATGAAGCGCCGTTACCAAGATGCAATGGCACTGGTGCGGAAATATGGCAAGCCTGATTATCTCGTCACGATGACATGCAATCCGAACTGGGCTGAGATTCGTGTTGAGCTTCTACCATTTGAGCAACCTCAGAACCGGCCTGATTTGGTAGCGCGAATATTCCGTGCGAAAACAGTTGAGCTGAAACGGGATTTGATTGATAAGGAGATACTTGGGCCAATTGCTGCCTACACCTATGTAATTGAATATCAGAAGCGGGGTCTACCGCATGTGCATTTTCTGCTGATTCTAAAGAAATTTGCTAAGTTAATGAGCCCTGATAGAATCGACAAGTATATATCTACTGAAATACCTGATCCGCATGCGAACCCTCATTTACATAATGCTGTGAAGAAACATATGATGCATGGTCCATGTGGCAACTTTAATCGACAGTGTCCTTGTATGTGGCCTAAAACTGGGTGCAAGAACAAATATCCGCGGGAATTCGCAGATGTGACAAAAACTGGTGATGATGCATTTGCAGTTTATCGCTGACAAAGAAATAGCCGTACTGTTGAGGTCAGGGGACATACATTGGACAACATATGGGTTGTGCCGTACAACCCTTATTTGCTTGCTAAGTATGACTGCCATCTGAATGTGGAAATATGCTCAAACATTAAATCTGTTAAATACTTGTACAAGTACATATACAAAGGTCATGATAAGGTTGTGTTCCAGGTTATATCGGAACAGAACGGTTGCATCGATGAAATAAAAGCTTTCCAGTCTGCCAGATGGATTTCCCCCCCCCCCTGAGGCTGCTTGGCGTATCTTCAAGTTTCCTATGAATGAAATGTACCCTTATGTAACTACTCTGCAACTTCATCTCCCAGTAATGCAATCTATTTCTTTCAATAAGTATACCAAGCTGCCGTATATTGCGGCAGATAAGAAGTACAAGAAGACAATGTTAACTGAGTATTTTGAAACCAATAAGCGGGATCCGGGTGCTAAGCGGTGGCTTTACAGTGAGTTCCCCGAACATTATGTATGGAATTCTACGACATCGGAATGGACGCCTCGGAAAAAGGGTCACGCTATTGGGCGTATTGTCGCTGCTAATCCTGCGGAAGGGGAGCGTTTTTTCTTACGAATATTATTGATGCATGTCAGAGGAGCAGAATCATATGAGCATCTTCGTACTGTCGGTAATCATGTGTGTGACACATATCGTGAGGCTTGCAAAATGCTTGGGCTGCTCGAAAAAGATACTGCATTGGAAGAAGAAGCTACCACGTTTCAGATGCCACACACTCTGCGACGGCTGTTTGCAACGATTCTGGTGTTCTGCCAGCTAGGTAATCCACGCCAGCTTTGGGAACGATTTTATAGCAAGCTTTCCGAAGATTATTGCCGTGGACAAGCCTATAGCGAAGCTCAGATCCTTTCAAGAACTCTAAGACATGTAAATGTGGTTCTCGAGTCAATGGGAAGGCAGTTAAGAGATTATAACTTGCCAACAGATGTCAATGGTTCCGATGAAGTTGCATTGCTGAACCGCGAGATTGATGAAGAGTTATCGGTTCCTATCCCTGCTGAATACATTGCAGCATCGAAGCAACTTAACGAAGGCCAGCAGGCTGCATATGATGTGATCATTGATCATGTTTTGCGGAAGAAAGGTGGGTGTTTCTTCGTCGATGGGCCTGGTGGCACGGGGAAGACATTCCTATACAGAGCTATCCTTGCTCAAGTTCGTAGTATGGGGCACATTGCATTGGCTACTGCCAGTACTGGTATTGCAGCATCTAATTTGCCTGGGGGTCGGACTGCGCATTCTCGCTTTAAGCTACCCCTGGATACGAGAGAGAAGCGTTGCTGCAACATCGGGAAGCGCACCGCACTGGCAGAGCTGATTCGACAATCAAGAATAATAATATGGGATGAGGTTACAATGGCGAAAAAGCAAAATATTGAAGCTTTTGAAGCTATGCTTCGCGATATATGCTCAAGCAATAAAGTATTTGGTGGGAAGACTGTGGTTTTTGGTGGAGATTTCAGGCAAGTGATCCCTGTGACAGTGCGCGCAACCAAGGAGGAGTGCATATGTAACAGCATTGTTGATCCACACTTGTGGTCCCATATGCGTGTACTACGTCTGACGGAAAACATGAGGGCAATTCATGATCCGTGTTTCGCAGAGTTTCTGTTATCAGTCGTGGATGGCACCCTGCAAAAAAGTGACGATTCCTTATTAAAACTACCGGAATCAATGATCGTGCCTTTCATAAATGAAAGAACGTCGATTAACACTTTCATTAACTATGTTTATCCTAACTATGAAAATGATTGCTTGAATTCTGATTACCTCGTTGACCGAGCTATCTTGACACCAAAGAATGACTGTGTCGATCTTCTGAATCAAATTTTGCTAGATATATTTCCTGGCAACATGCACACTTACACAAGTTTTGATCATTGTCTTCCCGGCAGTCGAGATAATTACTCTTTAGAGTTTTTGCATACGCTTACTCCCAATGGACTGCCTCCCCATGAGTTTTTCTTAAAACGTGGTTGTCCTGTGATGTTGCTACGAAATTTAGATCCATCTGCAGGGCTGTCTAATGGTATTAAACTTATTTGTAAAAATTTGCTACCCAATGTCATACATGCTGAAATAGCTATAGGTCATAACAAAGGCAAGGATGTCTTCATTCCCAGGATACAACTTAGGCCATCTGAAACAGATAACTATCCAGTCGAGTTTGAAAGAAAACAATTCCCATTTCGACCATGCTTTGCAATGAAAATTAACAAGTCGCAAGGCCAAACGTTGCAGAATGTTGGTATATATCTCCCTCAACCAGTATTCTCGCATAGTCAACTTTATGTTGCACTGTCCCGAGCAAAATTGTCTACGTCTGTCAAAATCCTAATACAGCCACTTGATAATGTCCAAACTGTCGATAGTACCCAGAATGTTGTGTACAAAAATCTGCTGAGTAGGGCATCAGGACAACAAGAATAGTCATTCGCAAGAAAGTCATCAATGGAAAACATAAATATTTACATAAATATATATATATAAATATATATATGTATATATTACTTATTTATTTATTTATTTATTTATTTATTTATTTATTTATTTATTTATTTTGTTGTGCCTACGTTTCCATGCCTGAAATATCATGTGTTAAATTTTGGCTGTGAATATGTATTTGCTACAATCTTATCTGCCTGCATTATTATGACGTAATTTTGTTGTATGTGTGAAATTTTACATGATGAAATGTACATGCTACAAGGTTATACATCTGCATCACTATGTCTCGAACTTCTTTACTACGTAAACACCTTGTGATCACGAATACGATGCTTAGATATGTTGTTTCTGCAGTGCTGTTGTAAAATAGGAATGGAAACTGACATGCTCAAGCTATCTGACTTAACCGATCAATCTAAAGAATGGAAACTTAAACATCGAGTCGTTGAGAAGTATCGTGCAATGACAGCTAGATTTGGCAACACAAAATATCAGCGATATGTGCTTTGCGACAACGAGGTTCGTTAACATGTTATTCAATCTCCCTGTTAATAAACTGTGTTAAGCCTCCAATGTGTTCCGTATTTATTAATTCATGCTTTACTCTATACAGGGAAAAAGGATACAGGCTACAGCTTTTGATGCTGAAATTGAATCCTTTGATAAACAGCTACATCCATACCGCACATACTGGTTCAGTGACGGGGTTGTGCGCCGTGTTAACCCGCAGCATCGCTACATCGATCATGACTACGTTCTTGTTCTCGATCCCCAGATGAAAATAGTACCAGTTGAAGGCGTCGCAGATCAATCAGCAAGTACTGCGTACAATTTGAAGACTTTGACCGAGGCCCGCGACTTCATGGGGAAGCCTGGTAAATTTGGTAATTTTTTCCAATGTTCTGATAATGCATTGCTTACTACCTTATTCTGCTTTGCTCCTTACTTTGTTATATTGATCCACATGTTCATCTCCAATGATTTGCTTCGTTCATCCCAATTAAAATACGTTCTCACATGGTATACATTTATACGCAGATGTTGCAGTCATAATCATAGCTGTCATGTCATCAAAAACAGTGCCATGGAAGGATTCAACAGCTCGCTGCAGGGTTCGAGATATAATTGTGGTTGACGACTCGTATGTTTTCCTAAACGCCCTGTCTATTTCTAATATATTTTGCTGCACTTTCTTCCTTAGCGGTTTGTAGCCAACTATAGTCACTACATCTTTTTGAATCAATGGTGGATTTATTTACTGTGGATTATATCTAAATATCATTTTCTCATAATCTGGAAGGTCAGAAAAGAATGTAAATATATGAAATCAAAATTACAGTGGTGTAGCATGGTTTGCTAGCGATGCACCAGCTATGTCCACGACCCAGATTCCATATTTTATTCCCAACGTTTATGTTATATTTATGTAGGATGCGTTTGGTAATTTATAATGCCAGCCATTCTTGTGGAATTGATGATTTTTTTTATTATTATTAATGTTTTTTTATCTCTCTCTCTTTATTTTATTGTCCCCCTCCTTACACAGCTTCAATCCAGTGTGTTTGTCTGCTTGGGATGACATAGCAATCACTGATGCAGAAATTCTAGCCAAGTCAACCAAATCCCAGCCTGTTGTCATCATTACTAATGTTGTATCATCTGAATTCTCCGGTATGCTATAACATGCTATTTTCACTAGAACGTTGTAATGTGATATATTATTCATGTTTCAACTGCCATGCGTCTAAATGGTTTTGCCCATGCACTCCAGGATTCTCCTTGAAGACAACCATGTCTACAATGTTCTTGTCTGATGTTCCTGATGCACGGGTTGAGGAGTTGTCGGATTGGTATGCTGCCTACATTATGTATTTATATGCGCTCTATAACATGTTGTATAATGGTATAGGTTTACAACCTTACTATTCTGCAGGCGTGATGCTAACTATGACAAAATTGATGCTATCAGTAACCCTGAAATGCTACTGAAGAAGAAGGTTGTAAGTACTTCTGCATCTGAGTTCAAACTCTTCAAGATTGCAGACTTACCAAGTACTCTGGTAATATGTGATATCTGGCACTATAACTGCATATGAATTTATCTGTGACGATGTGGTTTAAATTTAAGTTGTCTTGCGTTGCAGCAGGCTGGTAATGATGAGATCTGGGTGAATGTATATGTGCTTGTCGCACCATGCACTCAGCGGCCATGGTATAATGCTTGCAGTAAATGCAACCGTGCCACCAATCAGGTCCTAGGTGAGGTCTTCGCTTGCTCAAGCTGTGGAAATAATGACTGCGTTTCCGCCCCATGGTAAGCCACATTATGATTTACGTAATTTGTCTGTAGTTATCGTTTATCATTCCAGTAACTTGGACCAATATGATTGTATGAGAAGCTGGGGATTTTATGTGTTTGTCAAGAAAGTATATGTCTCCTAATTGACATTCACACGAATAAATTTTCTGCAGGGGACGCCTCGGAGTTCTGATTGGCGATGGCAGTGGTGAACTTGAGGTTGCCATATTTGGACATGCTGTTGAAACTGTGCTAAACAAAAGTGCAGTTGTTCTATCTGCAACGACACATGACGTAAGCTAATCGCACCTCATAATCTGCAGGATTACAAGTTCAATGAAGCTGTTTTTTTCTTTTTCTTTTTTTTCCCTATTATGATTGATTGATTGGTTTTAGCATGAGGTCTTAATTAACATAATCATCCAAAATTTTGTTGCAGGAACAAAACGATGTTTTTTCAAAGGCAAATGATGCAGCAGTGAATAAACGATTCTACTTCCGCCTGGCTCCATCCAACAGCAAGAATCCGCGCTGGGTCAACAAGTGGAGCGTCCGCCAGGTTGAGATCGCATGAAAGTAGTTCGTATAGTGAAGACTGGGAAGACTATGTGAGTAATCGTCTATGTACATAGAAGCACTATACTCAGTGTTTCTCAGGGAGAAATGTTCGGCATGCCTATCATTGCTTCGAAAAAGGGTAATTCACAGTTTGTGTCCCTAGGTTTATGTAAATAGGCAATTCTACCCCTCATGTTCATCAATTGACAAGGGACACCCCTATTTAGGATGGTTTGTAACGGTCATGGACGGAAAATGCGAAAGTACTAATTTGCTCATATACCTTTACTCAATATTTCTATGGTAATTGTAGATAGTGCTTTCTGAGCTGACAGATCTTGGCCACGTGGCAACCATCCAGCACACCATATTGTGCTCCACACACACTGGATCACCAGCCGAGCTGATCCATGTGGGGGCTGCGAGACAGAGCCCTCGCATACCACTGCACGGGACTTGTAGGGACTTGGGGTTTGGAGGCTAGAGTAAGCCCTGTCGCGTGCGAGCCAAGCCCGCACGCGACCTTTAGTAACTGTTTTGAGAGATTTATGGCACGAGCTCCATTAACCCGGTCAAACCCGATCAACCTCGTAATGGTTCCGGTATTCGCGCACCACGTGCTGTAACGGTCCCTATATACTCGAACGAACGTGCCGTTATGGTTAAGCTAATTAAGCCGCCATTAATGGGCGCATTAACCACACTACAACGGTCATGTTCTCCAGTATATATAGATCGTCAACCTTTCCATACAAAGAGGGACACACTTGCCATACGCGGAAGCTCTGCCAAACCTCTGTCTCTCTCTCAGACATTGCTACTGCCTTACTCTCTCCCTACACACAACCCCTCTCTTCCTGTGCGATCCTTGATCCACTACATACGGTGTACACGGAGGTCTCCCCGCCGGAATCTCTTGTGCACATTTTGGTGAACCTGACGTGAACTTACCAACAAAAGCAACCATGTCTCAGGAGGATGATGTTAGCAACAGATCGCCCTCCACCGAAGCTCCCTCGGGAGACGAGACCCGCCGTACTCCTACGACCCCCGGCGAGACACCGACGCTAGAGTCTTTGGACGCCACTGTTCAGGGTCAGGCGAAAGCTCGCAAGGCTCAGTCTGCGCAATTAGAACGGATCTTGGCCGTTCTGGGCACCCTTGCGCCAAACCCTTCATCAGCCACCGCTGTCCCTCAAGGAGGAGGAGCCCCTTCCGCTCCAGGATTGGGAGTGTCAACCACACCTCCCAACCCCAATCTGCAAACTCCACCGGCGACTACGCAACTGCCTTCGGTTCAGGGGTCAACGGCTCAGATGCTGCCTCTTGCTGCTCACACTCCTCAGCCCTCGGCTTTGGCGTCTAACCCAACTCTGCAGTACCCTTTGACTCCCCCAACGGCAATCTGGGGGAACACGGGTAGTCAGTATGCTCCCAATCCTCCGACGGCGTATGTGTCGCCCCCGCCTGCGGCAACCCCTCCGTCAACTACCGAGGGGAGCATTCCAGAATGCATGACGTCTCTGCAGAAGCGCGTGGACACTATTCTGGCTCATCAGTCATTCGCGGATACCATTATCCCGAAGTTAAACAACGATCCACCTATTCCACGAGAGATCTATCTCATGCCTAACCCGGCGGGGTACAAGGCTCCCAAATGGGATAAGTTCGAAGACGTCAATGGAAACGCTCATGAGCATGTCATGCGTTTCATTGATGTCATGGGTCCGTACGGAGCCGATCCCAAGCTGCTGATGCGAGAGTTCCCAAAATCTCTAGGGAACGTAGCATACAAATGGTACCGAACATTGGAAGCCGGATCCGTGAAGACTTGGGACGACATGGTCCAGAAGTTTTATACCAAGTTCTTCCAGATGGAAGAAAAGGTGACGATGATCCATCTCTCGCGGATGTATCAGAAGCGCGAGGAGGACGGAATCACTTTCATCAAGAAATTCAGGGCGAAGTCCTTGGAGTGCAAAGATCCAATGCCCGAAAGCCGGCTCGTAGAGATATGCCTGCAGTGCATGCGAGATGAATACAAAGGTATGCTCATCAACTTGCAAACGCCTACGTTTTCAAAGCTAATCGAATGCACGAAGAACATCGAGCCTATAGTCGAGAGACAGAAAAAGAAGAGCGCTCCAGAGCGACCTTCGAGCGGCACTACTTACAAGATCGGGAGATTTAGCTACAAGAGGGGACGCGAAGCTGAGGTCAATACAGTTTCGCCCCAGAAGCAAGCGAAGGTTGCGAACTTCGATGTACCACCTCTACCATGCTCGGTAGAGGAAGCAAGCGACCTCTGCAGACAGTGGCGCAAGGACGGCATCCTGCCACCGCTCGAGAAAACACCCTCCAAGGAGATGGTGAGGGACCCTAAGTGGTGCGAGTACCATGGCAAGGTCATGCACCCCACAGCGGAATGTAAAAAGCTCAGGTTTACATTCGACCAGAAGATGAAGAACGGCGAGCTAATCGTCAGTGACCACAGAAAGGACGTGCGCAACAACCCACTCCCTGCTCATGCGGAGCAGGGCCCGAAAGGCAAAGAGGTCGCCATGATCTCGATTGTTGACTTGGAAGAAGTCGCAGAGGATGGTCTACCCATCATTGCCGAGGTCCATGAAGACGAAGACTACAGCATGGACACGGAGGATGAACGTGCCGACCGGATGAAAGGGTCGCACGGCTTCAGCAGATTCTTCGACGAAATGAACTTCTCCGAGAAGCGCCGGACTGATATGACGAAAGCGATCTTGAGAATAGCAGAAGACTACGAGGAGGACCTCGTAGTCTCCAATGGGAAAGTCATCAGGGCATCCCGCTCTACAGAAAAGATTATGACCTTTTCTGCCAGCGACAAGAAAACGGATGCGAGCCACCAGAGACCTCTGTACGTGACCGCCATCATCAATGGCGTCGAGTTTAAACGAGCGTTCGTCGATGGAGGAGCAGCGGTTAACGTCGTTTCGCTCCACACACTGAAGCTAGCAGGGATCCCCGAGCACAAGATCGTCAGACGTCCATCTCCGCTAATGGGATTCGGAAGCGACTCTAGAATGACGATCGGATGGATCCGCCTGGGCGTTCAGATTGGCAAAATCAAGTGCTCAGCAAAGTTCTATGTCATAGACGCGAACACCACATACCACATGATCATAGGTCGAGCCTGGATTCATCGCTTCGACGCAGTCCCTTCAACGGCTCACCAGGTTATGAAAGCTATCTGGAACGACAGAATAGTCGAGATACCGGCTTCGACGAACCCATTCAACTTGGACGAGGCACATCTCAGCGAGGCGGTGTGGTTCACTGAGATGGCGGACGAGCAAACACCCGGACCATTCAACCCTACTCCTTTGCCTCTCTGGGAGGACATCAAGGACCAGTCGCCTGCGGGAGTAATGGTGACAAGGGAAGATGCCAAGGAAAAGCCGCCTACACGCGAAGAGGCGCCGCGTATCGCATATCATCGAAAGAACGTGTATACTCTGAAGAGAATCGCAAAGCGTGACCCCGAGGGCAAGGAGATAGAGAGCTTCTACGCCAATGGGAAGAAATGCTATCGCATATGAAGGTGCGCGGGGATGTCCTCACGCGGGCATGGGGATATCCCTGGGCAAATCAATCAAATCGAGCAAATTGCGCTGACGGAACAGCCAACACAGGGCGCTCCAGACGAGAAACTCAAAGAAGCTCCTGAATGCATGGAAGACAGGCCCAGACCACAAAAGCAAGAGCTAAAGGAAGTGTTCCTCAGCCCGAACGAGGAAAAGAAAAGGCCAGTCTTTCTAAGTGCGGACCTCACAAGCGAAGAGGAGCAAGGGCTGCTACAACTCCTAACTGAATACAAGGATGTGTTCGCATGGGAGTACGACGAAATGCCAGGTCTGGATACAAGCATCACCATGCACCGTTTAGACATCATCCCAGGGTCTAAACCGGTAAAGCAGAGCACGAGGAGCTTCAGACCGGAGCTCAACGTGAAAATCAAGCAGGAGATTGTCAAACTCCTGGATGCGAAATTCATAGAGCCGAATCATCATCCCACATGGCTGGCCAATATCGTGCCAGTAGTGAAAAAGAACGGACAGCTCCGCATCTGCGTGGACTTCCGAGATCTCAATCGCTTCTGCCCCAAGGACGATTTCCCACTGCCTAACATCGATTTGCTTATCGATTCAACAGCGGGCCATCGCATGTTCAGTTTCATGGACGGCTTCAGCGGGTACAATCAAATCAAGATGGATCCCGAAGACGCGCGGAAAACTGCATTCATCACTCCGGTGGGGGTGTTCAATTACACCGTAATGCCATTCGGTCTCAAAAACGCGGGTGCAACCTATCAGCGGGTCATGATGGCTCTGTTTCACGACATGATGCACAAAGAAGTGGAATTCTATGTGGATGACCTGGTTGTCAAATCCAAGCACGAAGCAGACCACCTCGCAGATCTACGAAAGGTGTTCAATAGATGCAGATGTTTTTAACTGAAGATGAATCCCATGAAGTGCGCATTCGGGGTAACATCAGGGAAATTCTTGGGATGCGTGGTTCATCGCCAAGGGATCGAGCCTGACCCTGCGAAAGTATCAGCTATCACCAGCATGACACCGCCCCATAACCAGAGTACCTTGAAAACATTCTTGGGAAAGCTATCATATCTGCGAAGATTCATCCCAACGATTGCAGAAATCACCTGCTGTTTTAGTGCCCTCCTCAAGAAGGACGCTGCGTACAACTGGGCTCCAGAGCACGAAGCCGCATTCGAAAAATTGAAGGATTTGCTGACGTCCTCAAAAATAATGATCGCACCTCAACTGGGATCACCGCTTCTGCTGTATCTGACATCAACAAGGAGATCTATAGGGGCGCTCTTGGCTCAGGAGCATGAAGGCCAAGAGAGGCCTATCTACTACATCTCTCGCATCGTGCAGCCTGCTGAATCGAGGTACACAGACATCGAACGTCATTGCCTTGCCTTATTCTTTGTGATAGAGAAGTTGAAACACTATTTTGCATCGCATAAAGTAGTAGTGGTCACCAAGAGCGACCCTATACGATATTTGCTGACTCACACTACTCCGGGCGGGAGATTGGCGAAATGGTACATGACCATATCTCAATACGATATCACATGCGTGCGACCACGAGCGATCAAGTCACAAGCGGTAGCGGATCTGTTGGCACAGTTCCCCGATAACAGCCACGAGCCCGTGATCGAGGAAGAGCTCGAAGGCCCTGAAATCTACGCAATCGGCGTGCCCTATTGGACCCTCCACTTTGACGGTTCGTCAACCAGGAAAGGCGGAGGCATTGGGATAGTCTTGACAAAGCCAGACGAGGAAGTCATACAGATGTCCGCAAAGCTCAACTTCGCAGTCACAAACAACGAAGCGGAATATGAGGCTCTCATTGCAGGGCTCCGTGCGGCGAAAGCTTTGGAAGTAAGCAATTTAACGGTCATGGGAGATTCCAAGCTGATTGTTAAGCAAGCCTCGGGCGAGTATGGTTTGAAGGAGATCAACCTCCTGTCTTACCGCACCCTAGTACAAAAGCTGATGCAGCAATTCTGTGATGTGAAGTACGAGCACAAGCCCCGAGCAGACAACAGGCACGCGGATGCTTTGGCAACCTTGGGATCTAAGGTCAGCATTGACAAATGTCCCGCAAAGATATCTATTGAAGTGCGAACATCGTCGGCATTGGCAGAAGATGCGTGCGACGACGAACACATGGACGACACAGACTGGAGAAAAACAATCCTACAAGCTATTGCGGAAGGCACAAGCAGTGAAAGCTGGGCACTCACAAAAGGGTACTGCATACATGATAACACCCTCTACTACAAGGGTCCTGGCGGAATACTCATGCGATGCGTCTCCGAGCGAGAGGGACAACTTTTGTTAGAAAAGATTCACCAACACGCTTGCGGAGAAAGCGAGGTGTCAATCTACAGGAAGGCTCAGAGATATGGCATTCATTGGCCAGACATGTCAACAGCCGCAGCCCTGATACAAGGAAAGTGCGAGAGTTGCGCACTAATCAAAGATTCTCTAATCATCGCCCTAACCGATGACGACACGGACTGGAGGAAGCCACTATTTGATTTCCTCACCCAGGGCACCGTGCCCGAATCAAGAAAAGAAGCTGAGAAATTGAAAAGGAAATCGTCTCGATATGTGGTACAAGAAAACCTACTTTGGCGAAGAGGTCATGAAGGCAACTTGCTGCGGTGTCTAGACGGCAGAGAAGCACAAGAAGTCATGGACCTTTCCCATCAGGTAGAGCATCAAGGAGGTGCGAAATTATGCAGACAGCTCCTCTCAATCGGGTATTTCTGGCCTACGATGGAGGTCGATTGCCGCACCAAAGTGCGATGCTGCCAGGAGTGCCAATTCAAAGGGAACCTAGTGCACGCTCCCGCCGTGGATCTACATGCACTAGGGACACCATGGCCATTTCACACATGGGCTCTGGACTTAATCGGTCCCATCCGACCGACGTCGCACGGGAACCATTTCATTCTCACCGCGACTGAGCTATTCACCAAGTGGGTGGAAGCAATACCACTAAAGACGGCAAATGCGCTGGCTGTGGTCAACTTCATCCAGGAAAGCATCATATGCAGGTTCGGAATCCCAAACACCATTCTTTCAGATAATGGCACTCCTTTTGTTAATCGCCAGGTAGCTGCGAAATTAGCGGAGTACAATATCAGGCAAATTTGTTCTACCCCTTATTATCCAAAGGGAAATGGACAAGCCGAAGCGACCAACAAAACGCTGTTGAGAATTTTGAGCAAGATGGTCGCAGATGACCACAAGAAGTGGGCCGACTCTCTAAGCATAGCTCTGTGGGCCTACCGAACTTCTCCAAGGACACCCACGGGGGCCTCGCCATTTCTACTATGTTATGGGGCCGAAGCTGTAGTGCCTGCGGAGGTTAGAGTCAATTCGGCAAGGCTGGCCTTCCACGCACTCTACGAAAATCAACGCGATCATGATTTAGTCTTGCTGGAGGAAAAGCGAGAACAAGCCAAAAGAACCAACAAGCGGTACCAGGAAAGAATCGCTCGCGCCTACAATAAGACGGTCCAGCGAAGAGATTTCGCAGTCGGAGACTTGGTCTTGCGCGCATCTGACCACTGCATGCGAGAAGCGACTCACCCGAAGTTCGCAGCCAACTGGGAAGGACCCTTCGAAGTCACAGAAGTCTTCGACAGTGGCTACTGCAGCATCCGAAGGTTGCACGGCACAACCTCAACCCCGAGTTCAGTCAACATGCGCTGGATTAAGAAGTACTATCCCTGACTTCTCTCATTTCATGCGTTTTATTATAACGTCGCTTGATATCTTGTATGGCTACGATTTACACAATCTCCTCTCCCATATGAGAGGATTGTAATCCCATCTCTCCCATATGAGAGCGTTATAATAAAAGAATTCTCCCAAATGAGAAGTTCACATTTCTAGCTGTTTATGTTGCTGTTTGTTATTACTGTTAACAATAGTTTATCCGCCGCAATAGCAATATGTACAACTGCGATCTTAATCGATCATCATCTAAGCCTATCTCTTACAATAGCAGCGAATGCGAAATGCGATCTTAATTGATCATCTAAGCCTATATGTTACGATAGCAGCCCATGCGAAATGCGATCTTAATCGATCATCTAAGCCTATCTCTTACGATAGCAGCAAATGCGAAATGCGATCTTAATTGATCATCTAAGCCTATCTGTTACGATAGCAGCCCATGCAAAATGCGATCTTAATTGATCATCTAAGCCTATCTGTTACGATAGCAGAGAATGCGAAATGCGATCTTAATTGATCATCTAAGCCTATCTGTTACGATAGCAGCCCATGCGAAATGCGATCTTAATTGATCATCTAAGCATATCTATTACGATAGCAGCCCATGCGAAATGTGATCTTAATCGATCATCTAAGCCTATCTCTTACGATAGCAGCCTATGCAAATGCGGTCTTAATTGATCACAAAAGCCTATCTGTCACGATAGCAGCCTATACAAATGCGATCTTAATTGATCATAAAAGCCTATCTGTTACGATAGCAGCCTATACAAATGCGATCTTAATTGATCTTCTAAAAGCCTATCTGTTGCGATAGCAGCTCATGCGAAAAAAAAATGATCCCAATTGATCTTCTAGTAAAGCCTATCTGCCACGATAGCAACTCGCACAATTTAACGATCTTAATTGATCTACTAAAGACTATCCGCTATGATAGCGATATTGCGAACATGATCTTAAATGATCCACAAAGGCCAATCACAAGTCCATCTGTCAGGATGGCACAGCTGCGAGAATAATATCTCGAACGATCTAGTGAAACACCTGCGAATTCATATAGCAGATCACAAATGCGAAACCATTACGTAGCATTATGCAAGGCGAAATATGCCGAAACACATGCGAAGTTGTATTTTGTTGTAAAGAGACAGCAGATAATACAAAAAGCTATTTATCATTATGAGTCAAAAGACTTACAATTTATCTGTCTAGATAGCAGCTTACAAGCGAAAAAAGCTCGAATCTAACTACGCAGCCAACATGGCTTACAATACATTCGAAAAGTAGCTGACAAGTCAGCAGAGACACACTACGGGAATCCTGGCTGAAAAGGATGAACCCACCGGTCCTAACACCGGCAATGCAATACGCAGATCTGCGGCCAAAGATCTACAGCAAAAGGGACGCTGCCGCGAAGAGATCAGCTCGTCATTCGCTACGTCCCTAGCAGCAAGATCTGCGAGACGGTACGTCCAAGACCCCAAGGGGTGACAAAAGCCTCTGTCTAATCAAGATAGGCACCGGAGGAACTTCCTGTTCCGACATATGCTACCCTGCGAAACAGGGGAGGCAGTCATTCCTCTGGTGATGGACTCCTTGTCATGATAGACAAGGGCATTGACGAGCCCCCTGAGTTCAAGAACGAAGAGGCAAGAAATCCTCCTCCAGGGATGCTGGAGGAGGATTCCGCCGTTCATTACGAGACGGTAGCACGGTCACTTCGGCGCTGCACCTTACCGGGAGGCGGCCGGAAACATGACCTGCAAACATAATACACGAAGAAAATTCTTCGAACACACATGAGATATCATCTTCATCTTCTTTATGATGGTTATAAAGAGCAATAAGCCTCATAAAGTGGATCTTGGAAACTATTTCTACAGCACAAAGCGCAAACTCAGGATTCACAATTTGAAGTTGCCATGAATCAACGAAAAATAAGCGTTGAAGCCAGCAGTCGTAAGGACTCACGGAAAAGCACATTTTTGGGATGAAGAACCCAAATAGCAAAGACAGGGTTTATATAGACCCTGCAGGGACTCTTCAGTCGCCAAAGATGAGTCAGCAGAATTCGAAAAGAGGGTAAGTTCAATCACTTACGCCTTGGAAAGCGGTAACAATCAATTACCCTACTAAAGGCTATGACGATTCAGTTGCGTATCCTAATAAATGACGGATGGTCATGATTCGGATGGACTTCCCAACAAAAGCGTGCTTATCTGCCGAGAAATTAGCGCGAAAATCAAGCAGAGTATCAATTGCTGATGTCATAATTGGATATGCACAGAAATATCCTATCAAATCCCGGAAAGGGCAAAATGGGCAAATTCATTCTTGTTGTTAAAAAAAGGGGGAGAAACCCTAGCAACATTACATTAATGTTTCAAACATTACATTAATGTTTCAGCTATTTTCTTGCTATTTTTCAAAATTCGAAAAGTCAAAGCAAATTCTTGATCAAGGAGTCTTGGGGCTCGAACTGATGGCTCAGCTTCTCTACTTGTTCCACTTCTTGCTTCAATAGCTCGCACCTGGCATTCATCTCATGATAGAGCTTCAGAGCTTCATCAACCTTTAACTTTTGCTGCTCCACCTTCTGCTTCTCAGCTGCGAGATTCTGGTGGCCGAGTTTCAAAGTTACGGCTGCGCGAATCAGCGTGACTCTGTTCATAAGAAATTTGAAACCCAGTCTGCCCTGGACTTTGGTCACGAGATTTTGGCACATGCCACATAGCAATTCAGCACTCTGGACAGAAATGGTCGCAGGCGTAGCCGCAGACAGCTGCTCCAATATACAAATGGCTTCAGTAAGGAACAGCCTCCTGTCAAAGGGCCCTATCTCCAGAGATCTCACAAACGATTGCGGGTAGGTGAGGCGCATTCGAACCACCCAATCCACATCGGTTTGCTTCAAACCTGAAGAGACGTCAAAACTAAGTTATGATGTCAAACTCGCAAGAAAATAACGCAAAATGCGAACAGTAAAGCTCTGCTTACCAGTTCCTTCCAGAATCTCATGAAGAGAAGGAATGCGCGCTACCGGGGTGGTCGAAGACTGTCCTCGCTCCATATCTCTCCTATCAGCTGCGAGCTCCAATCTCTCGTAGTCAGGAGGAAGAGTGTAGGCCGCACCAGCTGCGACTGCATTCCCAACCTGCGAGCCCCAAAAGCTCCACGCAGGAATAGGTGCCTCTAACTCAGTCATCGCCGGAGGCGAAGGGACAGCCGAAGTCGCTTGGCGAAGGACGCTCTCAGATGCGAAAGCATTAGCAGCACTTGTCCTTACTTCCTCAGCACCGGTATGGACATCTTTATCCATCAGCACAGCATCTGCTTCAGCATCATCGGAAAGTTCGATGATGTCCTCAAGAGGCTCACTTGCATGTTCAGCAGCCGCGACAGGCTTCTCGGTATGAGAGCTCGGAATCGGAACATAGGACGCAGAAGGCTGACTTCTCTGCTCCAGCACAGGTTCCTCAGCATGACCTGCGACATTAAATGCGATGATGTGAGGTAACTTGCGCTATAAGTTATTTTGCTATCTTTACTAAAGCTAAGAGTAAGCACCTCCACGCGAAGGTGGGATTGAGGTATCTTCATCATACACTAAGGACGTGGAACCATGTCCTATTAGTGTGTCCTCACTAAGCAAGTCTTTAAGAGAAGCGTGACCTGGGATGCGAATAAACCAGTCATGATTCTGTCTCAAGTTGCTAAAGCCTAGTACATGTGTATCGCTCAAATAATTACCTGAGGGTTCTCCGCATTTGTCTACTAACCAACGGCGAATGTCAGCCTTTGACACCATGCTTTAACGCACCCACAATAACATCTCTATAAGTTACTGCGAGATTGAAGATCTCACCTTTATCGCCGCCCGCGATTTCTTCAAAGTCCGCTTGGACTTGCTCCAGTGCTGCTGCATCCTCTTCCGGAACCGCATCTTCTTCCTCTGCCTGGGGAACCACTTCTTCGGGAAGCTCATCTTCCTCGCTAGCTGGACGCACTAAGTCGTCAACATGCTGCTCTTCGAGGCTCCGCTGTCTCACACGCTCGAGCTCCTCTTCTTCTCGCTGCCTTCTTCTTTCAGCAGCCTCCGCGGCTGTCTTCCTGGACTCAGCAAGAACGTCCTCGCTTATGGGATCGTCTGGAGTGCCAGAATGGGTATCTCTCTTTTGTCTCTTGGCCAAAAGACCACCAACGGTCTCATCATCATCATCATCTGCGAAGAAATGATCGGTTTAAGAAAAGAAGTGCAAAGAGGTTACGATAATGGGAAAGGAAATGCGACGGAGGTACCTCCTGATTCGTCCTCATGCATCACAACTGTTGCTTCTCCTTCTTCATCACTTTCTTGGGGCTCCTGCCTCTCTTCCTCTTCCTCTTGATTGAATGGAACGAAAGTCTCAACTGCGAGCTCTTTCCGCACTTTGCCGGGCATGCGACCTTTGCCTTTGTCCTTGATAGAAAGGGACCTCACTGGAGGAGAAGATGGAGCACTTCTAGGGAAAGAAATCGTAACTCCCTTTTGCCTAGGTCTCTTCACTCTCGGCGCCGCAGTCGCTGGAGGGGACGGGTCATCCCCAGGAGGAGACGGAGCCGGAGGATTGTCTATCAGCGAGTCAGCAAAAGCATTCATGACTGCGCGAATTTTTGTTTCGACCTCAGCATCCATCCTCCATGCTAGCCGGAACGACTGCTTTTGTCTTCTGGTGGCAACAATGGTGTTAACCAATGACTTGGAGCGATCACCAGATGCGAATCTCCGCACATGACACTACAGCAAACAGTACATAATGAAAGCATCAGCATAAGAAAAATCAGAAGGCTTAACGCACGCGGAGAAATTGCTTACCTCAGCAAATGCCTTGCTATATCTGACGACATGCGTATCGCCCTTCTTAATTGCGGAGATCTGCTCCTTCAGAATGACATCAGGACACAAATGGTTCTCATGATCCAACAGTGAGTAGCAACCATACTAAGACTCGCTCAGACTGCAATTGGGGCGAAACGGAAAAGAGTTTCTTTTGATCAAGGGAGCTCTACTTGGCTGCGCGGCCGACTCTGTCTCAATCCTCGTTTGCTGGGCAATCCAGTATGCGAGCCAGTTTTGGGAGCAACCACCCTCGCGGGTTCCCGCAGGCTGCTCAAAGGGAAGATTGTTCATGAAGACCGTCTTGCACTCCTTTGTTAGCAAGCGCTTATAGCATCCTCTGATAATGGATTGGGGCCAGATTGATGGGGCCACCGCATCAAAACCAAACTGAGGAGAAACTCGAGTGGGGTCAACGTCCACGGTAAGCTTTTCATACCTTGGCGCGAGCTCACGAATATGCTCTGCGAGGGCAGGAAGGGAACCTCGCAGACACCAGCAAAAGAACTCGCGGTAGCGCTCATGGAAATGCGATCCCTCTTCAAAGAGAAGCTCTTCTGAGAAGACAATACCTTTAGAGGGGTACAGCTTTGGAAACCATCGCACGTTCTCAATGCGCGTGGCATAGGGCCTGGCAGTAAACTCCTTCCGTTTGTCGCATATCAAACTCCAAACGCACTTGGTGTTGCTTGCTCTGAACCATCTCGCAGCTCTTCCGCTGTTGCGCGCTTCCGTCTCGCCTGGGGGACACCACTTGTCAAGTTTGAGAGCAGTTGGAGCATAAGACGGCCATCGCTCGAAAACCCACATTGTCAAAAAGGAAATATTGACAAAAGTCAGTACATCGAGGCGGCCACGCGACTCTTTCATGGCTAGAACCAGCTGATCAAGCCTATAGTACAGCGTGCCCAAGACCAAGGGTCCGAGTGCAACTCTCTGGCCAAGGGCGAGCCTCACAGCAAGTGGCAACACATGGTAGAAGACTCCGTCATGGGGGTGACCATCAATCAGGTACCTCGACAGCCAAGCACAGAGAAAAGCACAAAGGGTCAAATGATAGCCTTTACCCTCTACGTAATTCTCGGCCTCTGGATCCTCACTCAGAAGTTTCTTAGTGATTCTGCTGTTCGCATAGTCTCGGAAGAAGTACTGCAACCATTTGTTCCAGGTATTCTTCGCAGACGTATCAACCAACTGCCAGTTCGGAAGAGGCTTTGTAGTGGTCCACCGGGTGGAGATTTTCTTTACCTCTGCTAGGCATTCCTCCATCTGTGTGTATAAAGCAATCTCCGCAGATGTCCTCAAGGGACTCAAAGGGTCCACCTCGCCCATGGGGGAAAGCTCGTACAGCATTTGAACGTCCTCGAGTGTGGGGGCAGCCTCGAACTCAGCAAAATGGAACGTGTGAGTCGCAGGCGAGTAACGGGACAGAAGGTCTAGAAGCATGGACTGATCCAGCCTCACGGCAGCACCCTTCATAGTACGGATAGCAAAGTATACGCCGGCTTCATCAAGAGTCGCGGCGTGATGGTCCAACACGTGGTCAATCCACTCATCCATATAGTCCAATTTCTGGACGAACGCCTGGGTAGAAATCGCAGTATATGGGAAGTGCCCGTTCTCGATTCCCAATCGAACTACATCCTCGGAACCAATCAACTCGAGCAAGGCTGAGTTGACTGGGCGAGTCAGTGTCAGCAATACTCGACCGGGACAGGATCAGGCATCCTCTTCGTCTTAACTCTCGCATGGTAAAAATCTTTGCCGCCTAAATAGGGGGCTTTTCGCCACAGAGCCTGCGAAAGGTCGGGTATCTTTTCATCTTCCTTGACGGGTCTGGTTACTCTTGTCTTGGCCATTCCTGCGGAAGAGCAAGAAAAAGGGGGGAGAAATACCACACTTCAGTTTGAATTTTGAAATTCAAGATCTATGCAAAGGAAGACGAACAGTTTCTGGTATCAATTTCAGAAATCAGGGAGTTGCAGGATCTCATATTGTTGAAGGATTAAAGCAAAGTGGGTTCAAAGATCAAAGCCTCTTCACAAATTTCATGGGTTTACAGATTCAACGCAGTTCAAGGCAAACACTGGTATCTTAAATCAAAATTAAACGAGGCCAACCTTGTTTTCTTGAAGCCTGCTTGGATATGCACAATTGAAGAACACGATTTGCAGTTATGAACTGGTGATTGATTATCTGAATCTGCTCTCGAAGATCTCCGGGTACCATTCACTTTAAGAGAAAGAAGTGATGCTTTGCAATAATGGGGGATACAAGGTATTTATCCAAAACAATGAAGGGTTGCGTTCTTTCGGTAGTCGAATCGCAACCGTCACCGTCGAATCGCGCAATCACAGGACAAGCTGACGTCACGCCTAAAACCCTAAAGGCCAGACGGCACGACTCTAGGGGTTTTAGGTCATAATGACACGCACGGGGGCTGAACTTACCCGTATTTGAATTGGTGCGTGGCAGCAACGCGTATGTTGGTTTCCGCGCATGGAAATCTATAAAGCTATGAGTCTTCACGCGCAGAAAGGGGGCTAATGTAGATAGTGCTTTCTGAGCTGACAGATCTTGGCCACGTGGCAACCATCCAGCACACCATATTGTGCTCCACACACACTGGATCACCAGCCGAGCTGATCCATGTGGGGGCTGCGAGACAGAGCCCTCGCATACCACTGCACGGGACTTGTAGGGACTTAGTGGTTTGGAGGCTAGAGTAAGCCCTGTCGCGTGCGAGCCAAGCCCGCACGCGACCTTTGGTAACTGTTTTGAGAGATTTATGGCACGAGCTCCATTAACCCGGTCAAACCGGTCAAACCCGGTCAACCTCGTAACGGTTCCGGTATTCGCACACCACGTGCTGTAACGGTCCCTATATACTCGGACAAACGTGCCGTTATGGTTAAGCTAATTAAGCCGCCATTAATGGGCGCATTAACCACACTACAACGGTCATGTTCTCCAGTATATATAGATCGTCAACCTTTCCATACAAAGGAGGACACATTGGCCATACGCGAAAGCTCTGCCAAACCTCTGTCTCTCTCTCAGACATTGCTACTGCCTTACTCTCTCCCTACACACAACCCCTCTCTTCCTGTGCGATCCTTGATCCACTACATACGGTGTACACGGAGGTCTCCCCGCCGGAATCTCTTGTGCACAGTAATTTACACAGACCACCCTCGGGTTATGGTAAATAGGCATTGGGTACCCCTACTGTTTGTCAATCGGCAGGGACACCCTTAATTTAGACAAACTCCAATGAAAAATGGGTAAGTATTATTTTACATTCAATCTTTATACAATGTTTAATTTGCAAGTTACATTAAGTCTAAAAAGACTAATCTACCCATGATTTGTTGATAAATTTAAGACTTCAATAATTTTATTGCGAGCAATTTTTTAGTGCTCCAAAAGAGCACCATGTGGTGCTCTAATGGAGGACTAAAAAAATTCTCTATTATTGCAACCGAAATAATATCTTTGTGACTCTCCGACGTCAATGGATGAAAAAGATTGCAGTGTTGGGTTTTGACGTAGGTAACGCAGCGGAATAACAAAATTTAATTCATACTCAAAGCCCACCAAGGATCACAGGAAGAGACATCATAACATGAAAGGGACATAGTATTTGTGTACCTTTTGGTTTTGGAGATCACGAAGAATATTGTCCTCATCTCTACAGTTGATCCACGTTTAGAGGTGAGATCTAGATTCTTCCTTCTCAAGTGCTAGCTTGGACCGTAGGAAGAGGGAAGAAGGAATCAAGAAAACAAATGAGGTCCATCATATTTTTACAACTAGAGCCTCCTTTATATATTCCAAAAACTCCTTGTTAACTACATAAAGGTCCATCATAGTTTTACATGAACTTGGATTAATCCCTTCCTTGCTTATGAGTCCTACTAAGTTTGCAAGGTATTGAAAATTGATCCTTCTCATTAATTAATCATATTAATTAATCCCAAATCTAGTTCCACTCTATTTGACGTGTGACCCCATAGGTTTCTACTTAGTTAATAACTTATTACTAACATGGAGCGGTGTCTAGCGACACATTCATGCACCCAACTAATAGAAATAGTCAGTGATCCCGACAAACCTTTGTGCCCCATATCTTATATTGCACTATCCCTTTGTATCCATATCCGGATTAGACACGAGAAATAAATAGTCACACTCGTATATCCAATCCATAGTTCCTCGATCCTGGGAATATGCTCATGCAAGCAGATAACATCAATATCTCCATATTCATTTATCTGAGTCTGGCAAGACATTCAATAAGCCTCATCCCTCGAGTGGCCGTGGATATTTACTCCCATTATGTGGGAGGAACAAATTCTCTCAACATCACTACGATCTCTAAGCTTGCTTCCTATCATGCCCGATAGCTATCTTTATGATTACCCAGTTACGGTGTAACGTTTGATAACATCAAAGTACGATATTTCACAACTAGAGTATCTAGTGACTTCAAGTCTAAGGACTGCAATTATGTTAGCACTACGAGAAGCGATTGTGACTTTAACATAATCTAATGTATCCTTCTCGTTGTGGGTCAATCCAGTATGCCATTACTCCTAATGCATACCCATGTGTTAGATTTGATATCCCCATATCAATCTACACACATACCAGTCTATATTTGATCGTCCTATTAATCAATATAATGGACTAGGGATATTTAAGGTAAACAACACATTGTATCTAAGGACTTCATTATATTAAATATTACAATATATAATAAATGAATATTCTAGCCAATAATATTGTTCATACTAAATATTAGATTGCCTCTAGGGAACCTATTCCAACAGTCTCCCACTTGCACTAGAGCCAATCTTGTGCATCTTGTATGCCTTTAGATCTAGTGTGCCCTTCATGCTTTCGCTGCGCAAGAGGTTTTGTGAGCGGATCTGAAAGATTGTCATCCGTTGAAATCTTGCACATCTTCACATCTCCTCGATCGATCATATCACGAATAAGATGGAATATCCTAAGTACATGCTTTGGTTTCTGGTGTGATCTTGGTTCCTTGGCTTGTGCGATCGCCTCAGAGTTGTCACAGTACAACTCTATGGGATCCACGTGTTGGAATAGATGCCCTAGAGGCAATCTAGTTTAGTATGAATTTGTATATGGCTAGAAAATTCAGTTATTATTTATTGGATATTTAATATAATGAAGTCCTTAGATTTACAATCGTGTTGTTTATCTTAAATATCCCTAGTCAAGTATAATGATTAATGGGAAAATCATCTATAGACTAGTATGGGGTTGGATTGATATGGAGATATCACGATCCAACACATAGGTGTGCATTACGGAATGTTGCACTGGATTGACCCATCACCGAGAAGGCTACATACATGTTATGTTGAGTCACAAGTGCTTCTCGGGTGCAATGGTATTTTCATCCTTAGACTTGAAGTCACTAGATATTCTAGTTGTGGATCATTGTGATCTTGGTAGCGTTAAACGCTACACCGAACTGGGTAGTTATAAAGGCGTGTACTGGATACAATGAGAAGCAAGCTTAGAGATCGTAGTGGACGTAGAGAGGATTTGCCCCTCCCACATAACGGGAGCAAGTATCCTAGGCCACTCGAAGGATAGTGCTTATAGAATGTCTGGCCAGACTCAAATAAATCAATATGGGATATTGATGTTATTTGCACGAATAAGGCTATCCCATAGATCGAGAAACTATGGATTGGATATACGAGTGTGACTTGTATGTCTCGTGTCCAATCCGGATATGGAGGCAAAGGGATGAGACAATTACTTGTACAAGGTTGTCTAGATGACTATTCTATTAGTTGGCTAGAATGGATGTTTTGCTAGAAACCGCTCCATATTAGCAAATAGTTGCTACCAACTAGATAGAACCTATGGGGTCACACGCTATATAGAGTTGTACTAGATTTGGGAATTAATTAATTGGATTAATTAATTAGAAGGATCACTTTGCAAACCCTTGCAAACTTAGTAGGGACTAATTTGCAAGGAAGGGACAAAATTGAATTCTAGTAGGACTAGAATAAGTCCTTTAGGTAGTTAACAAGGAGTTGTTGGACTATATAAAGGACCCTCCTTCCTTCCTTCCTCATAACTTATGCTCATTAGTGATCATAACAAGAGTGGGAGAGAACAAAGGAGAGAGAGAGAGCAAGCAACAAGGGCCGAACCCGTCCCTTGCCGCCGCCCCCTCACCCCGTCGGCCAAAAAGAGGGCCGAGCCCCTCTTTTTGTCTCGTTTTGCGTGATTCCTTCACCCTCCTCTTATTCCGGGCTAGCACCAAGGAGTTTGGGAGATCTAGGAGCAACTCTAGGCGTGGATCAACTATAGAGAACGTGACACTATTCGCGTTTGAAGTCATCAAGGAGAACCCAAAGGTGTGTTTATGATTTCTTACCTTTACTATCGTTATGCATCTAGACTTGTGATCCTTGGAGGGTTTTGCATGGTTATTTGTTTGATTATGCTTCCGTTTGCGCGATCCATGAATCAAAACCCTACAGTGGTATCAGAGCCACAGGTCATAGAGCATAAACGTAGTTTATGTGTTACATTCTTGTTGTTTTACACCTTAATTTGTTGTTTATCGCGTAAAACAAGACAAATCAAGCATGGGATGCAATTTATCAATAATTAGATCATAACAAGACCCAATTTTGCATTGGATGCAAGAATTGGTGAGTTTGAGAAATTTTAGGATCATAGATCTAGGGTTTGGGCATCCTTGGGGAAGAAGGAGTCCTCCCAAAACAAGGAAACAACCAAACTTGGGCTCCAAGCAAGGGAGTTGTTTTGGAAACAACTCCCAAGAGGAGGTTCGGCCCCCTAGGGGACCGCCCCCTTGCTTGCCGCCCAAGCTTGGCCGCCCTAAGGGGCCGGGCGGCCCTAACCCGCGGGCCTAGCTTGCGGGTTTTGGGCCGGGCCGGCCCTAGGGCCTTGTGGTTCACTTTATTGGGCCCGGGCAATTGGATTGTTGGGCCCATGGACCGTTTTAACCCTAGAAATCCAAAAATCAATTAAAATTGACCAAGCGCGTTAAAATTGGATTTTAACTGTTTATGTGCAAATCGCATGGTGATTGGATATGGCCTTAGGATGTGGTTTGGTTTTACGGCCTGCGAGCTGATCAATTAATTGTAATAATTAATTAGGGTTTTATGGCCTGCGTGCCATTTTTTTTTTCTCTCAACTTGTGAGATTTATTTTATTTAGTATAGATATTAGTTAGTGCTAGATAAAGTAGATTGTTAGCCAAGATTGGAGAAAAATAAGCCCAAAGCCAAAGGAGCCACAAAAGATGGAGCATGGAGCATGGAGCATACCACATGACTATGAAGGATGGACCAAAAGATCAAGACGCATGGAGATGTGTTTGCTTAGGGTTCATAGATAATTCCATTGGCTTGGAATTATCTTAGTCTAGAAAAGGCCATATCCACATCACGTTTAATTTCTGTTTTGTGGTTGTTTATTTATTGTCTTATTATTTGTGTGGTTGGTGTATGGATGATGCATGCAATTAGGATAATAAGATAATTTGACAACCCGGATCTATTATTCGGAGTTGTGCCCAAACTCAAATAGATAGATTAGTTGATATTGATCAACAAAACAATTAAAATTGAATTGAAAATCCCTCAAATTTTAAATATTGTGTTCTTGCCTTCTCGTTATTTAAACACTCATTATCATCATTATTTATCAAGTTCGTGCGTGCCAAAGCATGGCGACTTGGTTCATAATGATGGAATGCGATGGCACGTAACAATGTGCAATTGTTTAGATAAGAGGTTGAACACAACTAGGCTATTAATTTGATTAAGAAACCTAGAGGCAATCAATTGGGATTATCCATATGGATGGATAAATAAGGAGTTATTTGCCCGGTTGAACCAAGAGTTGCATATGGGATGCAATTGAAATTGTTCCTACCTAAAAGTAGTCGAATTATGGGTGATCTTGGTAGCGTTAAACGCTACACCGTAACTGGGTAGTTATAAAGGCGTGTACTGAATACAATGAGAAGCAAGCTTAGAGATCGTAGTGGACGTAGAGAGGATTTGCCCCTCCCACATAACGGGAGCAAGTATCCTAGGCCACTCGAAGGATAGTGCTTATAGAATGTCTGGCCAGACTCAAATAAATCAATATGGGATATTGATGTTATTTGCACGAATAAGGTTATCCCATAGATCGAGAAACTATGGATTGGATATACGAGTGTGACTTGTATGTCTCGTGTCCAATCCGGATATGGAGGCAAAGGGATGAGACAATTACTTGTACAAGGTTGTCTAGATGACTATTCTATTAGTTGGCTAGAATGGATGTTTTGCTAGAAACCGCTCCATATTAGCAAATAGTTGCTACCAACTAGATAGAACCTATGGGGTCACACGCTATATAGAGTTGTACTAGATTTGGGAATTAATTAATTGGATTAATTAATTAGAAGGATCACTTTGCAAACCCTTGCAAACTTAGTAGGGACTAATTTGCAAGGAAGGGACAAAATTGAATTCTAGTAGGACTAGAATAAGTCCTTTAGGTAGTTAACAAGGAGTTGTTGGACTATATAAAGGACCCTCCTTCCTTCCTTCCTCATAACTTATGCTCATTAGTGATCATAACAAGAGTGGGAGAGAACAAAGGAGAGAGAGAGATCAAGCAACAAGGGCTGAACCCGTCCCTTGCCGCCGCCCCCTCACCCCGTCGGCCAAAAAGAGGGCCGAGCCCCTCTTTTTGTCTCGTTTTGCGTGATTCCTTCACCCTCCTCTTATTCCGGGCTAGCACCAAGGAGTTTGGGAGATCTAGGAGCAACTCTAGGCGTGGATCAACTATAGAGAACGTGACACTATTCGCGTTTGAAGTCATCAAGGAGAACCCAAAGGTGTGTTTATGATTTCTTACCTTTTCTATCGTTATGCATCTAGACTTGTGATCCTTGGAGGGTTTTGCATGGTTATTTGTTTGATTATGCTTCCGTTTGCGCGATCCATGAATCAAAACCCTACACCACGATGCTAGGGACCACACCGAGCTCAGTGATAAACTTCTTTATCCAAACTGCCTCTAATGCTGCTTCCGTAGCACAATGTACTCAGCTTCTGTTGTAGAATCAGCAACTGTCCCTTGCTTGGAACTCTTCCAGCTCACAGCTCCTCCATTCAGGCAAAACTCGTATCCAGACTGCGATCTGTAGTCATCTTTGTCCGTTTGGAAGCTTGCATCAGTGTAACCAATTACACTTAGCTCTTCCTTACCTCCAAATATCAAGAACGCATCCTTAGTTCTTCTCAAGTACTTTAGGATGTTCTTGACATCAATCCAGTGAATCTCACCCGGATTGGACTGTTATCTGCTCACCATACTCAACGCGTATGATACGTCTGGTCTAGTACACAACATGGCGTACATGATGGATCCTATATCCGAAGCATAGGTATCCTACTCATGCGGTCCTTCTCAATCTCATTGGAGGGACAGTCATTCTTAGAAAGAGTGGCTCCATGCGACATGGGTAAGAATCCCTTCTTGGAATCTTGCATGTTGAACCTCTTCAACACCTTGTCTATATATGTACTTTGACTTAGGCCGAGCAGCTTTCTAGATCTATCCCTATAGATCCTTATACCAAGTATATATGCTGCATCTCCTAAGTCCTTCATTACAAAACACTTTCCTATCCAATATTTAACACTTTTCAAAGTAGGGATATCGTTTCCAATGATTAGTATGTCATCCACATACAAGACCAGAAATACTATAGAGCTCCCACTAACCTTCTTGTAAACACAAGGCTCATCTTCGTTCTTGATGAAGCCAAACTCTTTGACTACGTCATCAAAACGTCGATTCCAGCTCCTAGAAGCTTGCTTTAATCCATTAATGGATCTTTGCAGCTTACAGACTTTATTGGCATTCTCTGGATCCTCAAAACCCTCCGGTTGTGTCATGTACACATCCTCGAGGAGGTTCCCATAAAGGAACGTTGTTTTGACATTCATCTGCCAAATCTCATAGTCGTAGTATGCTGCAATAGCAAGTCGGATTCGAATGGATTTAGTCATGGCTACTGGTGAAAAAGTCTCATCATAGTCAATACCATGAACCTGTCTATACCCTTTGGCTACCAATCGCCCCTTATAGGCAACTACCTTGCCATCCATGTCGGTCTTCTTCTTGAAGACCCATTTGCACCCTATGGGCCGAGCCCCTTCGGGTGGTTCCACCAAAGTCCATACTTTGTTGGTGTACATGGAATCCATTTCAGATCTCATGGCTTCCAGCCACTTCTTGGAGTCTGGACCTTTCATGGCTTCCCCGTAGGATGCAGGCTCATCATTCATGAGTGGTACGTCATCGGGCTCAGTCACGAGAAGTCCATACCTCTCTGGCTCATGACGCACTCTTCCATATCTACGGAGTTCCTGTGTTACTTGAACAGGTTCTTCCACAACAGCTTGTGGTTCCTTCTCATGTTCCATCATCGGTTCAGTGATTTGTGGTTCTTGAATCTCTTCAAGTTCTACAGCCCTCCCACTTGCTTCTTTAGAAACAAACTCTCTTTCTAGAAACACGCCGGTCCGAGCAACAAACACTTTGTTCTCGGTGGGATTGTAGAAATAATATCCTTTAGTTTCCATAGGATATCCCACAAATTTTCACTTATCCGCTTTGGGCCCGAGCTTGTCTATTTGTAAATGCTTTACATAGACATCGCAGCCCCAAATCCTCATAAACGACACTGTGGGACGCTTCCCAGTCCATATCTCATATGGTGTCTTCATGACCGGTTTGGATGGAACACGGTTAATGGTAAAGGTTGTCGTCATTAGAGCATGTCCCCAAAATGATATCGGAATATCCGTTTGAGACATCATAGATCGCACCATATCTAGTAGTGTGCTATTCCTCATCTCGGACACGCCATTCCATTGTGGCGTTCCGGGTGGATTGAGGTGGGATACTATCCCACACTCTCTAAGATACTCATCAAACTCTTGGCCTAAGTATTCTCCTCCACGATCCGATCGTAGAGCCTTAATACTTTTACCAAGTTGCTTCTCTACTTCATTCTTGAATTCTTTGAACAATTCAAAGGATTTGGATTTGGCCTTCATAAGGTATACAAATCCATATCTACTGAAATCATCAGTAAACGTGATAAAGTAGGTGTAACCACCTCTAGCAGGCGTAGGGGACGACCCACATACATCAGTATGTATAAGTGCCAATAACTCACTAGTCCTCTCACCTTTCTTATTGAAAGGGGACTTTGTCATCTTTCCTAATAGACAAGATTCGCATGTCTCATATGATTCCAAATCAAATGATTCTAGAAGTCCATCCTTATGGAGTTTAGATATGTGTTTTTCATATATATGGCCTAAACGACAGTGTCATAGATATGTAGGATTTAAATCGTTAGTTTTAATCCTTTTAGTATTCATGTTATAGATTGGACGATTTAGATCAAGAATATACAATCCATTAGAAAAATGCTCACTACAATAGTGCATACTATCAAAATAAATGGAGCAACACTTGTCCTTTATTGAAATAGAAAAACCCTTCTCGTCCAAACAAGAAATGGAAATAATGTTTCTGCTCATAGCAGGCACATAAAAGCAATTGTCTAATTCTAAAATAAGTCCAGAAGGCAAAGATAGCTCAGAAACGCCTACAGCTAATGCAGCAACTCTTGCTCCATTCCCAACGCGTAGATCTATCTCCCCTTTAGCCAATCTTCTACTTCTTTTAAAATCCTGCACATTTCTACAAATGTGAGAACCACATCCGGTATCCAATATCCAAGATGAAGAAATAGAAAGAATGACGTCTATAACATAAATAACTGGTGGTGGTGGAATCACTATTCCAACCTTCTTATCCTCCAGATATTTAGGGAAATTCCTCCTCCAGTGACCCGGCTGGCTGCAGTAGTGACATTCACCTTTAGCCACGCCTTTAGGGCTTCCTTGGATTTCACAACATTCTATCTCTTTCCTTTAGAAGTAGAGGAAACTCCTTTGTCCTTCTTCTTATGAACCATCACTACAGCCTTGCCCTTGCCTTTTTTGACGCTATGTTCAGCTGTCTTCGGCAAGTTCAACAAGTCTAGCAGAGTCTTACTGATCTCGTTCATATTATAATTCATGATGAATTGATTATAACTGTCAGGCAACGATTGCAAGACAAGATCAGTTGCCAAATCTTGGCCAAGTGGTAATCCCAGTCTCTCAAGGTTCTCAATGTACCCGATCATTCGGAGTACATGAGTCCCTACTGGATTCCCTTCTGCAAGACTACTCTTGAACAATGCCTTAGACATCTCATAGCGCTCATGCCTTGCCTGTTCCTGAAACAATTGTTTCAAGCGTATGATCATATCATAGGCCTCCATGTTCTCGTGTTGCTTCTGAATATCAGCAGTCATGGTGCAAAGCATGAGGCAAGTCACGTCATTAGAATCATCAATATGTTTCTGGCGTGCCCTTACTTCCGCTAGAACAAACTCATCTTGTGGTGGTTCTGGAATCGGAGTGTCCAAGACGTACAGCTTCTTTTCTTTCTTAAGGACAATCCTTAAGTTTATATATCAATCAAGGAAATTTGTTCCAGACAGTTTATCCTTCTCAAGGACAGACCATAGGGATGAAGTCGATGCGTTGTTCTTTGCCATTTGGAATTCTACAAAACGAGAAATGTGCAATTTTAGTATTTTGAACAATTTAACTATATTCAACAATGGCTAGACCATCAAATATAGCTCCCACTATTTTTCTCGGATTAATAGTCTACACCATTAATGCGGAAAATAACTTTATATTTTCTAGTAGGTCCAAGATCCCTTTTTCACTTCTTCTTGAGCTTGCTTTGGCAAGTCACCCAAGAATAGGTTATTTAGGTAGAAACCATTCCAATTGCATCCCATGCAACTCTTGGTCCAATTAGGTGAATAACTCTTTATTTTTTATACTTTTGGATAACGCCTAATTGTCATGCCTCCAGGTTCATCAATCCAATTGAGTCTTACCCAGTTGCGTCCAACCTATTGCTTCAACATACACACAATACTAGCTTGTTTCGTCTGCAACACACCATGGTAAATTAAAATCGCCTTGCTTTGGCAAGCCCGAATTTTAATGAACTCTGATCATGAAGGGTGTTTTGGCAAGAGAAGGCAAAACGCAATATTTAATTGAGGGATTTAATCTTTCTTATTTTGTTTGGTTGATCCAATCAACATTATCTACTTATTTGGATTGGGCAATCCACAATAAAATACCATCCTTGTTTATTATTATCTTGTTAACGTTTTGCTCCATACACACAAAAATAAATAACAAGACATAAATAATAAACATCCACAAAATAAAAATAAAAAATGTGGCATGGATATGGCCCCTAGACTAAGATATTATCAAGCCAATGATAATATCTATTTGCCCTAAAGTGACAAGCTCATCTCCATGTGCTCCACCATAGCCGCGCGCCTAGGAGGGTGTCTTCTTCTTTTGGCTTCCTTGGTTCTCCGGTCTTCTCCTCTATGCCCTTGGCTATCATCTAAATATTTCTAATTCTAGCCTAACATCTAGAATAAATAAATAATAAAAGCCTCATATGTCGAGGAGAAAAGACGATTCGCATGCCGTAAAACTTAATTAATTATTACATTAATTTGATCAGCTCGCAGGCCGTAAATCAAACCACAAAGAAATAAACATCCACAACCTATGCCATATCCATCTACCATGAAACAATGCACATAATACACTTAAAACCAATTTTAACGCCCTTGTTCAATTTTAATTAAATTGGGTAATTAGGGTTACAACGGTCCAAGGGGTCCAACCTAAGCCTAGGCCGAACCCCAAGGACCGCCGCCCGCCACGTGGGCCCGGCCCAAGGCCGGCCTCCCTAGTGACCCGCGACCTTGCCTGGCGCGCAAGGAGAGAGGGGTGGACGGCTAGGGTTTCGGCCCTAGTCTCCTTCCCTTCTTCCTTGTTGCCCAAGCTTGGTTGTTTCCTTTATGGATGTTTCCATAAAAAAATTTCCATAATTGAAAAACTCCTTTTTCAACTATGTGCCCGTGAACCCTAATTTTCAAGAACCCAATAATTCACATCCTATGTGATTTAACTCACCAATTCTAACATCCAATCTTAAATTAGATCTTGTTTATATTGAATCAAATTCAATTTGCATCTACTATGCCAATTAGTTTCAGTTTTCGCGTAATAATAACAATACGGTGTATGAACTGAAATCATAACACATAAAATCATGTTATGCACTGCAACCTGTGGCTCTGATACCACTGTTGGGCTTTGATAGGTAACGCAGCGGAATAAAAAAATTTAATTCCTACTCAAAGCCCACCAAGGATCACAGGAAGAGACATCATAACATGATAAGGGACATTGTATTTGTGTACCTTTTGGTTTGGGAGATCACACAAATAATATTGTCCTCGTCTCTAAGGTTGATCCACGTCTAGAGGTGAGATCTAGATTCTTTCTTCTCAAGTTTTAGCTTGGACCGGGAGGAAGAGGGAAGAAGGAATCAAGCAACCAAAGGAGGCAAAGAGAGGGATTCGGCCCTCTCTTTGAGCCGACGGGAAGGGGCGGACGGGCTAGGGGCTTCGGCCTCTAGCTTTGTCTTGCTCTCTCTTTTGCTCTCTCCCACTCTCTTGTGTTATGTCTAATAACATTAATGGGAAGGAAGCTAGAGCCTCCTTTATATAGTCCAACAACTCCTTGTTAACTACATAAAGGTCCATCCTAGTTTTACATGAACTTGGATTTATCCCTTCCTTGTTTATTAGTCCTACTAAGTTTGCAAGGTATTGCAAATTGATCCTTCTCATTAATTAATCATATTAATTAATCCCAACTCTAGTTCCACTCTATTTGACGTGTGACCCCATAGGTTTCTACTTAGTTGGTAATAACTTATTACTAACATGGAGCGGTGTCTAGCAACACATCCATACACCCAACTAATAGAAATAGTCAGTGATCCCGACAAACATTTGTGCCCAATATCTTATATTGCACTATCCCTTTGTCTCCATATCTGGATTGGACACGAGACATAAATAGTCACACTCGTATATCCAATCCATAGTTCCTCGATCCTGGGAATATGCTCATGCAAGCAGATAACATCAATATCTCCATATTGATTTATCTGAGTCTGGCTAGACATTCAATAAGCCTCATCCCTCGATTGGCCGTGGATATTTACTCTCATTATGTGGGAGGAACAAATTCTCTCTACATCACTACGATCTCTAAGTCTGCTTCCTATCATGCCCGATAGCTATCTTTATGATTACCCAGTTACGGTGTAACGTTTGATAACATCAAAGTACGATATTTCACAACTAGAGTATCTAGTGACTTCAAGTCTAAGGATTGCGATTATATTAGCACTACGAGAAGCGATTGTGACTTTAACATAATCTAATGTATCCTTCTCATTGTGGATCAATCCAGTATGCCATGACTCCTAATGCATACCCATGTGTTAGACTTGATATCCCCATATCAATCTACACACATACCAGTCTATATTTGATTGTCCTATTAATCAATATAATGAACTATGGATATTTAAGGTAAACAACACATTGTATCTAAGGACTTCATTATATTAAATATCACAATATATAATAAATGAATATTCTAGCCAATAATATTGTTCATACTAAATATTAGATTGACTCTAGGACACATATTCTAACAGGAAGGTTAATCAATCTACCGCAACTTATAGAAATCACTCAACTCGGATGAAAAAATACCGCATATGTGTAAACTTCATCTCTGCAAGTCCAAAATACTAATTCATCCAATAGATAAGAAAAAAAAAAGTCTTTGGGTGGGTTCATGACGGTACATAATTCAGTTGACAGGGAGAGTGAAAGGGAAAGACGCAAAAAATGTCGTTTTAATTGAGTCTTTTTTGTAATTTATTTAAGATGTTGCTAGAAAGTAATAGAGTTGTGTCGGTTTGCTATGTATCTCTTTGTATCTAATGTGTTTTTCTTCTGTTCACAAGCCTTTTTTTAGCATATTACAGCAGGTTGAATGATTGATATTTAATATACTTTGGTTGTATTAACTACTATAATCTTTGACAAAAAAAATTACTATAATCCTCTTTATTTTAGTTTCGGATAATTTTCAATGATATTATTTAGTTTCATTTTAAAAAATTCATTATCATTGTAGCAAACAAACCACATATTGATGTTGATATTTGACAAGTACTCTAACATAATTGATTTTCTTAAATCAAACTTCAATTTCACTCAGTGTTGATTTTCATTCTCGAATTTATCCTTTGACAACAAAAAAATATATTCTATAGTAGTAATTTATAACCATCTATGGAGAGGTAAGAGAGTCATACAATTTAATGATATAAATAATAATATTTAAGCTTCTCAAGGAAAAAAATAGCATTGTATATCACTAGTGGTCACAATAGGCATGATCTAAACACCCAAAAGTGTACCCACTGCCAACTAACATAATAGGTGTGTTCTATGTCAATTGACAAACAGTAAAGGTGTGCATTGCATATTTACCTAAACGTGAGGGATAATAACTGTAATTAGAAAAATTTAGGGGGCAAAAGAGGAATGAAAAATACACTCAAAAGTGAGCCCTACTATCACTTCACAGTTTCCTAACGAAAATGGACGGAGAGATATAATTTATAATTATTATAGCACAAAATATGGGTATCTCCTGTTAATTGATGAACTATATGAGTAAGAATTGTCTATTTATATTAACCCGATAGCGTAAACTGTAAATTACCCCTATGCTCTAACCAACTCGTGGGAAACTTAATCCACATGGCTTTCACGAGTCCCAAATGCTCCAACCAACCGCTTTTGTGTGTTTGGTAATAATAACCATCCAACCAACCCACCTACCACTCAATCTCAAGTTTGCTCTGGGCATAGGTCTAAGTTCAGTAACCAAACATCTTTCTACCCTCAATTTTCATTTATTGCAATTTCACCCTCAAACGTTTTGTGTACTCTCCATGTAGTCCCTTCGACTCAGCTCCTCCACTATTGCCAATGATATCAACGTATTAGTTTCAATAAAATTTGTATATTTTATATTGGATTTTTTAAGGAAATTATATTGGCAATGGTCAGATGATTTACTACTTTTTATTTTTTTCTTTTTTTTAGGGGACTACTTTTTCTTTTAAGGAAACCACAATATTGAGATAATTTAATAGTTTTCTTATGAAGAGTATCAAAAGTTCGATTTTTTTTTTTTTTGGTAAACCAGAGGGGTCAAACCCCAACAAACAAAACACAAAGAAAAACTAACACATAATTTGTCTAACACTACCAACACCTTGCCTATCTGCTAACAAAACAGAAAAACAGAAATGGGGAGGCTCTTGAAGCAATCTGCCAGTGCACGTTTCACAAGTCTTAGCCAAAAGATCTGCAACTTGATTTGCTTCCCGCCAAATTTTAAACACCTCACTGCCAGTCTTCTCCAGCAAACTTCTTATATGATCCACCATCAAACAGAGCACAGAATTTTCATTCTTATTCATGATCAAATTCAATGCCTCCTCAGAATCAGTTTCAACAATTGCAGAACTGCCCCCTCTTGCAGCCAACTTCTTCAATCCTTCAAGAATGGCCCATAACTCACCATTCACAACTGTAGTTCTGCCCAGAATCTTGTGATAACCCCATAACCAGTTACCCACACAATCTCTGCAAACAATGCCAATGGCTATCCCATTCTTCACTTGAGCACAGTCAGTACTAATTTTGACTTAATCATAGGGGGGTTTTGTCCACATCACCAAAATAGGTTTCTTACTGACCTTATTCAAATCCAATCTCAAAATCTTCTCCACTTGCATTGCATAATTCAATACAGCAGCCACCAAATCACCAGGGAGCTGGTAACTCTCCTCATGCAGTATTTTATTGTGCCACATCCAGATAAGAGAAGTAGTTGCCAGAAAAAGAATTTGCCAAGAGATGGCTTTGTTATGACCCCACTCCTGCTGTTGAATGTTCTTATCTACCCATTCAGAAATATTCATAGCAAAAAATTCCCTCCAAAACTGAGGTTTTACCAACCTCCTCCAAATTTGATCAACCCAGGGACAATCTCTTAATGCATGTAAAGAACTTTCACAATAATAGCCACAAATTAGACATTCAGGTGAGAGAATAATACCTCTTTAAGCTTTTAATAACTGGGTGCAAAGTCTATCATGCCTGATAAGCCAGATCAGAGTCCTCCATCTTTGAGGACCCCTAATCCTCCAGACCTCCTTCCAAGCTTTATCTTCATTTAACTGCAACTCACCATCACTGGTCACTCTGTAAGCAGAGGCTACAGTGTAATTTCCTGAACTTGTAGCTATCCAAACAGTCTCATCAAGGGCTCTTTCATCATTATGCACCTCCACACTCCTTAAAAGTTCAATAATTTCATCAGAAACCAAATCTTTCAGACAATCCACTTTCCACCCCTGATCAGTGTCCCAATAATCAGCCACCATCAGCATATCATCATACAGCTCAGCTTTAGCAAAATTCAAAATCTTGAATTGACCAAGCCAATTATCCAACCAAAATAATGTACTCCTCCCATTCTTAACCTTACAACCAGTACCATTTTTAACAGCCTTAACTGCAGCATAGAGATGCTTCCAAACCCTTGAATGGTGAGCCTTTAAAGCTTTGGTGCCATATTTCTGATAGAAAATCCTAGCACAGAGAGAATTTTCTTTCTTAATTCTCCAGCTAGTCTTACCTAACATAGCTAGATTGAAGGAGGCCAAAATTTTGAACCCCAAACCACCCACTCCCTTAGCTGTACTGACTTTTGGCCAACCAATGAGAGGCAGCTTTGCCTTTTCAGAACTACCACCCCACAAAAATATTTTGCAAGCTTTGTCAATTTCATTGATCACAGTTTTAGGCAATAAAGTTGATTGCATTGCATAACAAGGCATTGCTTGTAAAACAGTTTGAATGACTGTTACCCTCCCTGCCAAAGATAATTGACTAGCCATCCAACCACTCAATTTGATCCTGACCTTGTCCACCAGAAATTGAAAGGTAGAGGCATTGCATTTTTGATGAATAAGAGGCATTCCCAAATGAGAGCCCAAATTTTCAGTGAGGCCAATGACTATAATGCCACTGAGACTACTAGCTCTATCTCTACTAATCCCATCAGAGACAAAAAGCTTTGATTTCTCAAAATTTATGGACTGACCTGAAACATCACAAAACTCCATAAGCACATCCCTCATAGTTTGCAGCTGTTTAGCAGTAGCTTCCCCAAATAGGAGTAAATCATCCGCAAAAAATAAGTGAGTCACTCTAGGGTCTCCTCTAGCACAACACACCCCTTTCCACTGCCCCTTAGCCACTGCTGCTTCAATTTTTTGCGCCAAAATCTCCATAGTGAGCAAGAACAGGTAAGGAGAAATTGGATCTCCTTGCCTAACTCCCCTTTCAGGTTTGAAACTAGGATGCTTCTCACCATTCCAGATCACACTAAAAGTAGTTGTAGCAACTGAATCCATAATCAGAGATGTCCAATTTGGGGGTAAGCCCATTTGAATTAAAATAGATTCAATCAGACTCCATTTGACCTTGTCATAGGCCTTGGCAAGGTCAATTTTAATAGCAACCCCACCCTTTCTGCTTTTCGAATTTCTCAAAGTATGAAGGACTTCCTGTGCAATTAAGATATTGTCACAAGCATGTCTGCCAGGGAGGAAACTGAACTGAGCAGGATGAATCACTCTTTGAAACACATATCTAAGTCTGTGAGTAACCACTTTGGTAATGAGCTTCAAAGCTACATTACACAAACTGATTGGCCTCAATTGACCAAAATTTTCAGGTTTGTCCACTTTTGGGATCAACACCAACAAGGTATCATTAATGCCTGAAGGTAACTTTCCCAACATAATTGCTGACTGCACCATCTTTGTCAAAGAAAGTCCCACAGTGTTCCAATGAACCTGATAAAAATAAGGAATGATGCCATCCACCCCTGGGCTCTTATAACTCCCCATTAAGAACAAGATTTTTTGAACCTCAGAAATGGTGATTGGCTGCATTAAATCAGCTAGCTCCATATCAGTGAGCACACCTCCCTCCCATTTGAAACTTTTTAAAGAAGGTTTTGGATCAGTGTATAACAGCTTAAAGTGGTTAGTAACACCTTCTTTCAAAGCCACCTCATCATCACACCAATCAGTACCATTTAGTTTTAACATTGTAATCTTACTCTTCCTTCTTCTAACCACTGTAGTCAAATGGAAAAACTTTGAGTTCCTGTCACCTAGCAGCACTTTATCCACTCTTGACTTCTGGAACCAAAAAAGCTCTTCTTGAGCTAGAACTTTGTTGTATTGAGCCTGCAACTCAACTTCTAATTTATATAAGAACTCACAATCCCTTTCTACTAATGCTTTTTGAATGCCAAGAAGCCTAGCCAATAACCATTTCTTTCTATGAAAAATGTTACTGGTTCACATTCCAGTCCTTCATCCGATTAGTAATGATACTAATAGCATCAGCAATCTCAACATCATCCCTCAATAATTCCTTACCAAATCATTGAAACTCTCATCTGTAAACCAGGCCAGCTCCATTCTAAAAGGCTTCTGAGAAGAGGAAGGAAGAGTAACACCCTCCAAATTGATTAAAAGAGGGTGGTGATCAGAATTAACTCTCACCAAGTGCGGAACACATGCCTCTGGAAATAACAATCTCCACTTCTGGTTGCAGAGAGCTCTATCCAACCTTTCTTTAATTCTAGCTCTACCCTCCTGGGAATTTGACCAAGTGTATTTAGGACCCTCAAACCCCATGTCCACCAGTTGACAAGAATGCATACACTCAATCATCTTGTCACATCTTTGAGAATTAACTGGGTTACCACCCCTTTTCTCAGAAGAAGAAATAACCTGGTTAAAATCTCCAGCCACCAACCAGGGAAGATCATGACAACTAGCAAGATAGCTCAAATGATGCCACAAATCCTCTCTAAAATAGGGGACAGTACTAGCATACAGTGCAAAAAACAACCAGAAATCCTCATTGCTTCTCTTAACAACACCAGAAATAACTTGATTAGTTTTAGAAATTACCTCAATATCAACTTCATTGCTGTTCCAAAACAGCCAAATACCCCCAGAAAACCCCTGGGCCTCCACCACATTGACTTGATCCAACCTAGTTCTTCTGCAAATGGAAACAGTAGCTTTGCTTGAAACCCTTGGCTCCACTAAAACCAGCACATCTGGATTCTTCAGACGACACAGCTCAACAATGGCACGAACAGTCTCATCGTTCCCTACTCCCCTGCAGTTCCAGGTCAATATCTGCATTGGATTATTGAAAGAGAGAGTGTCGTTTATCCGGCTGATTGATCCCCCCGGTGCTTTCTCCGGCCAAACCCGTTCGAGAAGACGAACCAAGACCCTTTCCTTTAGTGGAAGAGAGAGCCTCATTTCTATTGTCCCCGTCGGCTCCAAAATTGAACCCAAAAACTTCTGCAGGGAAAATTCCACCACGTCGATTCCCGGCCCTGTTGTTGTGTTGATCGTCCGATGCCAACCGTCTCCCACTATCAGCTCCACGTCGTCGTGGACTAACAATTTTTCCAGCACTCCTGCTAGCCGAATCCATCCGTCCATAGCCATTAGCTTGCCCAGGGCTCCAATTTGACCTAGTCGCGTCCCTGTTTTGATCAAAATCACCAAGTGGTCGCCGAAAATTAGGGTTTGAACGATCCCCTTTCGCCAAATCAATCTTCATCCGACGCATTACATCCGCAATCCCACTCATCTTCTCTTTTCCACGTGGCAGTTTCTCAATGGCTCTTCCCCTGTCACCAACTGCCGTAAATTTAGATTCCGTACGCCCATTCGCATCACGCCCCTGCTGACGTGCACTATTGTCAGTTACAACAACCTCATCATCGTTCAGCGTGTATAACGCGCTAAATTTTGAATGAACGGCCTGGATTTCATCCATGAAATTCTCTGCCAACTCAAAACGACGATTCGTTTCCGAATCCACTCGCTGACTTTGCTCAGCTTGAACTCGCTCCTTCTTCACCGAGTTAGCTCGCGAACCAGAACCAGAGTCCTTCCTGTTCTGGCGAGGTTTGGGAATCATCCACTCCCCAAATTCCGGCCGAGCAGTTTTTTCCGGGACCGGCGGAGCCGTCTTCGCCGTTTCACCATCAGCCATGTCCATTCCCTCCGTCCCCTGTTTCTGTTTAGAGCCACACTGATCTCGTCGGTGGCCAAACATTCCACACTGAAAACAGATCAGAGTTAACCCCTCATACTCAACCAGAAATTCCTTACCATTCACCCAGATCGCCGGCAATAGCTGCTCCGCCAAATTCACCTCAACACAAATACGAGCGTACTTACCCCTCGCTGCAGCTAGAGTCGTCAGATATACCTTGATCGCTCGGCCAAACGCCATTCCTACCCCCATGAGAGCTTCCTCATCAAAATACTCAATCGACATACCCTTTAGCCTGATCCAGATCGGCAAATTAAACCTTCACCATTTCAGCATATGGATCAAAATGGGGAATCCATTTCTGAACAAGCACATATTGACCTAAGATCATCCATGGCCCTCCCAACAATACTCGTTCGTAGTCCTCTTTGCAATAAAACCGGACACAGTAGTATCCATTCTCAATGTCAGTGAGTTCAAAGCCTCTGAAGAGCTTCCACTGCGCTGTTAAACGATCGTGAAGAAAACGAAATTCGGGCGACTTACCCATAACTCGGACGATCAACGCCCGACTCCATGGACGGTGAAGCTTCCTCAGATCCGCCCCTTCAATACGAATGTTGACTCGCCCATCCTCAAGCTTCTCTCGAATCACTCCACCATTTGGATCTGGACTTGCTTCACCTTCAGGTTCAATTTCCTCCATGTACAAACCAATTGGAGGACGAATTAGGGCTTCTGTGAACTTTCTCGTCCCCAGATCAGTATCCGAGCCATCACTCGTCGATACAAACCTCCGTTTGAAATTACTCTGACTCCGTCGCAGAACTTCCTCCATCCCGGCGTCGATAACCGGAGGTGGCGCCGTAGATGACGCTGGAAAGTGGGTTTCGAAACTCTTTTCACCGTCAATATTCACCGTGATTCAAAAGCAAACAGCGAGACAAAATTTTCTAGAGAGAGAAAACATTTTTTTCCCCCGAAATCAGCATTTCATGAATGGTTCATAGCTATAGTAGATTACACATGTAGAAGGGTAGTCAGGACTTGGGATTTAATAAATAAAGTTCGAATTTTTCATATATGTATTTTTGTGATAAAATGTTGCCTAATTTCAGGTGAACTTTATCCTTTCAAAACGATTTAAATAAATGTTACTTCACCAAAAAAATGTTATACTTTTGAAGGTGTTAATTTTTTTAATTATAATTACCTTTTCTGCTATAAAGTCACTTAGGCCCTGCTTTCTTAGCCTAATTTTAGGTGACTTTTTACCTTTTTGTAAGACATAAAAAAAGTTCTAATCAGGTCAATTTCGTTAAATTTTATGTCTGATAACTTTTTTACCTTATTATAAGACTAAAAAAAATTAGTTTTTTCTAACTTCAACTTTGTTATCTTTTTACTCCTTAAAACTACTTTTTAGGAGATAAAATAGAAGTTAAGTAAACAACATTTTTTACTAAAAAGGTAACTGAAACTTTTTGAAAAATTTATTAGGCACAAAGTAAACAATCTTTTTATCTTTTTCTAAAAACGATAAAAAGGTTGCCTAAATTTAGGTAAAAAAAAGCAGGGCCTTAGATTGCTCCTCCGACATTATCTCCCTAAGAAATACATTTTCAAGAGTGAAAAGTAAGAAAAGTTGAAAGTAAAAGAAGAAAACTAAACTTTCGTTACACTTATGAAAGGATGAAAATGCTATATTTACAAACTTTTAACAACATTTACTGGAACAATACATTTTCCTATGACTTTAGGTGGGGCTTTAGTCAATCCAAGATCGTGTATGATATGATCTCTTGAATTATCCTATCTGAATCCAACAATAATCGAGTTCGGTCAATTAAGGATATTATCGAAACCTTATCCATTGCGATCTCTTTAACCAAACTAGTAGCTAATACATCCAATAAAGTGGATACTCACTTTTCAAATCTCTACTTGAATTTTATTTGTTTTTGTTGGTATAAGAAACAAGAAACGCAAGCTAAGAATGCAGCATACTTTAGTTTTGTGGTCAATATCAAGTAAGATTGGATAGCAACATGCATTTCTCGGATTTTTTGTGTGCATAACTTGAGACACATGTGATAGAATGTTAACGTTTTAGTGGGGCAAAGATGGTCAGTGGTCCATCAATGATAGGGTCTCATTGCTCACTAAACAAGTGGATGGTATAATCAGTACTCGGTATTGTGAACGTTTTAATCATTATATTTTATTAGGAACTCTTGATTGAAAACCCCGCAGCATGGTCTTGTTGACATTTAGCTACTAACAATATTAATTTTGTTAGTAAACTCTCCGTCAGTTTCACTTTTACCGACATCGCGCATCAATTTACTAAAATTGATGGTAGCTAAGTGTTGGTAAAAGTGAAACTGGAGAGAGGTTTTTGTTTGAAAAATGGTAGGGATGGTCGGTAAAAGTGAAATTGCGGAGAGGTTTTCTGACCAAATCAATATTGCTGATAGTTAAGTGTCAATGAGACCATACTGCAGGGGGTTTTATGTCAAAGCATAAGCTAGAAAATTGCGCCAACCTTAATGTTGTAAGGGGCTAAGATTTTATGGTTATGGTTCGTTTCATAGTAAGGTGCGTTCGCAAATCTCTTAAGTGCTTGAATATATTGTGGCCTCAAATTAGATTATTATAACTCTTAAATGATACAGAGTTTGAAATATTATAAGCGGCGGTCATTTTTTTTTTATCTTCGCTATTGTGAGGGTACTTGATTTGTCGATTCTTTAATCAACCAAGTCGATGAATCACCAAGCGAGGTCTCTAATTTGTATCACTTTTCTCTTACTATTATTGTTTGTGTTTTGTAGGAGATGCACCATTCTTTGTGTTCAGTTTATTTTTTTATTGATTGGCAGTATAATTCATAAAATATTTTAATATATGAATAATTAACTTGTCTTTATCGTTGAACCTGCTGTTATAAGTATCTCTGTTTTGTAAGCTGTCGGTGTTGACATACAATACATAACACAGTTGCATGAAAGAATTATTGACATACAAAATGTAATGAATTCCGCATGTCTTGTGTTGTACTATGAGTTATAATACATTGCCAAAATTATTGCTGGAGCAAGCAGGTCCATATCATCCTTTTTAGATTGGGGGTTGGTATTCTTGGTGGAAAGGTGGGCAATTAAGTTGACTGAAAAGGAGCTCATGCCAAACAAGACTAATCAATTGTATCTTAGCTATAGCACTTAGCAAGCGCACACCAAACTTAGCATGGATTAATACAACTTCTCAACTTATACTACTCCATAATTAGTCCACATCTACCTACCTGTGCCAGTTGCCAAACAAGATACCAAGTGTATTTGTTTTGCTTGTTTATATTTTACTATGGGGCTTTTGAGCAAATAATTTCATTTACTTTGTCAGATCTACTTTTCGATTTCTTATGTGTCCCTTAGGCCAGCCGAAATGGTGAGAACTCCTCCAAGCCCTAAACACCTCCTACCCCCACCTTTCCACTTCATAATTTTTCTCTAAAAAGGTTTTATTTGACTCCCAACAAGAGGAGAAGGCCCTTCATTCACAGAAAGTATAGGTAAAAGACACTATCAGACGCTCAGGTTTGACATAATGAGACTTGCACCCCTTTTTGTATGGGAAATGGCACGTTCACCCCTTTTATGTCCCAAACATCATGACATTTATACACCTCCTCCTGATTATGTCACTTCATAATCTAAGATGACATTTTTGTCCCTAAAACTACTAACGTTAACGGGGATTCACCCCCAGTTTAATGATGCCACTATTAGAGAGTGTAGTTGTCCTGAAATTTGGCACACTAAAAATGTGAAAGTGTCATTTCCCAAAGTAGAAGGAGGTAAAAGTGTCTATGCATCAAACTTAGGGGTGAACGTGTCTTGCATCCTCTTATTCATTAGGGTTAGCCACACCACGTGGCTGCCTGCCTGATGAGGCACGCCAATCAGGAACTGACAAATATTTAAAAATTTGTCGACTTCATTTAAGTAATGCACCTCTGTTAAATTCTCATTAGTGTGTTCCACTATGCATGCATGACACTACAGTGAAACTAACCCAATGAATACTTTCTCAGTCATGAATCTTCCTGTTAGCATTTCTTTTCCTTTTCTTCGGTAAACGCCAGCATTTCATTTCAAAACTACACAAAATAACCAAAGGAAAGATTAAACAAATGTCTTCCACCAATCACTTGTGAGCTCAACTATGTGATATGCTGCTGTTCGCTACCACCTTTGTTGGACCTAAAGAAAGTAAAAAAGGACTGTAATTTACAATCCAAAGGCAGAAAGGTAAAGATCGTAGTCAACTTCTCTTTAGATCCTCTCCAAAAGCCAAAAGCCGAAAGTTAGCTATTCAAACTCTTAACTTTTGCGGAAAGAAAGGAGCTTTATCTTGTTTAAGCTAGAATATGTATTTTACTGCTTTCACACATCTCTTCCATCTCGAAGCAATTCTTTATTTTACCATTTGTCCTCTATTTCAGTGCCTCTATGTAGTGTCTAGAAATTGAGAATTTCTAGTCCTTTTCCTCGATTACTTCAGACTTTTATACAAGTATTTTTGGGTTAGAGTACTAAGAAATATCGTGATATTAGTAGATACGGGCATAAATCCTTTTTTAGTGAGGCACTTAACACTAAGGCTCCTTTTTTTTTAGGAACACTAAGGCACCATTTAGTTGTTAGTAAAACATTTTCTTGTTAAATATTTTCTTAATTTTTGGTGTTCAGTTCGTCAGCTATTTCATAAAATAAGTTAATTGTTAAAATATTCTCACTTAAATTATGTAAATTTTGGAACAAAAAAAAAGATATATGTAAATTCGTAAAGTCATTTTTTGAAATGTATGGCACCCTCAACTACTGCCACCACCACCAATGACAACTACCTAAGACTAGTAATAGCACCAGGCACGGCATCAACCGGACTCCACCTCCATCACTACCACTGCCACCACCTAACACCACTATCCATGGCCGTCTCAATCATAAGGCCAAATTCAACCTTGCCTAGGGCCCCCTCATTAGGGAGGGCTTGAGATTTTCTAAGAAATTTTTGGGTATCTAGAAATGTATTTATTTGGTTATGAATAACTTACCTTTGTGCATATATTTCTAATTTTTGTGCATATTTTGAGAAGCTTTTATAAGTTACAATATTGTTGCTATTTTCATATCTACTCATTGAACTTATATTTTTTTGTTGAGGTTACATAATATTCTTATAAAATAAATGCATTTTTAAAAATAATAAATAAATAATAAATGATATTTGCATACATCAAACAACATTAACAAGTTAAGGATCTTACTAAGAAACAAAACTTCCATCAAGACTGGGGGAAAATTAGCGAGCAAAAAATACTTTTGATAATCAATTACAAACGAAGTGGAAACAACATTAAGCGTACACAATTGTATCATAATTAAATAAGAGAATTGCAAAATAAAGAGCATCGATTACATATCATACATAACATAACTATCATAATTTTCATCAACGTGTATGTTGAATGAACGGCATAACATATAGGAGCTTTAAATAGGAGGGCCTCAAATGAGAAACTCGCCTAAGGTCCCCGAATACGTAGAGACGGCCCTGCCACTATCACATCAATTGCGGCCACCACTACCACCATCGCATCCCCTCTCCACAACCATCAACGCCACTCCCAACACCCTCTGCAACGCCACCGTCACCTTCTACAATGCCACCATCTCACCATTACAAGAACACCACTACCCTCTCCACCATCTTTTTTCATTTGAATTGCATTGTATAGGAGAAATTTTAATATGCCAAATGGAGTACTTCTCCAAGGAAATAAGAGAGATAATGTGTATATCTACTTTGAATCTTTGGTATGGAATGGGATTTTTTTTCTTTAGGATTCATACTAAAAATAATCACATGTTTAACTGTTTCTTGCATTCATTTACTTTTGCTTGGGTTTTTATCACTTCTGCTGGTTTGCACAAAAAAAATATCCTCCAGTGTGACTTTTTTCTGGAATATCATGTTTTAGTTTATTTTGCATACAAAAATACTTCTAAAATACTTTACAGTATGAGACGTTGATTCTTTTTCTAAGATTTATTTGAACTGTTAATGAAGAAAGCACATTACTAATTTCAAATAAATTTATAGTTTTATTGTTCTTTGCAATAGTACTTTATATGACAACTGTGTTTGACCTCCAAAACGTCCCACTCTCACGATACTTTGACACTTTCTTCTGCCTCTCACGAAGAGATTTAGATTGTTAATTATTAAGAAATGCATATGAAGGATATTTTGTTGTCTGCACATTGTTTCTTTTCATTCAATTCTTTCTTTTGTGTCCTTTTGCGATAAGAATTGTGTCCTTTCTTGTGAATGTGTTGGGATCCCATTCTTTCTATGTGAGACTGCATCATTTTTCAGCATGTCAATATCAATTATCGACGAGAAGATTCCCTTAAATTTAAGATTTCAATCAAAAAATTGTTAGATTTATGAATTTTTGCTTCAATTTTTTTTATTTGATAATTTTTTTTGCTTCAATTGAAAAGATAATAAACTTCATGATGAAATGTAACTGTGCATTGTGCGGACTCGGCACATGTACTATTGGAATATGCCTTCAAGATTGAAGACACTCAAAGGAGCAACGAAGAAGACAAAACCCATAACTTGTTAGCACGAAGAGGAGTCTCCTCGCAAGAAGATAAGGAATAAGAAGTTACAGTCTTTTTAGAACATCTTGCAGTATACAAACAAAAGAGTCTTCGCACGAAGAAAAAACTTCTTCGTCCGAAGAGTATTCGTACGAAGAGTCGTTGTGTTCGTGGGAAGAGATTCTGGAGGCGGCAACTAAGTATGAAAATGTTTCCTGAGAGCCTAGGGCGGGTTTTCTTTTATTTTTTTATTTTTTTTGGGGGGGGGAGGGTGTTATAAAAGGATCTTTTTGGGTCCTATACATATGCAAGCAATGTAAAACGTTCTCTTGAGTTGAATATATGATCTTCTTGCCCGTGGACGTAGATAGCATAATTTATGCTAACGAACCACATAAATTGTGTGTTTCATCGTTTTTATTGTTCATGAGGCGTGAGTGACATAACAAACTGGTCTTGCCTCCCAATGTCTCGCGTCACAGAGACTCACTGGACTTCCACCAGGTCCGACATGCCCCGAAGGCCTCACTGGCTCATGATGTTGAGCAATTCCAGAAAATGCTGGAACTTGCTCTCCGGAACCGGCTTCGTGAACATATCTGCGGGTTGTCAGTTGTCCCCACCTTCATCACCTTGATCCTGCTCTCACTTCTCAGAAAATGATACATGACGTCGATATTCTTGGTCTTTTCATGATGAACCTGGTATTTAGTCAAGCAAATTGCACTCAAGCTATCACAGTAGACTATCGCTTGATCTTGAAGTAGGACTAGATAGTTGACCATTTCTTTAAGCGAAATTGCCTCCTTTGCTACTTTCATAGAGTCATATACTCCGTGGTGGACGAAGTCACCGTCGGCTGTAGCGTAGCCTTCCAAATCACAACAAATGCTCCCAGAGCAAATACATGGCCAGTCATTTATCTCCTGCTATCAATATCACCTGCATAATCCGAATCCGAGAACCCATCAACCAAGACGTTTTCATTATCCCCATAGCATAGGCCAATGTCTGACATACCCTTAAGGTACCTAAATATGCGCTTCACCGCTTGTCTGTGATCCTTACTTGGTTGAGCCATAAAACGACTAACCACCCAAACAGCGAATGCTATGTCCGGTCGAGTACAAACCATAACATACATGAGGCCTCCACCTGCGCTAGCATATGGAACCATTGACATATCTCCTCATCGGTCTCAACGGTGTACATTCCTATCTTCTGTTAGTTGTCAAAGGAGTATCTATAACTTTAGTTGATAACATCCCAAATCTTTCCAAGACCTTCTTGATGTATCCCTGGTGTGATAGGAAAAGCTTTTTCTTCCTCCTGTCTCTATAGATCTCAACTCCTAAAATCTTCCGAGCAGCCCCCTGATCCGTCATCTTGAATTCCGCACTCAGAGACCTCTTCAGTTCATGTATGTCCTTCATATCCTGGGTTGAAATCAAGATATCATTCACATGAACGTAGTTAGCATAATTTGTTCTACGAACCACATAAACTGTGTGTTTCATCGTTTTTATTGTTCGTGAGGCGTGAGTGACATAACATGTATTTTGCTAATTATATCCAAAGGTGGATAACGATGAACACCAAACTAATATATATAGGAAACTTTATCCGCTTTTATATTTTTTTTAGTAATATCCAACAGAGTGTGAAGAAGTTATTGATTAACCCTCAAAAGACAGACAATGAGGCCGTTTTAGCCATTGAGTTTATTGCTTGAAGATTATATCATTTATAGGGTTACATAATTAGAGCATCTCCAAGCAGTATAGTGTAGGTTTACATTTTTAGATTTTGATTATTTGTATGATGTTCTATGTAATGAAATAAATAAAATAATAGCATGTGACCTCGTCACTATTTGAATTATGAGCTATTTTGGTATAAAAAAATAACCGGGTATCCATTTCGATGAAAAGGTCCATTTTCCAAATAAACCGAGCTCGTCTAAACAACCTTGTATAGCTATATCAATAAAGAACCTCTTTCTTTTGTTGTGAGACATAGAAGTTCAATAAATAATGCGGTTGTTTGGATAGACATGTTGGGGGGGGGGGGGGGTTGGTTAACTGAACGAGTGTAGTGCTTGGATAGGTTTAGGTTGGGAGAAGACCGGTAGCCATTATTGCTTTACCTAGTCTCTTACTCTCTCTTCTCTCTCTCCCTCTTAGTCGGGCACTGCCAAAAGCAAGGCATGCTGCTTTGGTTTGTTCTTTTCCTTCTCACGTGTTCCTCTCTCTCTCTCTCTCTCTCTCTCTCTCTCTCTCTTGTTATCTCTCTCAGCCGAGCACATGGCCTGTCACTCTATCTCTCTCTCTATCTCGCTCTCTCTCTCTCTCTTATCACAATTTGTTTTTTCATGCGGTGCCCGGGTTTGTTTTGGAGCCTGACATCGGCCATGTTCGAGTCGGGCACCAGTAGCAAATACCATACACTGGTAGTTTGTTGATAAACCAAAAAATAGTTGGTTTTGGTTTTTGGTTAACCAACCCCACTTATCCACACTAGCCCAATGAGGTAAAGGTTTACAAAGGTGAGCCGTGAAATAAAAACCAACCAAGACAAAACCACAATAGGAGCAAGAACAAACTGATACAATAAACCCAAACAAGAGCAACTAAACCCAAATATGGTGACCGTGGACTACGTGATGCATTTGGCTTGATTATGGGCTAATGCTACCTTGCTCATAAGGACCTTACTGTAGCACAAAAAGAGAGGTTTGCTGCAACATTTCCGATACGATGGATCAACAACTTATCCTCGTAATCAAGCCTTTCAAAGCCTTGTATAATATTAAAATTCGTCAGACAATCAGTAGAAATATGAACACAATTATATGATAAATCACAGGCATAAGAATTGCCATGAGCTCCCTCTCTAGAGGATGAGAAGCTATAGAGCATTTTCGGTTAACCGCATGTGAGAAGCCATCATCGTGCCCTTTGATAATGATGCCGACGCCGGTAGTTGTTGTGCTTCCCTTCTACGTACCATCCACTATAATGCCACATCACCTATGCTATGTAGGGAGCCCTCATAGGCTGGTCATAACATATAAGGGAATGCTGGGAGCAGGAAGGGGACGGGGCTTCTCATGCTGGCAAATCAGCTTGTGAGTGTCATACAAATGAAGCTCCTTAAGAAAATCCGAAGTCAGGACACAGACTTTTGTTGTACATCAAGACTTCTTGTCAACGATTATGTTTTTCCTGACTTTTCATACTGCCCATAAAAAACATGTATATGTATATTGTAAATCTATATAATAAAGGGTAAAAGACACTGACCACCCCTGATTTTAGCACTAATTTTACACCGCACCATGTGTTTTGAAAAAAGACACTTTGCACCCAAATTGTGGATGGAGGTAACGGTTGACTAACAAGTACGGGAAAAAAAAGACTATTTTACCCCTAAAATGTTATAATATTACCACCTATATATTATCATAACCCCTCTCTCCTTCATTTCTAACCCTAACTTTTCTCTCCCTTCCCCCTCTTTCTCTCTTCCCCTATTGCTGTGAAACACAACCGACTCCCTTTCCTTTCTTCTACTTCCTCAGATCTGAAAGACTGAACTCCACACCAACAAGAGAGATAAATGCTGTGGAACTCACGAACTCATTTCTCTCCACAAATAGAAAACCCCAAATCATCAGTTACCTAGCCGCCACATCTTCATCTCCATCTCCTTCCATTTCTCAAACCAAATCTTAGTCTCTCTTTGCGATTCGGCACCCAAATCATACCCACCGTCACCTTCGTCATCAACCTCCAGAAATCATCTCCATCTTCCATCAAACTGGCGATTCACCAGTCTCAAACCCAAGTCCGAACAGGATGGTCCCGAACAGAGAGAGAGGAAGGGTTCTGGTGCTGCTACGGTATGGACATCGTCGATCGTCGCAGGCGAACGACCGGCGAATTGGGTCCGGTTTCTGGTGCGGTGGTGGTGGCGTGCGGTGAAGGTGGCGGTGGTTTGGGCTTCAACAAAACAGAGGCAGAGACCCCACTTTTTTTTATTAAAATCTCTCTCTGCGTCTTCTTCAGTCTTCACTAACACCACCACACCACCGAATTGGAGACCTAAATTGGGGAACAGGTGTGCGCACATCACCTGGGTTAAGATTTATATTCTCAACATCTGGTTCTTTTCGATTCCTTTATAGAGACAAAGCATCGGCCAACACTGGTTGTGGAAATTTTGGGTTTCAGGCATCTCCTTCCTTGTCGATCTGCTTTATTGAGGTTTGCTTGTGCATTATTGAGTTTTCTATCTATTAATAGGATTTCCCCTCTTCTGTTTTTGCTTTTGGTTTTGGGTGTTTTTGAGTTTTGAATGGAGTTGGATTCACTGGTTGTGGAAGATTAAGATATACAAGTCCAGGGCCAGATTTTATGGTGACATTTGCAAAATCAAAATTGAAGTCAAAGATATGAACTGTGGATATGGATTAATACATGATTGTTCTTATGTTGGGAGATTGGGATTTGTAGGTGCATTTGTTGTGAAAAAATGAGCATTTTCAGTGTATATATCCAGATGTTGGTTCATCTCTCATCTTCTTGTATCTTCATCATCGTCCCTTTTTTCATTAGTTCAGGGTTGTTTGCAGATTCTTGCGCAGGGTGTTCATTAGTTTTGGAGAATGGTATTGTTATTCATTTTGTTCTGCAGAAGGAAGAAAAGGAAATTGTTAATGGAAATGATTTGTTGATGTTCTTGGTATTTTGTTGATAATTAAGGGTAAAAAAGTCCAGAAAAATACACAGGGGCAATATGGTCCGGAAAAATTCAATCAACCACTTTTCTAACGGAATGTAACATAAGGGTGCTAAGTGTCCACGGAATATTCCGTTAAATGGGTGTCGAGTGTCTTTTTTCAAACACAGGGGTGCGGTGTGGAATTAGTGATAAACTCAGGGGTGGTCAATGTCTTTTACCCTATAATAGATCAGTTAGGTGTTTTCTTCCAAAAAGAATGTTGACGGGATGATCCTAACCGTCTAATAGCCAAAAATGTCTCTAGATATTTTGAGTCGTTGATTGATTTTTTTCATTGAAGAAGTTATCAAAATCAGTTATGAAAAAGTAAAACAAGGATAAGATATTATCCATATCTTCAAAATCCTCTATCTTTTTTGACTGAAAGGGTAGAACTTCATTATAACGAACCAAAAGTACATGAGTTCATTTACCTAGTGTAGATAGTGCTTTCTGAGCTGACAGATCTTGGCCACGTGGCAACCATCTAGCACACCATATTGTGCTCCACACACACTGGATCACCAGCCGAGCTGATCCATGTGGGGGCTGCGAGACAGAGCCCTCGCATACCACCGCACAGGACTTGCAGGGACTTAGTGGTTTGGAGGCTAGAGTAAGCCCTGTCGCGTGCGAGCCAAGCCCGCACGCGACCTTTAGTAACTGTTTTGAGAGATTTATGGCACGAGCTCCATAAACCCGGTCAATCCGGTCAAACCCGGTCAACCTCGTAACGGTTCCGGTATTCGCGCACCACGTGCTGTAACGGTCCCTATATACTCGGACGAACGTGCCGTTATGGTTAAGCTAATTAAGCCGCCATCAATGGGCGCATTAACCACACTACAACGGTCATGTTCTCCAGTATATATAGATCATTAACCTTTCCATACAAAGGGGGACACACTTGCTATACGCGGAAGCTCTGCCAAACCTCTGTCTCTCTCTCAGACATTGCTACTGACTTACTCTCTCCCTACACACAACCCCACTCTTCCTGTGCGATCCTTGATCCACTACATACGGTGTACACGGAGGTCTCCCCGCCGGAATCTCTTGTGCACATTTTGGTGAACCCGACGTGAACTTACCAACAAAAGCAAGCATGTCTCAGGAGGATGATGTCAGCAACAGATCGCCCTCCACCGAAGCTCCCTCGGGAGACGAGACCCGCCGTACTCCAACGACTCCCGGCGAGACACCGACGCTAGAGTCTTTGGACGCCACTGTCCAAAGTCAGGCGAAAGCTCTCAAGGCTCAATCTGCGCAATTAGAACGGATCTTGGCCGTTCTGGGCACCCTTGCGCCAAACCCTTCATCAGCCACCGCTGTCCCTCAAGGAGGAGGAGCCCCTACCACTCCAGGATTGGGAGTGTCAACCGCACCTCCCAACCCTAATCTGCAGACTCCACCGGCGACTACGCAGCTGCCTTCGGTTCAGGGATCAACAGCCCAGATGCTGCCTCTTGCTGCTCACACTCCTCAGCCCTCGGCTCTGGCGTCTAACCCAACTCTGCAGTACCCTTTGCCTCCCCCAACGGCGATCTGGGGGAATGCGAGTAGTCAGTATGCCCCCAATCCTCCGACGGCGTATGTGTCGCCCCCGCCTGCGGCAACCCCTCCGTCAACTACCGAAGGGAGCATTCCAGAATGCATGACGTCTCTGCAAAAACGCGTGGACACTATTCTGGCTCATCAGTCATTCGCGGATACCATTATCCCGAAGTTAGACAACGATCCACCCATTCCACGAGAGATCTATCTCATGCCTAACCCGGCGGGGTACAAGGCTCCTAAATGGGATAAGTTCGAGGATGTCAATGGAAACGCTCATGAGCATGTCATGCGTTTCATTGACGTCATGGGTCCGTACGGAGCTGATCCCAAACTGCTGATGCGAGAGTTCCCAAAATCTCTAGGGAACGTAGCATACAAATGGTACCGAACATTGGAAGCCGGATCCGTGAAGACTTGGGACGACATGGTCCAGAAGTTCTATACCAAGTTCTTCCAGATGGAAGAAAAGGTGACGATGATCCATCTCTCGCGGATGTATCAAAAGCGCGAGGAGGACGGAATCACTTTCATCAAGAAATTCAGGGCGAAATCCTTGGAATGCAAAGATCCAATGCCCGAAAGCCGGCTCGTAGAGATATGCCTGCAGTGCATGCGAGACGAATACAAAGGTATGCTCATCAATTTGCAAACACCTACGTTTTCAAAGCTAATCGAATGCACGAAGAACATCGAGCCTATAGTCGAGAGACAGAAAAAGAAGAGCGCTCCGGAAGCTGAGGTCAATACAGTTTCGCCCCAGAAGCAAGCGAAGGTCGCGAACTTCGATGTACCGCCTCTGCCATGCTCAGTAGAGGAAGCAAGCGACCTCTGCAGACAGTGGCGCAAGGACGGCGTCCTGCCACCGCTCGAGAAGACACCCTCCAAAGAGATGGTGAGGGACCCTAAGTGGTGCGAGTACCATGGCAAGGTCATGCACCCCACGGCTGAATGTAAAAAGCTCAGGTTCGCATTCGACCAGAAAGAACGGCGAGCTAATCGTCAGCGACCACAGGAAGGACGTGCGCAACAACCCGCTTCCGGCTCATACAGAGCAAGGCTCGAAAGGCAAAGAGGTCGCCATGATTTCGATAGTAGACTTGGAAGAAGTCGCAGAGGATGGTCTACCCATCATTGCCGAGGTCCATGAAGACGAAGACTACAGCATGGACACAGAGGATGAACGTGCCGACCGCATGAAAGGGTCGCATGGCTTCAGCAGATTCTTCGACGAGATGAACTTCTCCGAGAAGTGCCGGACAGATATGACGAAAGCAATCTTAAGGATAGCGGAGGACTACGAGGAGGACCTCGTAGTCTCCAACGGGAAAGTCATCAGGGCGTCTCGCTCTACAGAAAATATTATGACCTTTTCTGCCAGCGACAAGAAGACGGATGCGAGCCACCAGAGGCCTCTGTACGTGACCGCCATCATCAATGGCGTCGAGTTCAAACGAGCGTTCATCGATGGAGGAGCAGCGGTCAACGTCGTTTCGCTCCACACACTGAAGCTAGCAGGGATCCCCGAGCACAAGGTCGTCAGGCGTCCATCTCCGCTGATGGGATTCGGAAGCGACTCCAGAATGACGATCGGATGGATCCGCCTGGGCGTTCAGATTGGCAAAATCAAGTGCTCAGCAAAGTTCTATGTCATAGACGCGAACACCACGTACCATATGATTATAGGTCGAGCCTGGATTCATCGCTTCGACGCAGTTCCTTCGACGGCTCACCAGGTTATGAAAGCTATCTGGAACGACAGAATAGTCGAGATACCGGCTTCGACGAACCCGTTCAATTTGGACGAAGCACATCTCAGCGAGGCGGTATGGTTCACTGAGATGGCGGACGAGCAAACACCTGGACCATTCAACCCTAATCCTTTGCCTCTCTGGGAGGACATCAAGGACCAGTCGCCTGCGGGCGTAATGGTGACAAGGGAAGATGCCAAGGAAAAGCCGACTACACGCGAAGAGGCGCCGCGTATCGCATATCATCGAAAGAATGTGTATACTCTGAAGAGAATCGCAAAGCATGACCCCGAAGGCAAGGAGATAGAGAGCTTCTACGCCAATGGGAAGAAATGCTATCGCATATGAAGGTGCGCGGGGATGTCCTCACACGGGCATGGGGATATCCCTGGGCAAATCAATCAAATCGAGCAAATTGCGCTGACGGAAGAGCCAACACAGGGCGCTCCAGACGAAAAACTCAAAGAAGCACCTGAATGCATGGAAGACAGGCCCAGACCACAAAAGCAAGAGCTAAAGGAAGTGTTCCTCAGCCCGAACGAGGAAAAGAAAAGGCCAGTCTTTCTAAGTGCGGACCTCACAAGCGAAGAGGAGCAAGGGCTGCTGCAACTCCTAACTGAATACAAGGATGTGTTCGCATGGGAATATGACGAGATGCCAGGTCTGGATACAAGCATCACCATGCACCGTTTAGACATCATACCGGGGTCTAAACCAGTAAAGCAGAGTACAAGGAGCTTCAGGCCGGAGCTTAACGTGAAAATCAAGCAGGAGATTGTCAAACTCCTGGATGCCAAATTCATAGAGCCAAATCATCATCCCACATGGCTGGCCAACATCGTGCCAGTAGTAAAAAAGAACGGACAGCTCCGCATCTGCGTGGACTTCCGAGATCTCAATCGCTTCTGCCCAAGGACGATTTTCCACTGCCCAACATCGATTTGCTTATCGATTCAACAGCGGGCCATCGCATGTTCAGTTTCATGGACGGCTTCAGCGGGTACAATCAAATCAAGATGGATCCCGAAGACGCGCGGAAAACTGCATTCATCACTCCGGTGGGGGTGTTCAATTACACAGTGATGCCGTTCGGTCTCAAAAATGCGGGTGCAACCTATCAGCGGGCCATGATGGCTCTGTTTCACGACATGATGCATAAAGAAGTGGAATTCTATGTGGATGACCTGGTCGTCAAATCCAAGCACGAAGCAGACCACCTTGCAGATCTACGAAAGGTGTTCAATAGATGTCGAAGCTTTCAGCTGAAGATGAATCCCATGAAATGCGCATTCGGGGTAACCTCGGGGAAGTTCTTGGGATGCGTGGTTCATCGCCAAGGAATCGAGCCTGACCCTGCGAAAGTGTCAGCTATCACTGGCATGACACCACCTCATAACCAGAGTACCTTGAAAACATTCTTGGGGAAGCTATCATATCTGCGAAGATTCATCCCGGCGATCGCAGAAATCACCTGTTGTTTTAGTGCCCTCCTCAAGAAGGACGCCGCGTACAACTGGGCTCCGGAGCACGAGGCCGCATTTGAAAAGCTGAAGGATTTACTGACGTCCTCAAAAATAATGATCGCACCTCAACTGGGATCACCGCTTCTGTTATATCTAACATCAACAAGGAGATCTATAGGAGCGCTCTTGGCTCAGGAGTATGAAGGCCAAGAGAGGCCTATCTACTACATCTCTCGCATCGTGCAGCCTGCTGAATCGAGGTACACAGACATCGAACGTCATTGCCTTGCTTTATTCTTTGTGATAGAGAAGTTGAAACACTATTTTGCATCACACAAAGTAGTAGTGGTCACCAAGAGCGACCCTATACGATATTTGCTAACTCACACTACTCCGGGCGGGAGATTAGCGAAATGGTACATGACCATCTCTCAATACGATATCACATGCGTGCGACCGCGAGCGATCAAGTCGCAGGCGGTAGCGGATCTGTTGGCACAGTTCCCCGACAACAGCCATGAACCCGTGATCGAAGAAGAGCTCGAGGGCCCTGAAATCTACGCAATCGACGTGCCCTATTGGACGCTCCACTTTGACGGTTCGTCAACCAGGAAAGGCGGAGGCATTGGTATAGTCTTGACAAAGCCAGACGGGGAAGTCATACAGATGTCCGCAAAGCTCAACTTCGCAGTCACAAACAACGAAGCGGAATATGAGGCTCTCATCGCAGGGCTCCGTGCGGCGAAAGCTTTGGAAGTAAGCAACTTAACGGTCATGGGAGACTCCAAGCTGATTGTTAAGCAAGCCTCGGGCGAGTATGGTTTGAAGGAGATCAACCTCCTGTCTTACCGCACCCTAGTACAAAAGCTGGTGCAGCAATTCTGCGATGTGAAGTACGAGCACAAGCCCCGAGCAGACAACAGGCATGCGGACGCTTTAGCAACCTTGGGATCTAAGGTCAGCACTGACAAGTGTCCCGCAAAGATATCTATTGAAGTGCGAACATCGTCAGCATTGACAGAGGATGCGTGCGACGACGAACACATGGATGACACAGACTGGAGGAAAGCAATCCTACAAGCTATTGCGGAAGGCACGAGCAGTGAAAGCTGGGCACTCACAAAAGGGTACCGCATACATGACAACACCCTTTACTACAAGGGTCCTGGCGGAATACTCATGCGATGCGTCTCCGAACGAGAGGGACAACGGTTGTTAGAAAAGATTCACCAACATGCTTGCGGGGAAAGCGAGGTGTCAATCTACCGGAAGGCTCAGAGATATGGCATTCATTGGCCGGATATGTCAACAGCCGCGGCCCTGATACAAGGGAAGTGCGACAGTTGCGCACTAATCAAAGATTCTCTACTCATCGCTCTGACCGATGATGACACAGATTGGAGGAAGCCGCTCTTTGATTATCTCACTCAAGGCACCTTGCCCGAATCGAGAAAAGAGGCCGAGAAATTGAAAAGGAAGGCAGCTCGATACATAGTACAAGAAAACCTGCTTTGGCGAAGAGGTCACGAAGGCAACTTGCTGCGGTGTCTAGACAACAGAGAAGCACAAGAAGTCATGGACCTTTCCCATCAGGTAGAGCATCAAGGAGGTGCGAAATTATGCAGACAGCTCCTCTCAATCGGGTATTTCTGGCCCACGATGGAGGTCGATTGCCGCACCAAAGTACGACGCTGCCAGGAATGCCAATTCAAAGGGAACCTAGTGCACGCTCCCGCCGTGGATCTACATGCATTAGGGACGCCATGGCCATTTCACACATGGGCTCTGGATTTCATCGGTCCCCTCCGGCCAACGTCGCACGGGAATCATTTTATTCTCACTGCAATCGAGCTATTCACCAAGTGGGTGGAGGCAATACCACTGAAAACGGCAAATGCGCTAGCGGTGGTCAACTTCATTCAGGAAAACATCGTATGCAGGTTCGGAATTCCAAATACCATTCTTTCAGATAACGGTACTCCCTTCGTTAATCGCCAGGTAGCTGCGAAGCTAGCGGAATACAATATCAGGCAGATATGTTCTACCCCTTATTACCCGAAGGGGAACGGGCAAGCTGAAGCGACCAACAAAACGGTGTTGAGGATTTTGAGCAAGATGGTCGCGGATGACCACAAGAAGTGGGCTGACTCTCTAAGCATAGCTCTATGGGCTTACCGAACTTCTCCAAGGACACCCACGGGGGCCTCACCATTCCTACTATGCTATGGAGCCGAGGTCGTAGTACCTGCGGAGGTTAGAGTCAATTCGGCAAGGCTGGCCTTCCATGCACTCTATGAAAATCAACGCGATCATGACTTAGTCTTGCTGGAGGAAAAGCGAGAACAAGCCAAAAAGACCAACAAGCGGTATCAGGAAAGAATCGCTCGCGCCTACAATAAGACGGTCCAGCGAAGAGATTTCGCAGTCGGAGACTTGGTCTTGCGCGCATCTGACCACTGTATGCGAGAAGCGACTCACCCGAAGTTCGCAGCCAATTGGGAAGGACCCTTCGAAGTCACAGAAGTCTTCGACAGTGGCTACTGCAGCATACGAAGGTTGCACGGCACAACCTCAACCCCGAGTTCAGTCAACATGCGCTGGATTAAGAAGTACTATCACTGACTTCTCTCATTTCATGCGTTTTATTATAACGTCGCTTAATGTCTTGTGTGGTTACGATTTACACAATCTCCTCTCCCATATGAGAGGATTGTAATCCCATCTCTCCCATATGAGAGAATTATAATAAGAAAATTCTCCCAAATGAGAATTTTGATATTTCTGCATGTCAATTTTACTTTGTTTCAGTTCGTTATAACTATTAACAGTGAGTCATCCGCTACAATAACAATCCGCGAATGCGATCTTAATTGATCATAAAAGCCTATCTGTTACGATAGCAGCCTATGCAAATGCGATCTTAATCGATCATCTAAGCCTATCTCTCACGATAGCAGCCTATGCAAATGCGATCTTAATTGATCATAAAAGCCTATCTGTTACTATAGCAGCCTATGCAAATGCGATCTTAATCGATCATCTAAGCCTATCTCTCACGATAGCAGCCTATGCAAATGCGATCTTAACTGTTCATCTAAGCCTATCTGTTACGATAGCAGCCTATGCAAATGCGATCTTAACTGATCATTTAAGCCTATCTGTTACGATAGCAGCCTATGCAAATACAATCTTAATTGATCATCTAAGCCTATCTGCCGTGATAGCAGCCTATGCAAATGCGATCTTAATTGATCATAAAAGCCTATCTGTTACGATAGCAGCCTATACAAATGCGATCTTAATTGATCTTCTGAAGCCTATCTGCTACGATAGCAACACATACAAATGCGATCTTAATTGATCTTTCAAGTCTATCTGTCGCGATAGCAGCCTACGCAAAATGATTTTAGTTGATCTTCTAAAGCCTATCTGTTACGATAGCAACTCATGCGCAAAATGATCTTATTTGATCTTCTAAAAGCCTATCTGTTGCGATAACAGCTCATGCGAGAAATGATCTCAATTGATCTTCTAGTAAAGCCTATCTTCCATGGTAGCAACTCGCACCATTTAACGATCTTAATTGATCTACTAAAGACTGTATGCTACGATAGCAATATTGTGAAAATGATCTTAAATGATCCACAAAGGCCAATCACAAGCCCATCTGCCAGGATGGCACAGCTGCGAAAAGATGATCTCGAACGACCTAGAGAATCATCCGCGAATTCATATAGCAGATCACAAATGCGAAACCATTACATAGCATTATGCAAGGCAAAATATGCCGAAACGCATGCGAAGTTGTATTTTGAGACAGCAGATAATACAAAAGGCTATTTATCATTATGACTCAAAAAGACTTACAATTTATCTGTCTAGATAGCAGCTTACAAGCGAAAAGCTCAAATCTAACTACACAGCCTACATGGCTTACAATACATTCGAAAAGTAGCTGACAAGTCAGCAGAGACACACTACGGGAATCCTGACTGAAAAGGATGAACCCACCGGTCCTAACACCGGCAATCCAATACGCAAATCTGCGGGTGAACATCTGTCGCAGCTGGGATCTTGCTCCAAAGAGCCACATGAAGCCATACGTTCAAGATCCCAGTATTTGACAAGACCCTTGTCAGATCTTCACCCCATAACATTTGCCCAAGGAACCACCGGTTCCAGCGATCAACAGGCAAGCAGAAGCTCCAAAGGGCAAGGGCTCCTTGTAGACGGGGATGAACACAGCGGTCCGCCACCCTGAGTTCAAGAACGAAGAGGCAAGAAATCCTCCTCCAGGGATGCTGGAGGAGAATTCCGCCGTTCATTACGAGACGGTAGCACGGTCACTTCGGCGCTGCACCTCGCCACGAGGCGGCCGGAAACATGACCTGCACACATAATACACGAAGGAATTTCTTCGAACACACATGAGATATTATCTGCATCTTCTTTATGATGGTTATAAAGAGCTACATTCCTCATAAAGTGTATCTTGGAAACTATTTCTAAAGCACAAAGCGCAAACTCAGGATTCAAAACTTGAAGTTGCCATGAATCAACGAAAAACAAGCGTTGAAGCCAGCAGTCGTAAGGACTCACGGCAAAGCACATTTTTTGGGATGAAGAACCCAAATAGCAAAGTCAGGGTTTATATAGACCCTGTGGAGACTCTTCAGTTGCCAAGGATGAGTCAGCAGAATTCGAAAAGAGGGTAAGTTCAATCACTTACGCCTTGAAAAGCGGTAACAATCAGTTACCCTACTAAAGGCTACGACGATTCAGTTGCGTATCCTAATAAATGACGGATGGTCATGATTCGGATGGACTTCCCAACGAAAGCGTGCTTATCTGCCGAGAAATTAGCGCGAAAATCAAGCAGAATATCAACTACTGATGTCATAATTGGATATGCACAGAGATATCCTATCAAATCCCGGAAAGGGCAAAACAGGCAAATTCATTTTTTGTTGTTAAAAAAGGGGGGGGAGAAACCCTAGCAACATTACATTAATGTTTCAAACATTAAATTAATGTTTCAAACATTACATTAATGTTTCAGCTATTTCCTTGCTATTTTTCAAAATTCGAAAAGTCAAAGCAAATTCTTGATCAAGGAGTCTTGGGGCTCGAACTGATGGCTCAGCTTCTCTACCTGTTCCACTTCTTGCTTCAGTAGCTCGCACCTGGCATTCATCTCATGATAGAGCTTCAGAGCTTCATCAACCTTTTGCTTTTGCTGCTCCACCTTCTGCTTCTCAGCTGCGAGATTCTGGTGGCCGAGTTTCAAAGTTACGGCTGCGCGAATCAGCGTGACTCTGTCCTTAAGAAATTTGAAACCCAGTCTGCCCTGGACTTTGGTCAGGAGATTTTGGCACATGCCACATAGCAATTCAGTACTCTGGACAGAAATGGTCGCAAGCGTAGCCGCAGACAGCTGCTCCAATATCCAAATGGCTTCAGTAAGGAACAGCCTCCTGTCAAAGGGCCCTATCTCCAGAGATCTCACAAACGATTGGGGGTAGGTGAGGCGCATTCGGACCACCCAGTCTACATCGGTTTGCTTCAAACCTAAAGTGATGTCAAAGCTAAGTTATGATGTCAAGCTCGTAAGCGAATAATGCGAGATGCGAACAGTAAAGCACTACTTACCAGTTCCTTCCAGAATCTCATGAAGAGAAGGAATGCGGGCTGCCGGGTTGGTCGAGGACTGTCCTCGCTCCATAGCTCTCCTATCAGCTGCGAGCTCCAACCTCTCATAGTCAGGAGGAAGAGTGTAGGCCGCACCAGCTGCGACTGCATTCCCAACCTGCGAGCCCCAAAAGCTCCACGCAGGAATAGGTGCCACTGGCTCAGTCATCGCCGGAGGCGAAGGGACAGCCGAAGTCGCTTGTCGAAGGACGCTTTCAGATGCGAAAGCATTAGCGGCATTTGTCCTTACTTCATCAGCACCAGCATGGACATCTTCATCCATTAGCACAGCATCAGCTTCAGCATCGTCGGAAAGTTCGATGATGTCCTCGAGAGGCTCACTTGCGTGTTCAGCAGCTGCGACGGGCTTCTCGGAATGGGAGCTCGGAATCGGAACATAGGACGCAGAAGGCTGACTTCTCTGCTCCAGCACAGGTTCCTCAGCATGGCCTGCGATATCAAATGTGATAACATGAGGTAACTTGTGCTATAAGTTATTTCGCTATCTTTACTAAAGCTAAGAGTAAGCACCTCCACGCGAGGGTGGGATTGAGGTATCTTCATCATACACTAAGGACGTGGAACCATGTCCTATTAGTGTCTCCTCACTAAGCAAATCTTTAAAAGGGGCGTGACCTGGGATGCGAAGAAACCAGTCATGATCCTGTTTCAAGTTGCTCAGGTCTAGCACATGCATATCGCTCAAATATTTACCTGAGGGTTCTCCGCACTTGTCTACTAGCCAACGGCGGATGTCAGTCTTTAACACACCATGCTTTAACGCACCCACAATAACATCTCTATAAGTTACTGCGAGATTGAAGATCTCACCTTTATCGCCGCCCGCGATTTCCTCAAAGTCCGCTTGGACTTGCTCCAGCGCTGCTGCATCCTCTTCCGGAACCGCATCTTCCTCCTCTGCCTGGGGAACCACTTCTTCGGGAAGCTCATCTTCCTCGTTAGCTGGACGCACTAAGTCGTCAACATGTTGCTCTTCGAGGCTCCGCTGTCTCACACGCTCGAGCTCCTCCTCTTCTCGCTGTCTTCTTCTCTTAGCAGCTTCCGCGGCTGTCTTCCTCGACTCAGCAAGAATTTCCTCGCTTATGGGATCGTCTGGAATGCCAGAATGGGTATCTCTCTTTTGTCTCTTGGCCAAAAGGCCACCAATGGTCTCATCATCATCATCATCTGCGAAGATATGATCGGTTTAAGAAAAGAAGTGCAAAGAAGTTACGATAATGGGAAAGGAAATGCGACGGAGGTACCTCCTGATTCTTCCTCATGCATCACAACTGTTGCTTCTTCTTCTTCATCACTTTCCCGGGGCTCCTGCCCCTCTTCCTCTTCCTCTTGATTGAACGGAACGAAAGTCTCAACTGCGAGCTCTTTCCGCACTTTGCTGGGCATGCGACCTTTGCCTTTGTCCTTGATAGAAAGGGACCTCACCGGAGGAGAAGCTGGAGAACTTCTGGGGGAAGAAATTGTAATTCCCTTTTGCCTAGGTCTCTTCGCTCTCGGCGCTGCAGTCGCTGGAGGGGACGGATCATCTCCAGGAAGAGACGGAACGGGAGCATTGTCTATCAGCGAGTCAGCAAAAGCATTCATGACTGCGCGAATCTTGGTTTCGACCTCAGGGTCCATCCTCCATGCTAACTGAAACGACTGCTTTTGTCTTCTGGTGGCAACAATGGTGTTAACCAATGACTTGGAGCGATCACCAGATGCGAATCTCCGCACATGACACTACAGCAAACAACACGGAATAAAGGTGTCAGCATAAGAAAATCAAGAAGCTTGATGCACACGAAGAAATTGCTTACCTCAGCAAATGCCTTGCTATATCTGACGACATGCGTATCGCCCTTCTTAACTGCGGCGATCTTCTCCTTCAGAATGACATCAGGACACAAGTGGTTCTCACGATCCAACAGTGAGTAGCAACCATACTCAGACTCGCTCAGACTGCAAGTGGGGCGAAACGGAAAAGAGTTTCTTTTGATCAAGGGAGCTCTGCTTGACTGCGCGGCCGACTGCGTCTCAATCCTCGTTTGCTGGGCAACCCAGTATGCGAGCCAGTTCTTGGAACAGCCACCCTCGCGGGTTCCCGCAGGCTGCTCAAAGGGAAGATTGTTCATGAAGACCGTCTTGCACTCCTTTGTTAGCAAGCGCTTATAGCACCCTCTGATAATGGACTGGGGCCAGATTGATGGGGCCACCGCATCAAAACCGAACTGAGGAGAAACTCGAGTGGGGTTAACGTCCACGGTAAGCTTCTCATACCTCGGCGCGAGCTCACGAATATGCTCTGCGAGGGCAGGAAGAGAACCTCGCAGACACCAGCAAAAGAACTCGCAATAGCGCTCATGGAAATACGATCCCTCTTCGAAGAGCAACTCTTCTGAGAAGACAATACCCTTGGAAGGGTACAGCTTGGGAAACCATCGTACATTCTCAATGCGCGTAGCATAGGGCCTGGCAGTAAACTCTTTCCGTTTGTCGCATATCAAACTCCAAACGCACTTGGTGTTGCTCGCTCCAAACCACCTCGCAGCCCTTCCGCTGTTGCGCGCTTCCGTCTCGCCTGGGGGACACCACTTGTCAAGTTTGAGAGCAGTTGGAGCATAAGACGGCCATCGCTCGAAAACCCACATTGTCAAAAAGGAAATATTGACAAAAGTCAGTACATCGAGGCGGCCACGCGACTCTTTCATGGCTAGAACCAGCTGATCAAGCCTATAGTATAGCGTGCCCAAGACCAAGGGTCCGAGTGCGACTCTCTGACCAAGGGCGAGCCTCACAGCAAGTGGCAAAACATGGTAGAAGACCCCATCATGTGGGTGACCATCAATCGAATACCTCGACAACCAAGCACAGAGGAAGGCACAAAGGGTCAAGTGATAGCCTTTACCCTCTACATAATTCTCGGCCTCTGGGTTCTCACTCAGGAGCTTCTTAGTGATGCTGCTGCTCGCATAGTCTCGGAAGAAGTACTGCAACCATTTGTTCCAGGTGTTCTTCGCAGACGTATCAACCAACTGCCAGTTCGGAAGAGGCTTTGTAGTGGTCCACTGGGTGGAGATTTTCTTTACCTCTGCTAGGCATTCCTCCATCTGTGTTTATAAAGCAATCTCCGAAGATGTCCTCAAAGGACTCAAAGGGTCCACTTCACCCATGGGGGAAAGCTCGTACAGCATTTGCACGTCCTCGAGTGTGGGGGCAGCCTCGAACTCAGCAAAATGGAACGTGTGAGTCGCAGGCGAGTAACGGGACAGAAGGTCTAGAAGCATGGACTGATCCAGCTTCACGGCAGCACCCTTCATAGCACTGATAGCAAAGTATACGCCGGCTTCATCAAGAGTCGCGGCGTGATGATCCAACACGTGGTCAATCCACTCATCCATATAGTCCAATTTCTGGACGAACGCTTGGGTAGAAATCGCAGTATATGGGAAGTGCCCGTTCTCGATTCCCAATCGAACCACATCCTTGGAACCAATCAACTCGAGCAAGGCTGAGTTAACTGGGCGAGTCAGTGTCAGCAATCGCTCAACTGGGACAGGATCAGGCATCCTCTTCGCCTTAACCCTCGCATGGTAGAAATCTTTGCCGCCTAAATAGGGGGCTTTTCGCCACAAGGCCTGCGGAAGGTCGGGTATCTCTTCATCTTCCTTGACAGGTCTGGTTCCTTTTGTCTTGGCCATTCCTGCGGAAGAGCAAGGAAAAAAAGGGGGAGAAATACCACACTTCAGTTTGAATTTTGAAATTCAAGATCTATGCAAAGGAAGACGAACAAGTTCTGGTATCAATTTCAGAAATCAGGGAGTTGCAAGATCTCATATTGTTGAAGGATTAAAGCAAAAGTGGGTTCAAAGATCAAAGCCTCTTCACAAATTTCATGGGTTTACAGATTCAACGCAGTTCAAGGCAAACGCTGGTATCTTAAATCAAAATTAAACGAGGCCAACCTTGTTTTCTTGAAGCCTGCTTAGATATGCACAATTGAAGAACATTTGCAGTTCTGAATTGGTGATTGATTATCTGGATCTGTTCTCGAAGATCCCCGGGTACCATTCACTTTGAGAGGAAGAAGTGATGCTTTGCAATAATAGGGGATACAAAGTATTTATCCAAAACAATGAAGGGATGCGTCCTTTCAGTAGTCGAATCGCAACCGTCACCGTCGTATCGCGCAATCACAGGACAAGCTGACGTCACAAACCCTAAAGGCCAGACGGCACGACTCTAGGGGTTTTAGGTCATAATGGCACGCACGGGGGCTGAACTTACCCGTGTTTGAATTGGTGCGTGGCGGCGACGCGTATGTTGGTTTCCGCGCATGGAAGCCTATACAGCTATGAGTCTTCACGCGCAGAAAGGGGGCTAATGTAGATAGTGCTTTCTGAGCTGACAGATCTTGGCCACGTGGCAACCATCCAGCACACCATATTGTGCTCCACACACACTGGATCACCAGCCGAGCTGATCCATGTGGGGGCTGCGAGACAGAGCCCTCGCATACCACCGCACGGGACTTGTAGGGACTTAGTGGTTTGGAGGCTAGAGTAAGCCCTGTCTCGTGCGAGCCAAGCCCGCACGCGACCTTTAGTAACTGTTTTGAGAGATTTATGGCACGATCTCCATAAACCCGGTCAATCCGGTCAAACCCGGTCAACCTCGTAACGGTTCCGGTATTCGCGCACCACGTGCTGTAACGGTCCCTATATACTCGGACGAACGTGCCGTTATGGTTAAGCTAATTAAGCCGCCATCAATGGGCGCATTAACCACACTACAACAGTCATGTTCTCCAGTATATATAGATCATTAACCTTTCCATACAAAGGGGGACACACTTGCTATACGCGGAAGCTCTGCCAAACCTCTGTCTCTCTCTCAGACATTGCTACTGACTTACTCTCTCCCTACACACAACCCCACTCTTCCTGTGCGATCCTTGATCCACTACATACGGTGTACACGGAGGTCTCCCCGCCGGAATCTCTTGTGCACACCTAGCATACAAGCTACACCAGCGTACTTCCTAGCTTCATCAGAAGAAGAGTTAACAAAAAGCCATTGGGAGGCTACAATAGAGCGACTACTAGACTACTCTTTGTACAAAGCTGTGAACAGCACAAGCAAAAGCAAGCTAGCATAAACCTGAGAAGATGTTATAGCCTAGATACCAAAGCAGACATAGTGATCAGAAGAGATAATTTTGCAGCTACATGTCAGCTGCAAAAGAGAAGGAATAGAGTAAGAACCATCGAAGAAACAGAAATTGTTACGCAAAAGTAAATTGTGTTGTAGTGGTGGATGAGTTGTGACAAGTCCATGCAGAAGTGGATATTTCCTTTGCTTCCACAATTTATTGCTCCAAAGAAATGAGGTCCTGCTTGAAGATGTATGAGTTGCGAGCTTTCCAAATGACCCATAGAAGACAAGCCGTATGAAACCAGTGAATGTTAACTTTTTTTCTTTTTAAACTTCCTTAGCCAACTTTTGATCCAATTGTCAATGGAGAGGGAGTAGTTTGGTTTGAAGATGGTGCTTTCTCTTCTCCAGATCAATCTAGCTCGGAGGGGACAGTTTAAAAAAGATTAATAGCTGTTTCAAGGGCACAGAGCACAATTTGGAGAAATTGATGGGATTCTTTTGTGTAGGTTTTTGCGAGTGGGGAGAGAGTACGTTAGGATTTGCCAAAGAAGTAAGATAATCTTGGGTGGAAATCCCGTACTCCAGAGTTTGTTCCATGGACAATTGAGTGAGAAGATTTTGAAAGAAAGAGGAGCAGAGGACAGGTTAGGAGAGACATTGGTCAAGTCATGTGAACGATAGGCTGATTTAGTAGTAAAAGTTCCATTGGAAGTAAGCGTCCAATAAGGATCGTCACAAGAAAGAGAAGTGTGGATAGAGGTATTTGCAATGAGCTGAGAAAGCCAATTGGAAAACACAGTTTGAATAACCTCCGTCTTCCAAGTGTTTTGATCCGGATTAATGAGATCCGCAACGAAGGTGTAAGAGCCCCCATGAGTGTGCTGATTGAGATAGGACACAATCGTATGCGAATGAACATTAACAATCCATCCATTACAGTTCACAGGAACATGTTTCCCATTTGCAAGCCTCCAACCCAGACCCAAAAACATTTCAAAAAAAAAATCTCTCTCTTATCTCACTAACTACTCGAAGTGAGTTTTATTAATTATCATTTTAATAGTAAATTCTTTTTGAAAGGAAATAATAAATTTTAAATATCAGTGAATATATATACTTAAAATTTATCCAACAAACTAAATGTATAATGAAGAATTTCTATTATTTCAAGCGATCACGATTTAATTCTTTTTTTACAATTGTGATTTAAATTAATTTCAAGCTCTCTTATTTTATTAGTTATTCAAACTCATTTTCAATTCTTAAACATGTGTGATTTTATAGTTTACATGTATCTAAAGAAATGAAATGTAGATGAAGGACATATCTTATTTAAAGCTATCACAATTTATATTTATTTTATTTAAAATCATACGGGACAAGTATGGTTTGTTTTGGGCACGAATCATTTCCTAGTAAACCAATACACTAGGTCTGCCATTTCCAGAGTAAACGAGTCAATGAGTTGGATCTTGGATGACTAAGATTGCCATTGATGAGAACTAAAATGATCACATCGGTAATAAAAAAAATTGGAAGATGAACAAAAAATAAGAAGATAAAAAAGGTTTTTCCCGTACGGTATTTGCTATTGCCAGGAAGCTTCTCACTAACATACACAAACCAAATGTAAGTCTACGGACCAATACGGTCCGTTCAACGCTCCCTCTCTCTCTCTCTAGAAATCCACTCCTACTTTCTCTCTCTACTATATATACTCCAGCTCCGGCTACCATGCTCTTTTTTTCTCTTTCTCTTCTTTTTCTCTCTCATTTCTTCAGGCCCACCGGAGATACCGCCGGCGATTGCTCGCCATTCTTTCCGACGAAAAGCTTCTCTGTAAGATCTCTCCCCCTTCTCTCTGATCTCTCGAATCTGTCGTCTTTCTGCTAGATCTGTTGCTACAATCTGTTAAATTTGATGTCTTTTTGGCTTCAAGCTTGTTAATTTGGTAGTTTTCAGATGTGGGTTTTCAGTGCTTCCTGTATGTGTTTGGTAGATCTTGATGTCCCTTTAAAAAATTGGTCTTTTTGATATGGGGTAATGTAGTTTGTGTGTTGTGTTGAACTGGGCTTCTGATGATGAGATGATTCATGGAGCTTTTTTTTTTTTTTTTTTTGCTACATCAACAATGTTAATGGTGATATTTTTATTTGAGCTTATGGATAGGGAGTAAAGTTTAAAATTTGGTAATTTGCATCTCAAATCTTGGTGATTCAAGGTGAAGCTAACAGATTTTCTTCCACTTTTTTTTAACTTGTTTTTTGAAATTTACAGTGGTTAAGATAAGATAATATTTCAAATGGATAGTCAAACAGTTATTGTGGAACTAGTAGAGTAATCAGATACAACTGGAGTAGTTTGGTACAAGGATTATTGATTTGAGAATAATCAGAAGAAAATTGTACTCAAGATTTTTATTTATTTATCTGCTTTGCTGTTGATAGTTTGATGGGGTAAATCTCTTTCCTCACTTCATATATTGGTGAGATTGACCTAAAGAAAGTACTAGTACTAATTGTATGTTTTGCTTTCTGGTGCAGAATAGATTGAACTAGAGAAAATTTGAGAAGTATGGATGGTTTTAGGGAGTATGGACTTAAAAATGTTAGCTCCCATTGCTCGATCTCGGAAATGGATGATTATGATCTCTCCAAGCTTCTTGAGAAGCCAAGAATCAACATAGAGAGGCAAAGATCTTTCGAGTCACTTAGTGAATTTTCCATTGGTATACCAAGAGGCTTAGACAACTTTGAGAATGCATACTCACCTGGAGGACGGTCTGCAGCGCGATCTGGATTTGATACACCGGCTTCATCAGATAGGAATTCTTTTGAGCCTCACCCGATGGTTGCTGATGCTTGGGAAGCTCTTCGGCGTTCAATGGTATTCTATCGTGACCAACCTGTTGGAACAATTGCTGCTGTTGACCATGCTTCAGAGGAGGTTCTTAATTACGATCAGGTAAAAAGATCAAGAAATTTTTATAGGCTTGTAGTTGAGTCATTTCAGATTTGTTCAAAGCTGTCTGTTGGGTTGATTTAGTTCAACTTTATGTAGGTTTTTGTCCGTGATTTCGTACCTAGTGCTCTGGCTTTCTTAATGAACGGAGAACCTGATATAGTCAAGAACTTTCTGCTAAAGACACTACAACTTCAAAGTTGGGAAAAGAGAATTGACAGATTCAAGCTTGGGGAAGGAGCAATGCCCGCTAGTTTTAAAATTCTTCATGACCCTGTTCGTAAAACTGATTCTATAGTAGCAGATTTTGGTGAGAGTGCGATAGGAAGAGTGGCCCCGGTTGATTCTGGATTCTGGTGGATTATTTTGCTGCGTGCATACACAAAGTCTACAGGAGATTTAACTCTTTCTGAAACCCCAGAGTGCCAAAAGGGGATGAGATTGATACTGGCATTGTGTTTGTCTGAGGGGTTTGATACATTCCCAACCCTCTTGTGTGCCGATGGATGCTCTATGATTGATCGAAGAATGGTAAGTTGCCTTGCTAATTGTGTCCTTTCTTTATCATTCATAAGCTCATACATTTTTGTGTCTATAATGCTTTGCTCTTACAACATCCACGGCTCCATGAACATGCAAGTTTTGAGGTACATTTTTATTTTAATTGGTACTAGCCTACTAGGTAAGGTAATGTACTAGGGTTTCAGACACGAGTACATGACAAGTGAAAGAACAAAGATGCATTTGAAGACAAAACTGTAGTTCATACCCGCTATTAGTTAAATACAATTTTTAAAAGCTGAATAGGTCACTGACAAAAAGTTGCGTAAAACATCTTATGAGCACTTGTGAAAGTCACAACTCTTTATTTCATCAATTTTTTCTTGTGTGTTAGCGCATAAACTGCTTAGAGATTGTCTTAAAAGATACCAGTTTCTGGAGTGATCATCAGCCGATAATACTATACAATTTAAGAATATCGACTACCAATTCTGCATTTATAGCCACTAAGCAATTGCAAACTCGTCAAGATAATATGCTTTGAAAGTAGAACTCGACAAATTTTTATGCATTTGCAACTGTTACTGGATAACATATATAGTATTCGTCTGATATTCATCAATGATATGCACTCCACTACTATGGAAAGACAACCATACCATTCTCGTCTTTTTATTGATGTTATTCCTATCTGCCATGATATCATCAGGTACTTGCAGAAATTATAATCATCTATTCTCTATCAAGTTTTTACATGGAAGAGAAGAGTTTATATTGTTTGTTTGTAGTTTAGCAAAATATTTTCAGTTTGTGATCAGTGCTATATTCAGTTTTGACTTTTGAGTAGTCAGTAGAATGATATACGTTTGTATCTTCACTCTTATTCGTGGTTGTTGAATGTTTTTATGAGCAATGAATGCTCTAAGAAACTTGCATTCCAAATTATATAACGGCTTATCCCTCTATAATATTTCAGGGTGTCTATGGTTATCCGATTGAGATTCAATCCCTATTCTTCATGTCACTGAGATGTGCTTTGGCGATGCTGAAACACGATGCCGAAGGCAAAGAGCTCATGGAGAGAATTGTGAAGCGCTTACATGCCTTGAGCTATCACATGAGAAGCTATTTCTGGTTGGATTTCCAACAATTAAACGACATCTACCGCTACAAAACAGAAGAGTATTCTCACACTGCTGTAAATAAGTTCAATGTTATTCCTGATTCGATCCCTGAATGGGTATTTGATTTTATGCCGATGAAGGGCGGATATTTTGTTGGCAATGTCAGCCCAGCGAGAATGGATTTCCGGTGGTTTGCATTAGGTAATTTTATTGCTATATTGGCTTCAATGGCTACTCCGGAGCAATCTGCTGCCATTATGGATCTTGTTGAAGAACGCTGGGAAGAGCTGGTAGGAGAGATGCCGTTGAAGATTAGTTATCCAGCAATAGAAGGCCATGAATGGCGGATAGTAACTGGTTGTGATCCAAAGAATACCAGATGGAGTTACCACAATGGTGGATCTTGGCCAGGTTTTTCTATTTTCTATTCTCATTCTTTGTTGTTAACCCTCGTCTTGATTATTTCTTGAAAATGCTCAAGTTCTACTCATAGGCAGTGTATGTAATTGTATAATAGCATCATCTTGATTAATTATGGAGTAGATGTATGAATTAGGCTCCCCTATCTTTACCCAATTTTCTGGTGACTTTTCGTCTTTTTAGAAAAAAAGATAAAAACAAGTTTGCTTAAGGTTTTACTTCTCTTTTTTGAAAAAAAAGGCTGGTAACTTTCCTTTTATTTTATCTCCTAACAAAAGTGGAATTCAGGAGTAAAAAGTAAGAACGAAATTATAAAAAATTACTTGGTTTGTTTCTTCTTTTTTTTTTTTTTTTCCAGTTTAGACGTTTTCATCCGTAACCATGTCACTTTGGCCTGGTGATTTGGATAGCAAAACGATGCAATTTTTTATAATTGTTCATGGTGTTGTAGAACAATTACCAAATAATTGCATCTTATTGCTATCAAAATCAATGGGTCAAAGCGACCCGGTGAATAGTGGTAAAAGTCAAAGTAGGAAGAAAAAGAAGAGACAGAGGAAGTAACTTCTTTTAGTTTAAGAAGGAGAGTTTTAGTTAAAAAAAAGATAAAAATGTTATCTAAAAGAAATTGTCGAGCAAAAAATCGGACTCTTTTATGACTCAAAAAAGACGAAAAGTCGCCTAAATTAAGCAGAGCCTTAAAATTGTAATTTTTTTTTTCACATTTACTTGTTGCTTTCAGCTACTAGAGCCATAATCAATCTTCCTCTATCTCAAATGCAGTGCTTTTGTGGTTCTTAACCGCCGCCTGTATCAAGACTGGACGCCCCCAAATCGCGAGAAGGGCGATAGACCTGGCTGAAAGCCGTCTGCTGAAAGATGGATGGCCGGAATATTATGATGGCAAAACAGGTAGGTACACTGGTAAACAAGCAAGAAAGTATCAGACGTGGTCGATAGCAGGATATTTGGTGGCAAAGATGATGCTGGAAGACCCTTCACACTTGGGTATGATCTCTTTGGAAGAGGACAAGCAAATGAAGCCTGTGCTGAAGAGATCCTCCTCGTGGACTTGCTGAACAACAGAAGGTCAAAGAAAGCGTTGAGGGGCATTTATCAATAGCATTAAAGAAGAAGAAGAAGACACTACTACTACTACTATTCTTTGGCGATTCTTCCTATTGTAGGAGGTTAGGTCAGAAGTTTGATTTTCTTATGTACATTAGAATTATTAACCAGACTAGCAGCAGCAGCATCTTTGCTTCCCAAGTACTAAGAGATACATTTCGTTGGTCTTTATGTTCTGTTTGTTGGAAAGACATTTTGGAAATGCAATGTGGATTCTGTTTCCAAGCAATAACCAACTTCTTGACTTCCAACTTTGCTTTCGTTTCTATCATCCTAAATTGTGAGTTTTCGAGCTCTTGAATTGTTGCATATGGCATTTGAACAAGGAAAAAGTAACCGTTTTAAGCTGACGCAGAGCGTCCATGGTTATGGTTGAATTTACCCTGCATATCGACGGTTGAATTCGTGAAACAAATGGCAGTTGTTTTTTGAGTTTTAAGTTTAACCTTTCAGTTCAGACCCATCGGTTTCAGTTTAACAATTCGTCAAACAATTCGTCAAACAAAGCTTCTTATTTTGTCCTTTCAGTTTAACAATTCAGTTTAACAATTCGTTAAACAATTCGGGTTCAGTTGTTTTTTGAGTTTTAAGTTTAACCTTTCAGTTTAACAATTCGTCAAACAATTCGTGAAACAAAGCTTCTTATTTTGTCCAGTTTCAGTCTTGTCAAAAAAAAGAATCTACATCAGTTTCATTCTAAAAAAAAAAATAATAATCTACAACGGTTTCAGTCTTTCAGAGCTTATAAATTGCACAACTCCTGGCTGCCTTTCATGCAAATGATCCGATTTTCAACTAAATGTCTCCAAGATATCAAGCTTGTTGCTGCAATAATGGATGCTTTGACAATAACAACTTAACAAGTCGAATTTCATTTCTGATTCATTCAATAGATTTCTGAAATCAATTGTGGAGTTGCATTGATTTGCTTGATCAAGTATTCTTTCAAGTTCACCAAGACATCCAAGGGTTTTGGCATCACATTACAACTCCAATCTGACAGCATTCCGCGAGCTTGATGAGCTAGTCTTTGAGAAACCACCTCAACAACTACCCTTTCTTGATTCTCACAAGTACATAAACACAGCTAAGCATTCTACCAGCTTTGCTACCAAAAGAGTAGCTAGCTACCAAAAGAGCAATAAAAGCAAATCATTCAACACATTACTCAAGAAAGTTATCAATTTTGCATGGCTACTAAAATCAAGTATGCCATGAGAATACATGAATTCAAAGTCAAAAACACAACGGGCAAAAGAAACACTGAAGAGGTTTATCAGTGAAGCAGGTACTTATTAACCTTCAAGAAAGCTTCCAAAGCAGGGTCTACTACATGCTGATGAGAAACAATACTAACAGGAGATTAATTAACCAGAAGCAGTTTTCTTCTGCTGGAAGATGACGGCATATATAGGCACTCCAACACCAATGCTGAATGCAGTGAAGACACCTAGGCTCATCTTCAGAGCACGGTGAGACATCATATCCAAGTTGTACATGTGCCTTGCATGAACATAGAAAGGTTCGCTACTGTGGCCGTGCCCTCCCATCTTCACTCCTGTGGAATGGAATCCTCTGTTTCCTGTAAAAGAAAATTCATTGTTCACTCATGCATTCTTGTTAAATATGAGGGCTACTTAATTCAGTGTTAGACTTGCATCAGGGTCGCATGCTGTGGTAGGTTAAGATTGACTAGAGAGTCCACAACCCATTTTTTGCTTCAACAAAAGTGAAATCAATGACATACCATGTAGAGGGGCAAATGAACAAGAAACAATTACTCTCATTTCTCATCTCTTGTGTATAGCTTATCATTTTCTCTTTGAGCATCTCCAACCGGTGTCATTTTCCCCCTCCCCCAAACTACAACTCATCTACAACCAATCCCCTCCTCGAGTGTAATGATAATTAAAAATACATATTTATAATCATAAAACATTATCAAGTGTAATGAATATATCCCAAAATCGGATTAATCAGTCACCATGGAGGGGGGAGGGGGATGTTAGGGGGGAAATGCACCCTAACCATCCCCCACCCATGACTAAAATCACCCCCTACCTCCCCCATCCCCCATATGGTTGGAGATGCTCTTAAAAGTCTGCAAATTGGAGTGAAGTGGTCTAGTTGGCAACAGGTTGGCATGGGTGGAGATGGCCCATTCCGTAACCCTATTTAAAACTTAATTATTACTTTTCATCGGGTCTCCAAGATCAGGTATCCAAAAATTAACCTTTCAGCACTTTTTTCTTCCTTTTTCATCCAATAAACAAGCAACAAGTAACGACTCAAACAGCGATATTCACAAATTTTGGAAATTTTCAACCAAGGAACAGATCATCTGAACAAGTCAAGGTGTAACCATCTCAACCACAAATTAAAAGAAAAACATTTAACCATTTTCCTCGAAAGAAACCATCACTATGAGCAAAAGAACAATCCTCTGGGTGAGGTGCATGGAATTAGGTTTGTTCACTATTTAGGTTACTGAATGATATGCACTTACATGGGAATGAAAACAAGGCAGGCTCGGGGGCTGTAAAGGTTATAGCAAGACATTCCGTCCCAATCCTATACCTTCAGAATTTTGCACCTCATATCCCATCCCCAACCCAAATCATTATCAGCTACCGTTCCCAATTGGGGATACAAGGCCACAGTGACAAATTGCACTGGGTTCACATAAGCTACCCTCGAAATATAGACTACTAACTTAACATCATACTGCATAAGAATGATAGTAACTTCGCATTTGGACAAGTGCAACCATGCAATAGCATTCTGTAGTAAATTTTAAGAATCTCAAATGTTCACATAACTTGGACAATGAAGTTAGCAAAAACATGAAATATATATGATATAGTAATATAGTATATTAACAGATATACCGAATACGTAACCTTTAGGTCAAACTGGTAGCATTAACAATTCTCTGGGCCTAAGTTCAATCAGTGTTCAAATTTGCAAAAACTGGTAACATTAACAAAACGTAACCTTTTGGTCAAACTGGTAGCATTAACAAGACTTGTGAGTTCGACAACCTTATTAACAACTTTGCAAAAAGACATAGAGTACACTCCCCCTTCTCCTCACTCGGGTTCGAGTTAGTTAAGGCCCACTGTTCCTCGTATTACTTTGGCATGTTTATTTGTCTGGACTAACTGAATTGGATTAGGGGACTAACTGAATTGGATTAGGGGTATTGGACTGCGTTCATACTGTGTTTGGTTGCTATGCCCCTATTCAGTCAGTATTACACAATAAACATTTCAATGAGGCTAATCTCCTAATGAGGTACAATGATTGAAACTCGAAGGTACAGTGGGTAACATGGTATTATAGGGTTTATTGATAATAAGGGATAGGTTAGACTGTGTAACTTGTTTGTTTGCGACATTATAAAAAATGTTGTAAGCTCTAGTATTGAATACGACCCCTAAGGTGATTTTAAATTTTGGGCATGAAACCATTATTAACAATATGGGGTAATGAATCCCCCTTAGATCTGAGACTTGGTCCAGATCCCAACGGTACCAGAAGAACTGGCTGAGGAGTGAGAGGAGGACGCAGGCTAGGGTTCCGAGAATCCATAGCCCGAAAGTGACGACCGGCAAGGTCGGGTTGTCGGTGACCGGAACCGTGAGGGAGACTTGCTCAACCAGCGAATTCTCCACTTCCCCGTATGATTCGGATGCGCCGGAACTTGAGGCGGCTTCGAATTGACGATCCGCTGATGAAGGAGAGTAAGAGACAGGTGGGTTGGTGAAGGAGACAGGTGGGTTGAGCGAAGGAGACGGATGGTTGGTGAAGGAGAGAGAGAGAGAGAGACAACCGAGAGAGAGAGAGACGGAGGAAGAATGTGGGGTTTCCTCTCATGCTTGTCTTGATTTTCAGAGGAGTGGGAGAAGAGAAGAGAAAAAGAGAGAGAAGAGAAGATGGAAATGAAGGGATAAGGAGAAGAAAAGACTTATATAGTAGGGTAATTTTTTTTTTCATTTGAGGGTAAAATTGGTATTTAGTGGGTTCCGTTAGTTGCTGTCAGTCACCGTCCAATGACAGGGGGGTTTCGTATATCCCCGAACACGAGGGGTGTTTTATATATATTCCAAACACGGAGGGGTGTTTTGTATATACCGAATACGAAACCTTTTGGTCAAACTGGTAGCATCAACAATTCTCTGGGCCTTAGTTCAGTTAGTGTTCAAATTACCAACGACTTGTGAGTTCGACAACCTTATTAACAACTTTGAAGAAAAATAGAGTGCACTGCCCCCTTCTCCTTACTCGGGTTCGAGTTAGTTAAAAGCCCACTATTTCTCGTATTACTTTGGCATGTTTGTTTTTTCGGATTAACTGAATTGAATTAGGGGAATGACTGAACTGGAATAGGGGGATTGGAATGCATTCATACTGTGTTTAGTTGTTATGACTTATGCACTATTCACTCAATATTACACAATCAACATTCCAATCAAGCTAATCTCCCAATGAGGTACAATGATTGAAACTCGAAGGTACAGTGGGTAACATGGTATTATAGGGTGTATTGATAATAAGGGATTATTAATTATATAGGTTAGACAGTGTAACTTGTTTGTTTGCAACATAATGAAAAATTTATTAAGCTCTAGTATTGAAATACCACCCCTAAGGTGAAATTAAACTTTGGGCATGAAACCATTATTAACAGTATGGGGTATTGAATCCCCCTTACAGTTAATTGTCCACGAAACAAAAACAAGTTAGTAAGGAATGGTTAGATGTCATTGCTGCTCCATGATAGTAACATCATTCACTTATCATTTCTCAAAGATGGATTAAGGCCAGAACCAAGGATTGAAAAAAAAAAAAAACAAAAAAAACTTCATTGAGCCCTATTCATTAACCCTATATCTAATACCTCCAAACAAAAACGAGCTTTGAATCCAAATAAATCATTATGTTATACCGCAACTTAACTAGGGACACCATGTTCTACCCATAACACGAAAGACAACGGGAATTCCAATAGATATCTCAAAAATCAGAACAATTTTTGACATGTTTCATCAGGAAATCGCTTCTACGGATGGAATCGATTAATCGGAGGCAATCTTAGCAGATCATTTCTCAGGAATCTCATCCCACTATCAGGTTAAGATGGGATTTCGACTCAACCAAATATAACGAATAAAAGGGCGAAACAAACCCTAGATCGGAACATGCGAGAGGAGTCTGCGGCGGAGGACTGACCTGATTTGGAGAGAAGCGATTCGGTGGAGGAGATGAGCTTGGTGGCGCAAGATCTCAATCCGTTGTTCATCGCCATGTCTGATCTGCGGAGAGATTTGTGTTTTTGCGAGAGATACTCTTCTTCCGAATGATGAATCAACAACGAGGTCAAGGTTATGATGTCGCTTGCTGAATTTGTTTCGGCGAAATGACTGATAATTGCAATTATCCACCTTCAACTGCACCGGTATTGCATTTGTAGTCCTTTCGTTCCAAAACTACGACAATCCAACCCCCAGAAGACAATAAATTTATATTGCTCCAAGGCTTTTTTTTGGGACAGTATAGGTTTTTTTTTGGGTTTCCCAACCGGTTTCGGGGCTTCGTCCGACCCGGGTCGCATGCCTGTGTATGGGGAGGTGAGTCTCCTAGTGGGAAACTGTATAGGTTTCATTTATCATAACATAGTACTTCGTGCTTCGTCCACATCAGATAAACCATTGTCCCTAATCCCTAATCAATTCGGGAGTTTCATTTACCAATGAAAGGGGGTTGTCTTCTTCCCGGGCTTTGAGTGTGCCACTGTGTTTACACGTCTTCCACCATGGTTTGTCGCGTCATTTCCAATCCTATTTCCTTCACAATTGATCATGTCTCGGATGGATCTTCTAAATTCTCTCCATTAAAGTCTTCTCCACCATGGTTACAACTCTCTTTGTGTCCCCTTCTGTTGTCACTTTGTTAATTCCTAAATCCAGAGCCAAGAGCATTACTTCGAGAAAAGCCTCCGTTTCTACTGATTTTGGTTTAGGCTCAAAGCAATTGCCTTTGTAAGAGTTACGCTCACCTTCATGGTTTGATCACTACTCCAAGTCCGGTGGCTCTTGTAGCTGCACACCAAGCCCCATCGAAGTTGACTTTGTGGAAGTTGGCATTTTTTTCCAGTTTTCAGCAACTCTCCGTCATTAATAACCTTCGGTAGCGATACTCTTATGGCTGATTAGATTTCCCTTAACTTTGGTGGGTTTGGTCGCCTATTTATTCATATGCGTCTCATTTCCCGTGAATCTTGTCATATTTCTTGATTTCCATATATGCCATAGCGAGAAGCAAAGCATCTATTTCTCTTTCTCATGCATGTCTTAAATTTGGCTTTTGACCCAGGTTGGGAGATCACCTGATTTGAGTTTTTTGAAGGCTTCTCCGAAAACTTGCTCCCAAACAATGATTGAAATTTGGCAACCCACAAATGTGTGATTTGCAGTCTCCAGGGCATAACCACACCACGAGCACTTTGAAGGTACCATCACTCCTCTCTTGTAGAGATTTTCAGCTGTGTGGAGGCATTTCCACAAACTTCTCCATGTAACCCCCTGAATATAATAAATTAAAAAATCTTAGACAGTTGTGTAAAATCATTGGTTCAGCAGTGTTTGCTGACATTTGATTAGCAGGGAATAGAATTCAAGTTGGGGCAAGTATGCCATTATTGATAAAAACTGGGGAAAAGTGTAATTACTTAAAGTTAGATATGGAGGCTGAAACTGGTCAATCCGTGAATAATGGAAATTACATGACATTTATAGAGTAATTATAGATGATGGGGCAAGAGTGCAATATTTCAAATATCACATTTCTCTAAAAATGCTATTTCTACCCCCAATTTTGTGGGAAGAAAATCATTTTGCACCCCCTGTGCATGTTTCACACTTGGCACACTCTCTTTTGGAAACCTTACTCAATAGGTGGCAACATTTCCTCACCTTCCTCCACTAGCTGGCTGTTTGGTTATATCTCCATCTTCCTCTCCACCTTCATATTCTTCCTCTTGAACCTCCACCATGAACACCACATCCACCACCACTAAACCACCCTGAATCATCCTCAGGGAAAGTTCTAATATTGGAGACTCCATGGATCTTGAGGAGCAAAAGCCATCTCCTAATTTACGGATCCATCTATAACTTCGTCGTGGAAACGGGTTAAAGGGTAAGAACCCTAGTTTCAATGTTTGGTCAAACTCTCTTTGTGCATTGTAATTCGCCGGCTAACCTACGTTTCTGTGATCCTGAGGTGCTGGTGAGCTCGAGGGTATCGGTTTATCATCCAAAAAAGGAAGGCTCGCCGGTTTCTACAGTTCGGGTTGCCGACTTTTGCACAGTTACCGAAAAATCAGGCATTTCCTCGATTCTTGCTCTTTCTTGATCCTCCTTACTGCAATATGATCCTAGGAGCTTCGTGAGTCCATATGAATGATCAAAACATGCCCAAAAACTAGGTTATTTGTTTTTTCATCGTTTTTTGGCAGTGTTTTTACCCCTGTAAACATAAAAATATCTCGGTCATTTTTGGGTGGTTTGATGTCATGTTTGCACCTCTGTGCTCTCTGCATTTTCTACTTTAATATCCATGTTAATCTCATCGTGTGATTCAACCTAAAAGTATCTCAAATTCGTGGCAAAACTCTCTGAAATTTTTTGGTGCTTAAGGTTCAGTTTGGTTCTGCAGTGGTGCTCATTTTTTAGCTTTGTTTAGAGGCATGTATCTCTCTCTGTTTGAGCTTATCTTTCCTTCTTTCTCAACTTTTGCAAGATCAAAATTTAAGAACTTGATGGCCTAATAGACCTTATGCTCAAATTCCACCAGAAGGTGACATGCCTTATCATACACTAATCTATATGGCGGCACTCCAATGGGAGTTTGGTAAGCGGTGCGGTAAGCCCAAGAGCATAAACCAACCTCAAAGAATAATCTATGCAGTTTGGGTTTGCCATTTTCTCAATTTTTTATTTATTTTCCTTTTTATGAATATAAAGATTTTATACCAAAGAAGGGTGGAATAAACCTCGAGAGATGGGTTGAAAACATTCACTCATTACAGATCGAACCTTACCATAAAGGAAAGTAAATTAGGATAAAAACTACCCCTACTAATTTGTTTCTTTCTAACCCAGGTTTGTGAGCTTGCAAAATTATGGTTCTAACATAGATAATTTTGAATGATTTGTTCAGTTTTAATCAACTTCTAGCGAGTTTTTCACAAAACTAACCCGTTTGGGGCCGACAAAAACCGATCAAACCCCCACTGGGGAAGAAATACCAATCTAGTCTTGTTAGAAACCGACGGTACTACCATCGGTTCATTGCTTAAAAACCGATGGTAGTAATGTCGGTTTCAAGCTTTCCCAGGCCCTTAAGAAAACCGATAGTAATACTATCGGTTCTGAAGAATCGATTATAATATGATCGGTTAATTAGCCCAGAAACCGACAATGTTAAAGTCGGTTTCATACTTAAAGAAAAGGGTTGTAAGTGGCATATCAGCGGTAGTTTGAACTCTAACCTAGGGTTGTGGATGATTACTCATTACCAGGGACCTCACACATGCATGTATGCCTCCATTGGACTAGATCATTCAAACCTCTCATCAAGACTCGTAACCAAATTTTTCTGGACTCATATCAAGAATAACCCTGAGTACAAAGGTGAATGATATCATACAGGAAATGAAAGATCAGTTTGAAGTGACAATATCCTATCGTAAATCTTGTATTGCGAAGAATACAACTATATAGATGGCATTCGGCACTTGGGATGATTCATACAAACAACTGCCCTACTTCATGGCGGCGATGAAATAGTACAACACGGGAACTGTTGTGAAGTATTGTATTACTTCCACCGATGTGCATGGAACGCATATCCTCGAAAGGGATGTTTGGGGCTCTCAGTGGCTGCATCGAGGGATTCAAATACTGACGGCCAGTGATCACCATTGACGCCACGTTCCTGAAGGGTTAGTATAAGGGTGTTGTCATGGTTGCCAATGGGCTTGACGCTAACGGACATATATTCCCCATTGCTTTTAATAGATGGTGAGTCAAATCAAGCTTGGGGATATTTTTTGGCAAAGTTGCGCAAGCATGTTGTCAAATCACGTGCAGACATTTCTCTTATATCAGACAGAGGTGGTGGTATATTAGATGCAGTTAAGGATAGCAATAACGGTTGGGGACCTGACTACGGTGTACACGTCTTTTTCATAAGACACATTCAGGGCAATCTGATTGAAGCATTGTCTCAAAATAAGTCAGTCGTTGCAGATTTAATGATGGCAGCGGCAACCCAATGCCAGCGAAGTAAATTTGAAGTGAAAATGGATCTCATCAAGGCCCTGGACTCTGATGCATAGAAATGGCTTCGACAGATTCCCCTTACCAATGGACGTTGTCACGTGATGGTGGACGACGCTTCGGTCTTATAACAAGCAACTTGGTGGAGTCTTTCAATAATGCGTTGTTGGGCGCAAGGGATTTACCGGTAACCGCTTTGGCGGAGTCCATATACTTCAGGATTAAAAAATACTTTGTTGAACTTCACCACTTGGTAAGATATCTCCTTACGTGTCTAGAATAATTGAAATCTAGTTTTCTATTTATTAATTCATATTTGATGCTTTTGGTAGGGCACTAACATGTGTAACAGTGAATCAATGGTGACTCCACAAGTCCATGAGCGAATCAACAAATGAAAAAACAAGGCTGGAACTCAAGCTGCCATATGGCATAACTATGAGAGGGGTATATTTACTGTGACTTCCGGATCCCATGGAGTTGGCGGGGGTAAAATTCAGATTGTGAACCTGGAAGAACGTACATGTTCTTGTGGAAAGTGGGGAATATATGGCCATCCATGTTCCCATGTCATAGCTGTCTGTCAACACCGAGGCATTGACTGGATGCAGTTTGTGCCAGAATGGTTCCATGTTTCCCAGTGGGTTAAAATCTACCAACACACAATAATGCCAATTCAGGCTCGAGCTTATTGGCCCCCGCCCACATGAGATTGGACATTCATTCCAAACACAACTGCGCTCCAGACAAGGGGAAGAGATCAGAATAGGCGTATATGCAGTCACATTGATCACAGGAAGAAGCGCGTTGCAAAGTGTGGATTATGTGACAGTTGTCCAGGGGAACAGCCCGCCCTGCCCGTTAAACATGCATGGGTCAAATGGGCGGGCTATGATGGGTCTATACAAACCCATGCCCACCCTTTTAGCCCATCTAAACAAGCACTCTTATCAAGACAACACAAATTACAACACCAGTTCACTACTACCACCATACTACCACCAACACCGCTGTCGTACCACACAGAGGAAGATAAACCCTCATTTCAATCACCAACAACAACCCAAAATTCTTCCCGCTGTTAGTATTAAGTGAAAGATCAGGTTGTGCAAGACTTGAAATAGCTTGGCTATTTCAAGGACTTGAACCAGCTTTCAAAGCCTTGAATCATTCTCAGAGACTTGAAAATAGTTCAGCTATTTTCAAGGCCTTGAAACTGGATTCAAAGCCTTGAAACTGCTTGAACCTGTATGCACATTCTCAGGGGGAGTTTTCTGCAAACTCTCTGGATTGATTTATTCTCTCTCTTTCATATGTTTGATTCTCTGTTATTAGATGATGAAAGACAAATTGTTATAACATGTTTTAAATCTTAATATATAATTTGTTTGACCATGATAATGCAGGAAATTTTATTTCTAAGTTTTGCAGGATTGTTTCCTAAACTGAATTGTTGCAGATTTGGAAATACTTGAACACTTTGATCATGTGATCAATCAGACGTATATGACAGCTTATCATGGTGTTTAAATGAAAGATTACAACTAGGGATGGCAACGGGTCGGATCTGGATCGGATCAGGCTAGATCCGATCCAGATCCAACTAGGAGAAATGTGATCCAGATCCGATCCAGATCCGTTCGGATCATCACCGGATTCGGATCAGATCGGATCGGGTTTCATCCAGCTGATCCAAATCCGATCCGTAGATCCATATAATATGTGGTCGGATCGGATTCGGATCGGATCCGACTTGGGTTTGCAATAAAATACAAAAAATAACATAAGAAATAAACAGTATTTCATAAGCTAAGGCATGTTTGCAAGTTATGAAGACTAAAACACAACAGAAATAGCTTTGTACGTTGGAATTACTATTGTATTCTTCTTGGAAGTGAAAGTGGGGAGGTAATATGAATATATTTGTAAAGCACACATATACGTCGGATCGGATCGGGTCGGAACCCGGTGGATCTGCCCTTAGATCCAAATCCAGATCCAAATCCGATCGGATCTGGCTTTCCAGATCCAAACCCGATCCATTTTCAACTGGATCGGATTCGAATCCGATCCATTCGGCCCGGATCGCTCGGATCACAGATCGGATCGGACCATATTGCCATCCCTAATTACAACAAGATCTCTGAAGATTGTGATCATCCAACCGTTGGAGAAGATTTCAAAGTAGTCAAACTCTGTTGCCTACAAAATAGCAAAGTTGTTGCTGAAAATCTGGGGAGATTTGCAGAGCTGTATGAAGTATAAATAGAGCTCAAATTCGAAGCAACAACATACAATTCTCAAGGGGCAAATACATAGAAAGAGTCATGGATTGACAAGCATCAAAGAAGCTCATCATTCTTCCAATCCATTCACAGAAGTTCACTGCATTTCACAGTAGTTTTCTACTCTTAAGTGTTCTTCTGTATAGAGCTATATTGGTAGATCATTTATGTATTATTTCTACATCTATTCTCAAGGATTGTTGAAAGTGAACAATAGATAATTCTTAGTTAATCAATTAGCTAGAGCAGGTACTAGACACGTTAGGGAAAACCACAAGCTGTAACAGAGTAAGGGAACTCTCTGTGCTTGAGTTCTAGGGCTTAGCTTTTGATTAATAAGAATTGAGTTGAGAATCTTGCAGGGATCTAATCCCTGAGGTAGAGACGTGGGTCCAAGTGGACTGAACTCTATAAATCACTTGTCTTCTGCATTTTCAGTTCATTTACTTTCATATTTTTTGCAGCACACAAAAACTGTTTATTTTTCAGGGGTTTGAACTTGTTTTCAAAGCCTTGAAAAAGGCATACTTGCTCTGTACTTTCTGCATCTACTTCAAAGGCTTGAACTAGCTTTCAAGGCCTTGAACTTCATTGTTTGCACAAGTTTTCATCTTCCTAGCAAGTTTTGCAAAAAGTTGGCATACTCTATTCAACCCCCCCTTATAGAGTATCTTAGCTGCTTATACATCTGCATACTCGCACTTTCAATTGATATCAGAGCTTGTATCACTGTATAAGATTTAACCATCTGGTGATCATGAGTACTGCAGGTGATGGTGGTTTCTCACAGGGAAGAGCTGCTAACAGACCTCCTCTATTCTGTGGAGAAAATTTTGCTCACTGGAAAGCTATCATGAAAATGTTCATCATTGATCAAGATCTAGAGGTTTGGACCATTATCCAAAATGGACCTCATACTTTCTACACGGAGAAAGATGGGATCAGAACTCCCAAAACAGAAGACTCACTCTCCTCTTCTGAATTAGAGCAATTTTTTAAGAACTACAAGGCTATTAACATTTTGTATTGTGCTTTGAGTACATATGAATTCAACAGGATCTCTGGATGCACAACTGCTAAAGAAATCAGGGATAAACTTGTGGTTACCTTTGAAGGAACCAGTCAATTCAAGCAAACCAAGATCAACATTTATCTCATACAATATGAGCTGTTCAAGATGAATGCAGATGATTCCATCAGAAACATGTTCAAGAGATTCACTGATATTGTTAACAACCTTGACTCACTGGGAAAACATTTTTCCAATGAAGAAAAGGTGAGGAAGGTTCTTAGAAGTCTTCCAAAGGCAAAATGGGAACCAAAAACCACAGCCATTGAAGAAGCTCAGAATCTCTCAAATTTACAACTTGATGACCTACAAAGGAAGCTCCTGACACATGAAATATCTATGAATGAAGTTGATGGAGAACTTCCAGATGGTGTCAAGAACTTAGCTCTCAAAGCCAAAGAGAATGAGAGAACACAAAGCCTTGAAACTGAGGACGGTGATGATGAAGATCCAATTGCCTTAATTTCCAAAGCCTTGACAAGGATTCTCAAAATGAAGAAAAACTTTGGAAACAAAGATTTCAACAGAGAAAGGCATAGATCATCCAGCAGCAAGGACTACAAAGGTAAGTCCTCTTCACAGAACAAGTCAAAAGTTATGAACTGCTTTGAGTGTGGTGATGTAGGACACTTGATAAGAGACTGTTGTGTACGAGAGAATCCCTTGAGGAGGATTCAATATACACCAAGAGCAGAGGATCAGAGCATAGGAAGAGTAGGGTTGTGTGTAGGGAGAGAGTAAGGCAATAGTACTGTATGAGAGAGACAGAATTTTGGCAGAGCTTCCGCGTATCTCAGGTGATTTGTCCTTGTATGGAAGGATTAACGATCCTATATATAACAGAGAATGTGACCGTTGTAGTGGGTTAATGCGCCCATTAATGGCGGCTTAATTAGCTTAACCACAACGGCACGTTCGTCCGCGTATATAGGAACCGTTACGCACTTCGTCCTTGTATCACGGAACCGTTATGAGGTTGACCGGGTTTATGGAGCTCGTGCCATAAATATCTCAAATCAGTTACTAAAGGTCGCGCGCGGGCTTGGTTGTCGCTCGCGCGCGACAGGACTCCCTCTAGCCTCCAAACCACTAAGTCCCTACAAGTCCCGTGTGGTGGTATGCGAGGGCCTTGTCTCGCAGCCCCCACACGAATCAGCGCGGGTGGTGATCCTGTGTGTGTGGAGAACAACTAGGTGTGTTGGATGATCGCCACGTGGCTAAGATATGTCTTTCTAGAAAGCACTATCTACATTAGCCCCCCTTTCTGCGCGTGAAGACACATAGCCGTATAGGCTTCAATGCGCAGGAACCAATGCACGCGTTGCTGCCACACACCAATTCAAATACACGCAAAATCAGCCCCCGTGCGTTCCATTATGACCTAGAATCCCTAGAGTCGTTTCTTTAGTTCTTTTAGGTTTTTAAGCGTGACGTCAGCTTGTCCTGTGATTGCGTGATTCAACGGTGACGGTTTTGATGCGACTACTGAAAGGACGCGACTCCTCATTGTTCTTGAATAAGTACTCTATACCCTCCATTGTTACAAAGCATCACTTCTCTCTAAAGTGAATGATACCCGGAAGCCTTCAAGAGCAGATTCAAGTAATCAACTATCAGTTCTTCCTTGTCAATCGTCTCCTTCAAATTGCTTCACCAAAACAAGGTTGGCTTTGCTCAATTCCATTAATGCATTAAATATCCTTTGAACTGTCTTGGATCTGTAAACCCATAGCTATTTGGAATATACCGTTTGTTGAGAACTGCAAAAGAGGCTTTTTCTTAAACCATGAACTGATTGAATCACCAGATTGTGACGATTTTGAATGTAGAACTTCTGAAATTATGAGATTCTAAACCCAGAATTGACCCCGGACTGTTCATCTTCTCTTGACAAATCATAATTGCTTCCTGAATCGGAACTGAAATTTGAACTGAAAGTGGGTATATTTCTCCCCCCTTTTTTCTTGCTTTTCTGCAGGAATGGCTAAGACAAAAGGGATCTAAACCTGTTAAAGATTCTGAAGAAATACCTGATCTCCCAAAGACCTTATGGAGAAAAGCCCCCTATTTGGGTGGAAATAATTTCTATCATGCTAGGGTTAAGGTGAAGAATACCGATTCCTGCCCCCTCTAGAGAACTGCGGACATTGACCCCGCCTACCAATGCAGCCATGCTAGAGTTAATCGACTCCAAGGATGTGGTTAGGCTAGGATTTGAAAATGGGTTTTTCCCTCACACTGCAATTACCACCCAGGCCTTTGTCCAAAAGTTGGACCTGATGGATGAGTGGATTGACCATGTGTTGACTCATCATGCCATCGCTTTAGACAATGCTGGGATTTATTTCGCAGTTCGTGCTATGAAGGGTGCTGCCGTAAAGTTGGATCCATCCATGCTTCTAAACCTTCTTTCTCGCTATTCACCTGCGACTCACACCTTCCATTTTGCTGAGTTCGAGGCTGCTCCCACTTTGGAAGACGTGCACATGTTGTATGACCTTTCTCCATTAGTGAAGTGCATCCCCTGAGCCCTTTGAGGACTTCTTCAGAGCTTGCTCTATATGCGCAGATGGAAGAGTGGCTACACAAGGTGAAGAATATCTCTACTTGTTGGACATCTGCGAAAGTTCTTCCTGACTGGCAGCTTGTTGATACTTCTGCGAAGAACACCTGGGGCAAATGGGTGCAATACTTCTTTCGCGGCTATGCGAATGGTAGTATTACCAAGCAACTTCTGGACAAGAATCCAAATGCAAAGAATTATGTGGAGGGGAAAGGATACCATCTAACCTTGTGTGGCTTCCTTTGTGCCTGGTTGTCGAGGTACTTGATTGACGGTCACCCTCATGATGGGGTTTTTTATCATGTCCTTCCCCTTGCTGTCAAGTTGGCCCTCGGCCAGAGAGTCGCACTTGGGCCTCTGGTCTTGGGCACCTTATATCACAGATTGGACCAATTGGTAGTGTCGATCAAGGACTCTCACGGTCGTCTTGATGTGTTGACTTATGTCAACATCACATTCCTTACCATGTGGGTTTTTGAGCGATGGCCCTCCTATGCTCCTGTTCCTTCTAGGCCCAACGAATGGTGTGTCCCAGGCGCGAAGACTGAACTTTCCAGTGGGAGAGCTGCTCGATGGTTTTGAACCAATCTTCCCAAATGCACCTGGAGCCTGATATGCGATGACCGGAGCAAATTTACAGCTAGGCCTTATGCCACACGTATTGAGAATGTGCGATGGTTCCCGAAGCTGTATCCCACCAAATCTCTTGCTTATTCCGAAGAACTCCTTCTCGAAGGTCATGAGCGCTATCGCGAATTCTTCTGCTGGTGTTTAAGGGGTTCTCTCCCTGCTCTTGCTGAATATGTTCCTGAACTTACTCCCAGGTATGAAAGGATCACAGTCGACGTTGATCCAACTCGCGTTTCTCCCTAGTTTGGTTTTGATGTAGTGGCGCCTTCCATTTGACCTAAATCGATCGTAAGAGGCTACTACAAGCGACTGTTGTCTGGCGAGTGCCAAACGATCTTTCGGAGCAACTTGCCCTTCGTTCAACCTTCAGGTGGCCGTGAAGGTCGCCTCTCCAGAAATTGGATTTCTTACTGGACTACTCAGCAAGCCAGGTTCGAGACGCAGTCGGCTCCTCAGCCCAGCAAATCTCCTACAATCAAGAGGAATGCCTTCCCATTCCGTCCTAATTGCATCTTGGATGATTCCCAGTATGGCTTCTACTCCTTGTTGGATCTTGACAATCACTTGTGCCCATCCACCATTCTTAAGGAGAAGATGACCGATGTTAGGGATGGAGTTTCGCATGTTATCAAGTACAGCGAAGATTTTGACAAGGTAAACAATTTCCTTTGTGCGTGTTAAACTCCTTTCCTTTGATGCATTGAAACTTATTCCCCATTTTCTGTTTTAGTTCTATTTGAGGAGGTTCGCATCTGGAGAGCGCTCCAAGTTGCTGATCAATTCTAGCGTTACCGCGAAAAGTCTGGGCGAGAAAATACTTTTAGCAATGGGAATGGCTACCCAAGTAGAGACTCTGATTCGCGAGGTAATGGATGAGTTTGCTAGCTCGCTGATAGACAATACCCAGCTCTGTCTCCTCGGAATGCTCCGTCTCCTCCAGCAAATGTTGCCCCGAGGGCCAAGAGACAAAAGCAGAAGGGTATTACGATTTCCCCTCCTCCTAGGAGTGCTCCAACTCCGCCTCCTGCAAAGTCTCTTTCCTCTAAAGACAAAGGCAAAGGTCGCATGCCAAGCAAAGTGCGGAAAGAGCTCGCAGTTGAGTCTTTCATTTCTTTTGGTCAGGAAGAGGAGGAAGAGGAAGTCGAGGAAAGAGAAGTAAGGGGAAGAGATGATGAAGAAGAAAGAGATGAAAGCGAAAGAGAAGAAGAAAGAGGTGAGATACGAGAAGAAGACTCGGAAGGTATCTCAACAAACTTGTCTTATTCATACTTTCAGCTCTTTGCAATAGTTGTTTAACAGTTTGTTCTTTCGCAGGTGAGGACACAGAAACCATCAGCGGTCTCTTGGTTAAGGAAAAGAAGAAAACCAAGGGTTCTCGCTCTGGCGTTTCCAGCGAAGCCATAGATGAAGATATACTTGCTGAGTCTGAAAGAACGACTGCTGAAGCCGCAGAGAGAAGGAGGAAGCTTGAGGAAGATGAGATCGAGCTCATAAAGAGGATAAGTTTGGAAGAACAGCATGTTGATGACGCGGATGCAAATGCTTTGGAGCAAGCCCAAGAGGACTTTGAGGAGATCGCAGGCGGCAAAGAAGGTGAGATTTTTAACCTTGCTGTGACTTGCCAAGAAGTAATTATTGGTGCGTTAAAGCATGGCTTATCAAAAGCTGATATTCGCCGATGGCTAGTAGGCAATTGTGGTGAACCCTCAGGTAATCATTCAAACAATGTCTGCAAACCCAGCTTGGTGATCCAATCATCATTGTAACGAGTTTCTTCGCACCCCAGGTCACGCTCACCTTAACGATGTGCTTAATGAAGATACTCTAGTAGGATATGGTGTCGCCTCTTTACCATATGATGAAGATGTTGCGATCCCACCTAAGTGTGGAGGTGCTCGCTTTTTATCTATCAAAATAACAGAACACTGTATAATACAAGTTACCTCAACATTTTCCTGTCTTGTATCGCAGGCGATGCTGATGAGGATGTGCCGGAACAAAGGGGTCAGCTCCCTACATCTTATGCTCCAGAGCGAAGCTCTCACGTTGAGAAGCCTGTCGCAGCTACTGAGTATGCAGGAGAGCCTTTGGAGGATATCATCGAAGTATCTGATGATATCAAAGCTGACGCCGTGCTAATAGAAGAAGATGCTGATGCTGCAGTTGAGGAAATGGAAACGGATGGTGCTGGAGATGAAGTTCATGAAAATGAACAGGTCATGGAAGACATAGCACCACATGCTAATGTTGGTGTTCAAATGAATGCTCCCGAGCCACAAGAGCCCTGGTAGCTGAAGAAGTTCCTGGTCGAGCAGCAGCTACTACTGTTGTCATTCCTTCAACAGAGGTAGAGTTTTTAGAGGTTCCCCCAGCATGGAGTTTTTGGAGCTCACAAGTTGGAGCTGACGTCGCACCTGTTGCGGCCTACACTCTCCCTGCCAACTATGATGAGCTCGAGCTCGCGGCTGACAGACGAGCAATGCAGCGAGGGCATGCTTCGACTTTTCCAGCAATGCGCATTCCCTCTTTGCGTGAGATCCTTGAAGGGACTGGTATGTTACCATTTTCTGCATTCTACACCCTTGTTTTAAAGCTTTCATGCTCTAAACTTGAATAAAATTTGTCAGGAATGAAGCAAGCCGATGTGGACTGGCTGATTCAGATGCGCCTCTCATACCCTTGGTCATTCGTGAAATCTCTGGAGATAGAGCCATATGACAGGACGCTTTTCTTGACCGAAGCCATCTGGATTCTGGAGCAACTGTCTGTGGCCACTCCTGCGACCATTTCTCCTAATAGTGCACATCTGCTTTTCAGCACATGCAAGGGGCTTCAAGCTAAAGTTCAAGGCAAGCTAGGCTTCGGGTATCTTCTCAACAGGATCACCCAAATTCTCGCAGCTGTGAGTTTGAAACGCGACTACCACAACCTCGCATCTGAAAGACGGAAGGTAGAGGAACAAAGGCAGAAGGCTGAAGAAGCTGTCAACCTCTTTCATGCGATGAATGCCAAGTACGAACAGCTGAAGCGAGAAGTGGACCAAGCAAGAGAGGCATCACTCTCGTTTTCTCCAGAAGACCCTTTGATCAAGGATTTGTTTTAGAAACAAAAATATTTGTTTAAAACAAAATATTATTGTAATGCTAGTGTTTCTCCCCCTTTTTTTATCTGGAACTTTATGTCCCATTTTGCCCTTTTGGGGATTTGCACTAATATCTTGATGCATATAAATTATGACGTCACATGGTGACGTATCCGCCTTGATTTTTGCGCTAATGATTTATTAGATAAGCACGATTTCCTTGGGAAGCCCATCCTTATTATGACCTTCCGTCATTAATTAGGGCGTGCCACCGAATCGTCATAGCCTTTAGTAGGGTAATTGAATTTTACCTCTTTTGAGACGTAAGTAATTGATTCTTACCCGTTTTACAAGCTTTGCTGACTCAGCCAGGGAACTGAAGAGTCCCCATAGAGTCTATATAAACCCTGCCTCTTGCTGCTTGGGTTCTTCATTCCAAAATGTGGCTTGCCATGAGTCCTTACGACTGCTGGCCTCAATGCTTGTTTTTTGTTGATTCATGGCAATTTCAAGTTGTGAAACCTGAGTTTGTGCCTTGTGCCATAGAAATAGGTCGCAAGATCTTCTTTATAAATCTTACCGTTCTTCATGATTACTTTGAAGAAGATATACACAATGCCTCATGCTTCTACGAAGATTCTTCTTCGTCTATTATGTTTGCAGGTCGTATCTCCGGCTGCCTTCCGCCGAGGTGCAGTTTCATACTGACCTTTTTACCGACTCGTAATGAATGGAGTGTTTCTCCTCTAGCTTTCCTGGAGGAGAATTATTTGCCTCCACGTTCTTAAACAAGCTGTGACGAGCCATGGCGCTCGTCTATTGCACAATAAGCTTTCTGCCCCAGGAGTTGTTCTCCACTTGTTCTTCACCGCCGCATCCGCCTGGACATGAGGTTCATCTGGCACATATCTTGGGCAGAAGACCAATCAAGAGCCTTGTTCAGATCTAGGACCTCGACGATAGCGTCACATAGCTTTTGTTAGCATTTGTAGGCCGTTCATTTTATAGTAAGAATTTTCTTAGTATGAACTTTTGCTTGTAAGCTGCTATCTAGACAGATAAATTGTAAGTCATTTTGACTATTAATGAAATGCACTTTAGCATTTGTTGTTCTTGTTTGATACAACAAATTGTAATATCGCATGCGTGTTTGCTATAAAACAAGTTATGTTTCTTTCGCGTTTTGCATTCGGCTATTCGCCTGAATAATTCTTTTTCTCAAGCTGATGAGTTTTGCGTCGCATGGGACGTTGTTGTTGTAGCTTGCTATTTAAGCAGATAGGCTTATAGATCAATTAAGATCATTTCTGCCATCTTGGCAGATGGGCTTTGGATCGCATAGGATCGTGTATTATGGCTGCTATCTAGGCAGGTAGGCTCTTAGATCACTTAAGATCGTATTTGAACATTGCTGCTATCTCGGCAGATAGGCTTTGGATCGCATAGGATCATACATTATGGCTGCTATCTTGGCATATAGGCTTTTAGATCACTTAAGATAGTATTTGAACATTGCTGCTATCTCGGCATATAAGATTTGGATCGCATAGGATCATACATTATGGCTGCTATCTAAGCAGATCGGCTTTTAGATCACTTAAGATCGTATTTGAACATTGCTGCAATCTCGGCAGATAGGCTTTGGATCGCATGAGATCGCATATTATGGCTCCTATCTTGGCGGATAGGCTTTTTGTTGTAAATAAGCAGAGAAGTAAATAAAATGATAAGAGACGACTAAGGTAATAAAATTCTTCTCATATGTGAGAACTCTTTTATTAAAAGCACCCTCATATGGGAGAGGCAAGATTACAAGTTCCTCATATGGGAGGAAACAACGCATGAATTTATCAGAGCACTAGACATACATTTCAATAGACATTTGAATCCAATGTATATAAAGAGAGAGAGAGAGAGGGGTTAAGGATAATACTTTTTAATCCAGCGCATATTGATCGGACTTGGGGTTGTGGCAGTCCCATGAAGCCTCTGTATTGTGCAGTAACCACTGTCAAAGACTTCTTTAACTTCGAACGGTCCTTCCCAGTTAGCTGCGAAATTTGGATGGGCTGCCTCCCGCATGCAATGATCTGAAGCGCGCAAGACCAAGTCCCCGACCGCGAAATCTCGATGTTGGACAGTTTTGTTGTATGCGCGAGCGATCCTCTCCTTATACCTCTTGTTAGCCCGCTTAGCTTGTTCTCGCTTTTCCTCCAATAAGATCAAGTCTTGGTCACGTTGATTTTCATATAATGCATGAAAGGCCAATCTCGCAGAGTTGACTTTCACTTCCGCCGGTACAACAGCTTCAGCTCCATAGCATAGAAGGAACGGGGAGACCCCTGTGGGAGTCCTCGGCGAAGTTCGATATGCCCATAATGCTATGTTCAGGGAATTGGCCCACTTCTTGTAATCGTTTGCGACCATCTTGCTCAGAATTCTTAACAATGACTTGTTGGTTGCTTCTGCTTGACCATTCCATTTTGGATAATAAGGAGTGGAACAGACCTGCCTTATGTTGTACTCCGCTAGTTTTGCGGCCACTTGACGATTTACAAAGGGTGTGCCGTTATCCGAAAGGATTGTGTTGGGGATTCCGAACCTGTATATGATGTTTTCTTGAACGAAATTGACCACCGCGAGCGCATTAGCTGCCTTGAGCAGTATTGCCTCCACCCACTTAGTAAACAACTCAGTCGCAGTCAGGATGAACTGGTTCCCATGTGAGGCCGGTCGAATGGGGACAACAAAATCTAGAGCCCAAGTGTGAAATGGCCATGGCGTCCCCAACGCGTGTAGGTCTACGACAGGGGCTTGTATGAGGTTGCCCTTAAATTGGCATTCCTGGAATCTCTTTACTTTGGTGCGGCAATCTGCCTCCATTCTGGGCCAAAAATAACCAACTGTGAGGAGCTGTCTGCATAGCTTCGCGCCCCCCTGATGCTCTACTTGGTGGGATAGATCCATCACCTCTTGAGCTTCTTTGCTATCTAGGAATCGGAGTAGATTACCCTCATGGCCCTTCGCCAAATTATGTTTTCCGGTACCACATATCGAGCCACCTTTCTTTTCAGTTTCTCGGCTTCTTTTCTTTGTTCAAGCTAGGTTCCTTCTGTGAGAAAATCGAAGAGTGGCTTTCTCCAGTCCGTGTCCTCATCAACCAAAGTGATTGTTAAAGAGTCCTTGATCAATGCGCAGCTTTCACAATTCCCTTGAATTATCGCAGCAGCCGTTGACATGTCCGGCCAATGAATCCCATATCTTTGGGCTTTTCGATTGATCGACACCTCACCTTCTCCGCAAGTGGGCTGGTGTATCTTTTCCAATAACGCTTGCCCCTCCTGCTACGATACGCATCGCATGAGTATTCCTCGTGGACCTTTGTAGTAAAGGGCGTTATCATGTATGCAGTACCCCTTAGTGAAGATGCCCAGTTCTCTTTGCTCGTTCCCTCAGCAATTGCATGCAATATCGGTTTTCTCCAGTCTTTGTCATTCATGGACTCATCCTCGCGTGTGTCCTCTGTTAATTCCGGTGACATTCGGACTTCTATCGAGATTCTTGCAGGGCATTTGTCTGTACTAACTTTAGATCCTAGAGTGGCTAAAGCATCAGCATGCCGATTATCAGCTCTAGGCGTGTGCTCATACCTAACATCGCAGAATTGTTGTACCAGCTTCTGCACCAAAGTCCGATAGGGTAACAGATTTACCTCTTTCAATATGTATTCGCCTGAAGCTTGTTTGACGATTAACTTAGAATCCCCCATAACCGTCAGATTGCTTACTTCTTGTTCCCTGGCTGCACGGAGGCCTGCGGTGAGAGCCTCATACTCCGCTTCATTGTTGGTTACCGGGAAATCAAGTTTTGTGGACATTTGGATGACCTCCCCATCTGGTTTAGTCAAAACGATTCCAATTCCTCCACCTTTCCTTGTTGACGATCCATCAAAATGAAGCGTCCAGTAAGGTAACTCGACTGCATAGATCTCGGGTCCTTCCAGTTCCTCCTCGATCATGGGCTCATAGTTTTTATCTGGGAACTGTGCCAAAAGATCCGCCACTGCTTGCGATTTGATTGCTCGTGGTCGAACACACGTGATATCATATTGTGAAATGGTCATATACCATTTTGCCAATCTTCCGCAGGGAGAGGTGTGAGTCAAGAGATACCGCATGGGGTCGCTCTTTGTAACCACCACAACTTTGTGCGAGGCGAAGTAGTGTTTTAACTTTTCTATTACGAAGAATAAGGCAAGACAATGGCGTTCGATATCTGTGTACCTTGATTCAGCCGGTTGCACTATGCGAGAAATATAATAAATCGGCATTTCTTGCCCTTCATATTCTTGAGCCAAAAGCGCCCCTATAGACTTCTTTGTCGACGTCAGATACAACAAAAGTGGCGATCCAAGCTGCGGTGCGATCATTACCCTTGGCGATGTCAGCAGGTCCTTTAACCTCCCGAACGCGGCCTCATGTTCCTCTGTCCAATTTTATACACAGCATTCTTCTTGAGGAGGTCGCTGAAGCAAAAGGTTATTTCTGCGATTGATGGAATGAACCTTCGCAAGTAAGATAATTTCCCCAGGAACATCTTCAGAGCGCTTTGATTGTGTGGTGTCGTCATGCTAGTGATGGCCGATACCTTTGCGGGATCGGGCTCAATGCCTTGGCGATGTATAGCACATCCCAAAAACTTTCCCGAGGCCACTCCAAACGCACATTTCATGGGGTTCATCTTTAGCTGGAAACTCCTGCATCTTTCAAATACCTTCCGCATGTCCCCCAAATGGTCTGCTTCCTCTTTGGACTTGACACCCAAATCGTCAAAATAGAACTCCACTTCGTGGTGCATCATATCGTGAAATAGAGCCATCATTGCTCGCTGATAAGTCGCGCCCGCGTTCTTGAGCCCAAACGGCATCACCGTGTTATTAAAGACTCCCACCGGCGTGATGAACGCGGTTTTCGTTGCGTCTTCAGGGTCCATTTTGATCTGTTTGTACCCACTGAAACCATCCATGAAGCTGAACATCCGATGACCCGCAGTAGAATCGATGAGCAGATCGATGTTGGGTAACGGAAACTCGTCCTTGGGGAAGAAGCGGTTGAGATCTCTGAAGTCTACACAAATGCGAAGCTGCCCATTCTTTTTTACCACAGGCACAATGTTGGCCAACCAGGTGGGATGATGATTCGGCTCGATGAACCTGGCAGTCAACAGCTTGACAATTTCTTGCTTGATTTTTACATTTATCTCCGGCTTGAAGCTTCTCGTACTTTGCTTTACTGGTTTAGATCGTGGGATAGCATCTAACATGTGCATAGTGATGCTCGTGTCCAAACCAGGCATTTCATCGTATTCCCAGGCAAACACATCTTTGTATTCAGTCAGCAGCTGCAGCAATCTTGCTTCTTCATCGCTTGTGAGGTCTGCACTCAGAAAGACGGGCCTCTTCTTTTCTTCGCCTGGGCTCAAGAACACTTCCTTCAGCTTCTACTTCTGGGGTTTCGGCTTATCCTCCATGCATTCAGGTGCTTCTTTCAGCTTATCCTCTAAAACCTCTGATGTTGGTTTGTCTACCTCCGTGACACGCTCGATTTGATTTATTTGCCCAGGGATATCCCCATGCTCGAATGGGGGTACCCCCGCGCACCTTCATATGCGGTAGCATTTCTTTCCATTGGAGTAGAAACTTTCTATCTCTTTGCCTGCGATATCATGTTTTACCACTCTTTTTAGAGTGTACGCGTTCTTTCTTTGATAGGCGACCGGCGGTGCCTCTTCGCGTGCAGACAACTTTTCCTTAGCATCCTCCCTTGTCACCATCACTCCCGCTGGCGATTGATCCTTGATGTCTTCCCATTGAGGCAAAGGAGTCGGATTAAACGGCCCTGGCGTTTGCACGTCCGCCATTTCGGTAAACCACGCTGCTTTAGTGAGGCGCCTCATTTAGAGTGAAGGGGTTTACCGAAGCCGGTATCTCCACTATTCAGTCGTTCCAGATGGCCGTCATCACTTGGTGAGCTGTCGAGGGGACTGCGTCGAAACGATGAATCCAAGCTCTCCCTATGATCATGTGATACGTAGTATTCGCATCAATGACGTAGAATTTGGCTGAACATTTGATTTTTCCTATCTGGACGCCCAGACGAATCCATCCTATCGTCATCCTGGAATCACTCCCGAATCCCATCAGCGGGTATGGGCGTCTGACAATCTTCTTCTCCGGGATTCCTGCCAACTTTAAAGTGTTGAGCGAGACCACGTTGACGGCTGCTCCTCCATCAACAAATGCCCTCTTGAATTCGACATCATTAATCACCGTCGTTGCATATAAGGGCTTCTGGTGGCTCGAGTCCGTCTTCTTGTCACTTGCGGAGAAGGTCATAACCTTTTCCGTAGAGCAAGACGCCCTAACAACTTTTCCATTGGAGACCACGATGTCTTCCTCGAAGTCTTCTGCTACCCTTAGAATCGCCTTTGTCATTTCTTTCCGGCACTTCTCCGAAAAGTTCATTTCGTCGAAGAACTTGCTGAATCCGTGCGACCCCTTCATTCGATTGACACGCTCATCCTCCGTGTCTATACTGTAGTCCTCATCGTTGTGAATTTCAGCAATGATAGGCAAGCCGTCTTCCGCAATCTATTCAAGATCCATAATCGCAATCATGGCTATTTCTTTGCCTTTCGGCTCTTGCTCCGCGTGAGCTGGCAGCGGATTGTTTCGCACATCCTGTCTCTGGTCGCTGACAATCAACTCGCCCTCCTTCATTTTTCGGCTCACCATGTTCCTGAGTTTCTTGCAGTCAGCTGTGGGGTGCATAATTTTTATGTGGCACTCGCACCACTTCGGGTCCCTCATCATCTCCTTAGATGGTATCCTTTCGAGCGGAGGCAAGATTTCATCTTTACTCCACTGTTTGCATAAGTCGATCACTTCCTCTATCGAGCATGGCAGAGGCGGCGCATCTGAGTTTGCAACCCTGGGCTGCTTGTGCGGAGAAACTGTATTAACCTCAGCTTCGCGCCCCCTTTTATAACTAAACCTTCCAATCTTTAAAGTGGTTCCCCCTGAGGGTCGTTCAAGGGCGTGCTTCTTCTTCTGCCTCTCCACTATAGGCTCTGTGTTTTTCGTGCATTCAATCAACTTTGAAAAGGTAGGAGTTTGTAGGTTGATCATCATACCTTTGTACTCATCTCGCATGCCTTGTAGACATATCTCCACAAGCCTGCCCTCCAGCACTTCGTCTCTGCACTCCAAGGATTTGGCCCTGAATTTCTTGATGAAGGTGACTCCATCTTTCTCGCGCTTCTGATACATACAGGAGAGATGAATCATCGTAACCTTCTCTTCCACCTGGAAGAATTTCGTGTAGAACTTCTGAACCATGTGGTCCCAAGTTTTAACAGATCCGGCCTCCAACGTTCTATACCATTTGTAGGCCACATTTCCCAAAGATTTCGGGAACTCGCGCATCAGGAACTTGGGATCAGCCCCATATGGTCCCATTACATCGATGAAACGCATGACATGCTCGTGGGCATTCCCGTTGACATCTTCAAACTTGTCCCACTTAGGAGCCTTATACCCTGCGGGGTTAGGCATGAGATAAATCTCACGTGGGATAGGCGGATCGTTGTCAACCTTCGAATAATGGTGTCTGCAAACGGTTGATTGGCCAAGAAGGTCTCTATGCACCGCTGCAGCGATGTCATACATTCCGGTGCGCTTCCCCCAGCAGCAGGAGGAAGGGTTGTAGCCGGCGGGGACACATATGCGGCGGCCGGGCTAGGGTGTAAGTCACGTTGCCCAGCAGTGCCGGCGGAGGAGACAAGGGGTATTGTGAAGAGAGGTTGGGTGCCACGGTTGGTGGTTGAGGAATATGTGTGGTAAGGGGCGGTATTTGGGCCGTTTGCCCCTGAACGGAGGGTAATTACACCATTGCTGGTGGGGTTTGCGAATTAGGGTTAGGTGGTGTGGGTACCACTCCAGTTCCTTGGGTGGTAGAGGTTCTCCCACCCTGAGAGACAGCAGTGCAGATTGAGCCTGGAGGGCCTTTCCCTGATTATGGATAGTGGCGTTCAGAGCCTCCAACGTCAGAGTCCCACTGGCGGCCGCAGAGGTGTGACGGGTCTCCTCTCCCGAGGTTGTTTCTGTGGAGGGCAATCTGTTTCTGACGTCGTCTTCGTGATACATGGTTGCTTGCAGCGGTTCGATTCACTTCGGGTTCACCAAATGTGTACGAGAGAATCCCTTGAGGAGGATTCAATATACACCAAGAGCAGAGGATCAGAGCACAGGAAGAGTAGGGTTGTGTGTAGGGAGAAGAGTAAGGCAATAGTAGTGTATGAGAGAGAGACAAAATTTTGGCAGAGCTTCCACGTATCTCAGGTGATTCGTCCTTGTATGGAAGGATTAACGATCCTATATATAACAGAGAATGTGACCGTTGTAGTGGGTTAATGCGCCCATTAATGGCGGCTTAATTAGCTTAACCACAATGGCACGTTCGTCCGCGTATATAGGAACCGTTACGCACTTTGTCCGCGTATACCGGAACCGTTATGAGGTTGACCGGGTATATGGAGCTCGTGCCATAAATCTCTCAAAGCAGTTACTAAAGGTCGCGTGCGGGCTTGGTTGTCGCTCGCGCGCGACAGGACTCCCTCTAGCCTCCAAACCACTAAGTCCCTACAAGTCCCGTGTGGTGGTATGCGAGGGCCCTGTCTCGCAGCCCCCACATGGATCGGCGCGGGTGGTGATCCTGTGTGTGTGGAGCACAGCTAGGTGTGCTGGATGATCCCCATGTGGCTAAGATTTGTCTGTCTAGAAGCACTATCTACAACTGTCCACACAAAAAGTGCAAGAACTTTCAAAATAAAGATCATGACAGAAGAAAGAAAGCCATGATAGCTTCATGGAGTGATTCAAATAGCTCTAGAGAATTTGAATCTGAGAAAGAACATGTCAACCTATGCTTCATGACCAAGCATGATGAATGTTCTGAAAAGAACATTGAGGTAATGGTAAATTGTCTAATTTAAAAACCAAAATAAGCTCTTTCTGAATATCTCAGAACAATGCTTTTAAATGACGAAGATTATCTGAAAGAGATCAGACTTCTGAAAGAAAAAGTTCATGAGCAAGAAAAAGAAAACTTACAACTTGTTTGCCTAAATCAGAATCTTGAAATCTCTTAGAAGAAAATTGACAGTGATTTCAAGGCCTTGAAAACACAAGTCAGGGAAGTAGTCACTGAAAACTCCTCAGTGAGTGACAACCTTGTTAATCTAAGACATCAGGTTGATGATTTAGAGAAACAAAAGATTACTCTTATTGAGAAACTTCAAGAATCTAAATTGTTCAAAGTCAAGCTGGCTGGATCAGAACACAAGTTGAACTTGATTCTTGGAGGAAGTTCACAGTCTGTTCACAAAGCTGGTATTGGATTCAATCCAAACTTTCCAAGAAGAAACAATACCAGATTTGTGAAAGCTAGAAACAAAACTTCTCCTACATGCCATTACTGCTGCAAAACTGGTCATGTTAAGATGACTTGTCCGTTTAGAAGAAGAGACCCTCACATGATGAGGAACACTTTTCCTTTTCAACTCAAAGGACAAGTTAAGCAAATTTGGTTCCTAAAAGGGTTAGACCACCTAACATGGTTGATCGTGAATATGAATCCAAATTCCACACTTGGTCTAACAGCTGGGTAAGGCAGTAATTGGTGTTTGCAGATTGTCACCAATGTCAAAGAACAGAAGTGGTTCACGGACAGTGGTTGCTCAAGACACTTGAGTGGAAAGAGATCTCTATTCTTAGAATTAAAGGAGCAATCAGAAGGTTCAATAACACTTGGTGACAAAGGAAAATGCAATATTCTTTGTAATGGAAAAGTTGGTACAAATTCTGAAAACTCTATTTCTGATGTGTATCTGTTTGAAGGTTTGAAATTTAATTTGCTTAGTATATCTCAGCTTTGTGATAATGGCAACAAAGTTATCTTTTATAAAGAGAAGTGTGTGGTGAAAATTGAGAAATCAGGAAATTGCATTCTCACAGCCTCTAGATCAAACAATGTTTATACTTTTCAGACTAACAAAGTTGCAGGTGAAAGTTTGAAGTGTCTCAAGGCCTTGAAAGAGGATTAAAAGCTTTAGCAGAGGAAACTTGGTCATACAAGTTTGCATACTTTGAACAAGTTGATTTCCAAAGACTTGGTAAGAGGATTGCCATCCATAAAGTTCAAAGAAGGTGAAATGTGCGAAGCCTTTGCACAAGACAAATAGACCAGAAGCTCCTTCAAGCCAAAGAAGTTTGTGAGTACAACTAGACCTATTGAATTACTTCATATGGATCTTTGTGGTCCTATGAGGACTCCCACTCCAAAAGGTAAAAGGTATATGCTAGTTGTTGTAGATGATTTTTCTAGATATACTTGGGTTATGTTTCTCAAAGAAAAATCTGAAGCACTCTCTGAATTTTCAAAGCTTTGCAGAGAACTTCAAAACTTGAAAACCCTACATGTGGCTTCAATCAGCAGTGATCATGGTAGAGAATTTGATCAGTTAGAATTTGATTTATTTTGTGATAAGCATGGTATTTCTAACAAATTTTATGCTCCAAGAACTCCTCAACAGAATGGTGTTGTTGAAAGAAAGAACATGACTCTTGAAGATATGTCAAGAACAATGCTTCTTGAGAACAAGCTGCCAAAACATTATTGGGCTGAAGCTGTGAATACAGCAAACTATATTTTTGAACAGGTGCTTGATCAGACGCATTCTGAAGAAGACCTCCTATGAACTATTCAAAGGGAGGAAGCCAAACATTTCTTACTTCAGACCCTTTGGATGTACTTGTTTTATCCATAACAAAGGAAAAGAAAATCTTGGTAAGTTTGATGCAAGAAGTGATGAAGGTATATTTCTTGGTTACTCTATGAATAGAAAATCTTATAGAGTTTACAATAAAAGAACCAAACTGGTTGAAGAGAGCATTCATGTTAGTTTTGATGAAAGTTATGATGGGTCTTTGAGTGGAAGTTTTGCACTTGAATTTGAACAAGCATGAATCAGAGGAAGAGACTGAGAATCCACTAGGATTCAAGAAAGGCTCAGAAGAGAATAGAAGACATTTTCAATACCTTGAAAATGGTGCTCAAGGCCTTGAAAGTAAAACTCAAAGCCTTGAAAAAGATGATCAGAAGGATTCAAGTGACAAAGCCACTACTTCAAGATTAGAAAAGATCTATGGAGAACCTGAACCATGATCTCCAAGAAAGAGATTCAAATATCTCTCATCCCATCCAGCTGATAATATCATATCAGATCCAACCACTGGTACAAGACTAGATCACAGTTGAAGAACTTATGTGTTTTAATGCTTTTATTTCTCTTGTAGAACCAAAAACTCTGAAAGAAGCTTTACAAGAAGCAGACTGGATCATTTCTATGCAAAGTGAACTCAATGAGTTTTAAAGGAATAAGGTTTGGAACCTGGTTCCTGCACCTTCAAAACAGTCTGTCATTGGTACCAGATGGGTATTTAGAAACAAGTTGGATGAAAGAGGCAATGTGATCAGAAACAAAGCAAGGTTAGTTGCTCAAGGTTATAATCAAGAAGAAGGTATTGATTGTGAGGAAACATTTTCTCCATTTGCCTGGTTATAAGCAATTAGAATTTTGCTTGCATTTGCATCTTACAATAACATGAAACTGTTTCAAGTGGATGCGAAGTGTGCTTTATTGAATGGCTACTTACTTGAATATGATTTCAAAAGAGGTTTAGTAGACAAGACTCTTTTCATTAAGACTCATGAGGAAGATTTACTTGTAGTTCAGATATATGTTGATGATATACTGTTTGGAGCTACTAATGATCAATTATGCAGAGAATTATCAAGTCTTATGAGCAGGGAATTTGAGATGAGCATGATGGGAGAGTTGAACTTCTTCCTAGGACTTCAAATACATCAATTGAAGAAGGGCATATTTATGCATCAAAGCAAGTACACAAGAGACTTACTAAACAAATATAGCATGGCTCAATGTAAGGAAGCCAAGACTCCTATGAGCTCTACACTATCCTTAGATAAGGATGAATATGGTAAGAGTGTCAATGTAAAAGAGTATAGAGGAATGATTGGATCATTACTCTATCTGACAGCAAGCAGGCCAGATATTATGTTTAGTGTGCGTATGTGTGCTAGATTTCAAGCTGATCCAAAAGAATCACACTTGACTGATGTGAAGAGAATATTCAGATATCTCAATGGTACCAAAGACTTAGGGCTTTGGTATCCAAGACATTATAACTTCTCTTTACATGGCTTTTCAGATGCTGACTTTGCAGGTTACAAGGTTGATAGGAAAAGTACTTCAGGAACTTGCCAATTCCTTGGATCATCCTTGATCAGTTGGCATTCCAGGAAACATAATTCAGTTGCTCTATCAGCAGTTGAAGCTGAATATATAGCTGCAGGAGCATGTTTCTCTTAAGTGTTATGGATTGCTCAACAGCTAAGAGACCTTGGATTTGACTTCAGGGGCATACCTATTAAGTGTGACAACACCAGTGCAATTTCAATTACAAAGAATCCAGTGCAACACTCAAGAACCAAGCATATTGATGTCATACACCCCTTCATCAGAGATCATGCTGAGAAAGGTGATTGCTACTAACATGCAAATTGCAGATTTCTTCACCAAACCATTAGCAGATGAAAGGTTCTCAGTTCTAAGACTGGGAATGCTAAATAAGAATGCATTGGTTTAGGGGAGCATCAGGTAAGAAAGGTAAGTTGTATGTGTTTACAAAGGTTTGAAATGAGTTTCAAAGCCTTGAAAATCAGTTCAAAGTCTTGACTTTTACTTGTTGCAGTGTTACAGTATTTCAAGACCTTGAAAGCCTTTTCAAAGCCTTGAAAATTAGCCTGCTACACTGATAGTCAATAATCTTGAATCATTCTGTGTTGGGTAATATCTCTGTAGATATTTGCCTAATATAGCCCCTACCCTTTTCAAAAAAAAATTAGCCAAAAATAGTATTAGTATGTACTATTTTCCAACGGCAAAAAAGTTTTGAAATCTCTCTGATCATGGCAAATCTTTTGAGAATCAGAGAGATACTAGTTTCCTTTTGAAACTCAAACTCTTTCAATATTTATCTTCTTCTCTTCTCCTCATTCCGTATCATTCCATCTCTCTCTATTCTTTTCCCAAATCCTAATGAGCACAAGGAGAGCCTCAGATAGAATCAAGATTGCTGGAGGTTCGAAACCTGTCACAGAGAAGAAAAGAAAAGCAGCAATGGAAGAGATTCAAGAAGTCAGTGGAGACTCTAGCTCTAGAACAGAGGCAGTCCAAGATCCTCCTCCACCAAAGAAGAATGTCAAGAAGGCTACAATCTCCTCTTCAGAAAAGCAAAATAAGCAGAAAGCTCTTACAGAAAAGCAACCAGAAACAGAGCCTACCAGTTCAAAGAAGGTGAAGAAGAAAGCAAGTCAGGCAGAAAAGGGGAACGAAAAGGTGACAGAAGCACAACCAGAATGACAATTGGAGTAGGCATTGCAGATCTATTCACAAGCCTCAACAAAGAACACAACACCAGATGAGACATGGTTTGTCTCAAACATCTCTAAAGGTCAGTGGTTAGATGGTTTTGCTTCAATATCTATTGGTTTATGCAGTTTGGTTAATAATCACGTGTTGGAACACATGAAACTTAAGTGCATCTCTATGTTGAAGAATAGTTCTTTGTGGTGTATGCTGAATCCTAGAGAATTAGCCTATCTTAGACTCACCAGACTCTTCTACCTAAACTTGACCAAAGTTAAGAGAACTGCACACTTAGTGATCAAATCTAAAGTTGTTGGGATAGTAATTGAATTGGATCACTCTGAGTTTGCCAATGTGTTAGGGTGTCCAAAGAGGTATGCCACTAGCAACCATCCACCAAAGTCAGAAACCTTGAAGCTATCCAAAGAAGAGTTCTTTCTTCCAAACATCTCAACCTCAGCCAAACATTTAACACATTCTGTGTTGAATGTTGAAGCCAAAGTCCTTCATACCATACTGGTGAGATGTGTCTTTCCCAGAGAGCACTCTAGAGAGTTGGTGACTGAGTGAATGTTGCACATCATGTATCTGGTTATGCATGGCTATGAGACTGATCTTCCAAAACTAGTAATTGAACACATGCTCTTTAGCCTAACCAGTAAAAGGATTCACCCTCTGCCCTATAAAAACTTGCTCACTTTGTTCTTTGAACACTTTGAGATTCCAACTATTGGAGAGGAATCAGTCACATCTAGATTTGGGGTACTCAATGAGAAAGCCTTTGAGAACATTGGAGTTGTGAAGACAAAAGAGAAAGTTTGGAAACCTTACTCAGACTTGACTAAATCTGAATTAGGTGCAAAGAAGTTCTCTAAACCCAAGACCTTGACTCCCACTTCAATTCAGACTTTTCAGCCAACAGACAATCAGAGACTAGATGGTTTGGAGCTGGACATGGAGGATGTCAAAGCAACTGTTTTTGGACTGGAGAGTGATTTGGGGCCATTCAAGTACATGGTGGAAAGCATCTTCAGAAGCATGACTTTGATTGATGTTCCTGAGGATCCTGAAGGAACAAAGAAAGGAGACTCTGACAAGGATTTTCCTAGTGAGCATTCAGACCAGGAAGAAGCTACTCCAGTTTCAGACAAGGGAAAGCAGGTAGCAGAACAGGCAGAAGATGAAGCCAATAGCCCTGACTCAGATGAGCTGCTGATTACTTTAAAGAAGAAAAAGAAGTCTCCCAAGGCTGCTGAAAAGGACAAGACTTCAGAGGCAACTGTTGCAGGTGGGACTGCAGAGGAACAGGAAGAGCAGGACAAGACTGATGAAGAAGACAATGAGAAAGAGGAAGGAGATCAAGATGAAGATGAAGATCCAACCCCTTAATCTTTCCTATTCTTTCTTCCCCATTCTCTCTTCTTCAATGTTTTTCTTTTAAGTTTTCAAAATTTTCCAGACACTTGATCCAACATCTTCTATCTTTTTGATGAAAGTCAAAAGGGGGGAGAAAATTATAGGTTTTTATTTTTTAGCTTCTCATAGGTTTATTTGGTTTTATTTGCTGAACTGTTTAAGTTTCTTTTGGTATTATGAATAAGTTGGATCTTTTTGGAAATATTGTGTTTTATATTGTGGACTAATCAGTTTATTTGCAGAGACTAAGGATCAAAAATAATTTGGTTTTGTCTTTCATCAAGGGGGAGATTGAAAGATTGGGTTGTGCAAGACTTGAAATAGCTTGGCTATTTCAAGGCCTTGAACCAGCTTTCAAAGCCTTGAATCAGTCTCAGAGGCTTGAAAATAGTTCAGCTATTTTCAAGGCCTTGAAAATGGATTCAAAGCCTTGAAACTGCTTGAACCTGTATGCACATTCTCAGGGGGAGTTTTCTGCAAAATCTCTGGATTGATTTACTCGCTCTCTTTCATATGTTTGATTCTCTGTTATTAGATGATGAAAGACAAATTTTTATAACATGTTTTTAATCTTAATATATCATCTGTTTGACCATGATAATGCAGGAAATTTTGTTTCTAAGTTTTGCAGGATTGTTTCCTAAACTGAATTGCTGCAGATTTGGAAATACTTGGACACTTTGATCCTATGATCAATCAGACGTATATGACAGCTTCTCATGGTGTTTAAATGAAATATTACAACAAGATCTCTGAAGATTGTGATCATCCAACCGTTGGAGAAGATTTCAATGTAGTCAAACTCTGTTGCCTACAAATTAGCAAAGTTGTTGCTGAAAATCTGGGGAGATTTGCAGAGCTGTATGAAGTATAAATATAGCTCAAATTCGAAGAAACAACATACAATTCTCGAGGGGCAAATACAGAGAAAGAGTCCTGGATTGACAAGCATCAAAGAAGCTCATCATTCTTCCAATCCATTCACAGAAGTTCACTGCATTTCACAACAGTTTTCTACTCTTAAGTGTTCTTCTGTATAAAGCTATATTGGTAGATAATTTATGTATTATTTCTACATCTATTCTCAAGGATTGTTCAAAGTGAACAATAGAGAATTCTTATTTAATCAATTAGCTAGATCAGGTACTAGACAGGTTAGGGAAAACCACAAGCTGTAACAGAGTAAGGGAACTCTCTGTGCTTGAGTTCTAGGGCTTAGCTTTTGATTAATAAAAATTGAGTTGAGATCCTGCAGGGATCTAATCCCTGAGGTAGAGACGTGGGTCCAAGTGGACTGAACTCTATAAATCACATGTCTTCTGTCATTTACTTTCATATTTTTTGCAGCACACAAAAACTGTTTATTTTTCAGGGGTTTGAACTTGTTTTCAAATCCTTGAAAAAAGGCATACTTGCTCCATACTTTTGGCATCTACTTAAAAGGCTTGAACTAGCTTTCAATACCTTGAACTTCATTGTTTGCACAAGTTTTCATCTTCCTAGCAAGTATTGCAAAAAGTTGGCATACTCTATTCAACCCCCCCCCCTTCTAGAGTATCTTAGCTGCTTATACATCTGTATACTCACACTTTCATTAAGTATTAACTTTACTATCACACACCAACATCCGATGAATGAATTTTACCATGTGATTGATCAAATCAAACCTGTCCTCCAATTGGGTTTTTGTTTTCATTTCAATATCTACCCGTAGAGATTGGGGTACAGCGAAAAGGGAATCTCAGTCTGTGAAAGCAACCCAGAAACAACATCGACTCATTCAGGCATTGAATCGAACACCTTGCAGGCATACCTGAATGGCTTCTTTCTGAGATCGATCTCTGGGATTTTCGTCGGACAAGAAGACCCAGCTGATGAGGATGAGTAGGAGGATATCTTCAGATTAGTCTGGAACTCAATTGAAGGATGTGATTCGTCGTACCACACAGAGGAAGAGAGAGAAGATAACGAATCTGAAGCAACAAACCTGAAATTATTGTTCGGAAATTGATGAAAGCAGAGCGAGAGACGGGGGAGAGAGCTCTCGTTGCACCGCCGTACCACACAGAGGAAGAGAAAGAAAGAGAGAGATATGACTGAGAGGGATAGGTAATATATGCAGGCATATCCAAGTCAAAGTCGGCTTACGTGAGGCTTGATTATTAACCCATGCCCGCCCACATAAGATGCGGGTTAAAATGGGCAAGCCCAAGAAGCCCACTTTTTTATATGGATGGGTTTGAACCCGTTTAATAACAATGGGCATGGGCGGGTTGGTGGACTGGGCTGAGATTGACAGGCCTATGTGACAGTGAGAAACACAATATGTAACACCCCCAAAATGACCAAGCCGGGGCCTGGGGGTGTCACACTGTACCCGATACGAAGCCCGGATACAAGGACATTTAAAAGTGGATCCCAAGCAAACTAAATTAAAAGTTAACATTAAAAATTTATTACAATTCAAAGTTTGCCTCAAACACGAGCATTAACCGTTATGATGAAACTAAAGTGAAACTAAAAGAAATTCTATTTACTAAGATGAAAACTCTAGCAGTAAAGATGGTGATTCGCGTCCCCGGCTATGCCAAGCTCCCATCTAAACCCGTGGTGCAGAAAATAGAAAGGGAACACCACAGTTCCAAATTCAGCAACTGTGGTGTTTCCTTTTTGTTTCTCCACCACGGGTCTAGATGATGGGAGTTTGGCTTAGCGGGGAACGCGAATCATCACCTAGACGTTTATTCGTATCATTTTAAATAAATTAGAACTCTTTTGATTATTTAATAATGTTTAGAATTGTTAAGCGCTTGTGTTTGAGGCACACTTTTGGATTGTAATGACGTATTACTGTAAGACTTCTTGCTTGTCTATGCTTGGATCCACTTTTGAATGTCCTCGTATCCGGGTTTCATCTGGGGTACGGAGTGACACCCCCGGGACTCCGGGTTGGTCATTTTGGGGGGTGTTACACAATAGGCGCACCTGCCCTTCCGGTTCTAGCTCTAGGGGACGTGAACCAAAATTGTAGTAACTTAATTTCTAGTGATTTAGTGACTCTAAGTGATGGCTAATACTTTGTTATGACTGTAATACACAACAACTTTATTATGCTTGTAATATTGTAATAGACTAAAACTTTATTTCTAGCATGTTTATTGAACTTTATTTATGCATCATGATTGGGTTATTGTATAATATCATAGTTATGAAACTATGGGATATGTCCACTTTACGTCGTTATGCTACAGAATTTTACATTGAATTACAATATCACTTAATGAATATTCGTCGTACGTGCATTATTATGGACGACCCTACTGGCACTCAGGTTACACTCGATACCGGCCTGGGAATTGACACACTCCTATATTTGTAGTGTGAGCATCGGTCTGCAAAGATATGGGAGACAAGGGTACGTTCAAGTCTTTATTTCCCATTAAATGATTAATACAACTGCCTCATATGTATTATAATATTATTAATTTGTTATGCAGGAAGAGGATGTTATACAATGCTGTCACGGAGGTATGCCACGGTTCATGGATAGACCGGAATCAGATCAACGTGTGCTTGAGAAATTATGAGTGGCAGCATTCTATGGGGCATACATGCTTGGCTATGTGGAGGTTGATCATCCCCTAGTGGCATCCATGGTCTAGAGATGGAGGGTAGAGACACACTCATTCCATTTAAACGAACCGGCGAGGCGACTACACCCTGCAGGACATGGGTGTCTTGACTGGGTTGTGCATTGATGGTGGTGCCATAACCGACGAGATCTGAGTAAGGCCAAGTGTATTGAGTTGTGTACTTGACTGTTGGGTAGCTCACCACCGGATGGGAAGCCGTTATGGAGTGGATTGATGATTTCAAACAAGTTATTTCTCGATGAGGTTCAAATTCTGCCGGAACAGGCCACTGACGAGGAGGTCACTCGGCAGGCTCAGGCGGTGATCATGTACATTCTAGGATCGTACCTCATGGTGAACAAAAAGGCCAACCACATTCCAGTATTTCTTCTGCAGCATCTTGACAACTTGGAAGATTGTGTGAGACTTGCATGGGGGGGGAGATTCTAGCATACCTCTATCGAGAGTTATGTCGTGCCACTCTATCGGGTGTTATCCAGATTAGTGGTTGCTTGGAAGTAGTTCAGGTATACAAAATATCTTATAAAAGCATTGATGTTATTCAAATACTTCGTTTGACTCACAATTTCATTTGTTTCAGGTTATGGGCGTGGGAGCATATCACTTGCTTACCCCCCCCCCCTCCAATTGTTGATAGTGCATAGCTACGCGATCAGTACGGCATATCTACGGACCCACGTGGGAGACGATGGGCGTGTCACTCTTTCTACGGCGTGGGCCACAGCCACAGACACTACAGAGATCAGCTTGACAGATTGACATAATCTCAGGTTATTATAGTTTACATGTACATTTGAAATTACGTATATACTTCCTTGTGTCTGACCAAATCATGTTATGCGTATGGTATGAGATCCGTACGCAGGAGATATTATGTAGTCACTACCAGCGGGGTGTCTAGCAGGACAGTCTGTATGGCGTGCCAAAACACCACTCATATGCTATGATATTGTAGAGCACCACTTCCCCGATCGAGTATTGTGTCAGTTTAGCATGCAACAACAACCACCCCTCAGACCTGATACCAACATTGACCTGCACAAGGTAGAAAGACGCGGGAGAGCCATGCAGGACTGGGCTTCAAAGCACGCAACTTATATTCTCCAGTGGAACAACAGGCTGAGCAGTGTTGTCGGAGGCCCCCAGTCGTAGGTCCTATGCAGGCAACAAATCCCTACATGGAGTGGTACCGGAGGGTGACATAACTAATAATACATCCACCTACCCATCCAGCAAGTCGTGTCGGTTTTGCCACTGTCGGAGCACATCATACTATTATGGTACACACAGTCACTCTTACATAATTTATTTCATAAAGTTAATTGATTAATTATATATTCGATTACTTGATTATCAACTCTTTTCTATTTATAGGTCCAGGCACTACAGATGGTTTGGCGCATAGCGGAGAACCATTTGACAGTAGACGAGGTCCCCTTACACCAGGCAGGCTGGAGAGAGGTACGAGAAATTTGTAGGTCCGCGACTGAGCAGACGGTGGGAATTGATGCGATGCAAGCGGAACAGGTGGCAGGCACTCAGCATGATGCTCCTTCCAGCAGTGGCCCCACGACTGAAGCTCCTACGGTGACACTACACAAGCCCAGGCGTAGGATGCGCGACCGTGGCTCATCTATAGTTCAGACAAGTCCGGTCGTGGAGTCCCTTGTTGATTACCCGAGTACGACATCATTGCCACATCCACTCCGCCACCACCACCACCGCCGCCTACCACCACATCCCCTCCACCTACACCTATCACCGCAAACACATCCACTCCACCACCTCAACCACCACCTACCACCACATCTAGTCCAGTACCAGCAACCACTATCATCACGCAGGCTGATGGTAGGTCATAATTATAATAGGTTCATATAACTTTTAACATCTTTTTAAATATAATCTTGTATTCTAACTAATTGTGGTGATGTAGGTACGAGTGGCTCCCCAACATTCGATCTCGTGATATATCTCTCGCAACCGATGGACGATATGTCCCAGGTCACGCAAGTGACTGAAAAATCAATCGGTGAGGGATTACCGCCGTTACCAAGAGGATCTCCTGCCGTGAAGAACGTGTACAGGAATAAATGAAAGCCAAGAGACGAGAACGTCCACCGCCACTAGGTAAAAGAGTGCCCAAACCGCCCAAATGCAGTACATATTAGGTAGATGGGAGTGTTGAAGTGCAGGATGACGAGTTTTGAATTAGACATTTGTTTTTTGGATCAAAACGATAGACATTTAATTTTTTAATGTAATATAAATATTACTAATTTTTTGGAGAAATTTAGATGTTAATGTTATGTGATGAAAACAGATTTGGTGTGCTGTTGGATATGTGGGTTTTGGACAGGTTCTTGATATGCAGATTGTAAAATTTTGTGAAATCTGCTTAAGTATAGAACCGACTTTAGTACAATCGGTTTCACTAAATGGAAACCGATAGTAGTAAAATCGGTTCTTAAGAACAGAAGTTACTTCTGTCGATTATATTAAGGGCTTGTGAAAAATTAAAATCGACGTTACTACCATCGGTTTTTAAGAAAAGAACTGATAGTAGTAACGTCGATTTCTAAACGAGACTAGATTGGTATTTCTTCTCCAGTGGAGGTTTGATCCGTTTTTGTCGCCCCCAAGCGGGTCAGTTTTGTGAAAAACTCAACTTCTAGCAGCTATAATTTCCCTCTTAGAAACTTTCACTTGCCCACTTGTTTGTTGGTAGTAGGGTGTGCCAAATTTATGCACAATCTCATACTTTTTCATGAGGCTCTCAAAAGGTCCATTGCAAAAATGTGTCCCTTCATCGCTAATAATAGCTCTTGGCATGCCAAAATGAGACAAAATATGGTGTTGAAGAAACTTGATCACAATTTTATGATTATTTATTTTAAACGTTTGGCTTCCACCCATTTTGACACAAAATCAACTACCGAGAGTATGTACAGATTGGCAAAAAAGGGTGAAAATGGTCTCACAAAATCAATACCCCAACTATCAAATATTTCAATAACGAAAATGGATTTCAAAGGCATCATATTTATCTTTCAAATATTGTCTCCCATCCTTTGGAACCTATAACATGCATTACAATAGTGAAATGCATTACTAAAAGAGTAGGTCAATATATAGCTATAAAATTTTGGTGGTGTTGTTTTAGCGAACACTGGCCTCCACACGCATACTCCTTACTCTTCGTTTGGGATGCACCTCCTACAATTTGATCCGGACAATATTTAAACAAGAATGGGTCATCCCAAATAAGATTCCGACATTCACTTACAAATTGCAACTTCTCTAGCTCTTTTAAATTTTCTAAAAAAAATCTCAAGCATGATAATTAATAATATCGACAAACCAATGAACATTTAAAATGGATAAGAGATGCTCATCTGGAAACGTTTAGAGAATAGGCAAGGAAATTATAGGCTTAGTGTTAGAAAACGAATGTGGAACCAAGAGGAGTGATGAGACAAAGAATAAGATGACGAACAACACAAACTTTAACGTTGTTCACTAGTTTTGAGACTAGCTACGTCCACAGCCAAAAATCAACCACGCTATTGTAAGCCACAACCCTAACCCTTTATATAGGCTAGAATATCGACATGTGCCCAAAGAAACGGAGAAACATTCCAAATCGAACAAGAAAACAACGAAACCGCCACATACCAACACCTGAAGTATGCACACGAACATGTTCGCAAATGTGCTTGTACGAACACCCAAAAATCTTCATTTTGCCGCTTCATTCTTGCTTCCTCGCTTTCGCCATTGCTTCACCCGAGTGTTGGCTAGGTACTTTGAATCACCAAAAAAGCCTAACAAATTTCGATCTTGGTTCAAGTACCCTAACAACCAATTCAATGCTCTCATCAATCCAATCAACCGATAGAATATATTCCCAAATTTGCAGTATAGGAATACATCCACTATGCGCCACAATAAGTACATCTTTGCTTCTCAAAAAACACCGAGACTTGTGTGTCCCAATCAACACACCACCAAAGCATCATGACACAATGCATCTCCCCAATGTCGTTCCTTAACGACAAAAGTGTCCATCAATCAATCAATGTCATGTTAATTGGCCGCCAAAGAACAGCACAAATGCACAAACCAAAACACACTCAATAACGTGCCAACAAACAATGTGTGCACAATAACACGCCGCCAAACAATACATGCACAATAACATGTAACCAACCAATCCATGCCCAATAACGCGCTACCAATCGGGTGACACAAGACGCGTGTCCATGCTCCTATGCTTGGGAGCCTAAGCCTGCACATGTGACATAGAGAACGTAGCCCTCCTCGGACTTGGTCCCTCCACCTTGAACTGCAGCATACCCTGCAGATCCTTTGTTCTTGGGACAATTCCGCTTCTAGTGTCCCTTGTCACAACAAAACGCACATATGTCCAATGGTAAGTCGGATCTACAATAGTTCTGATGTCCACCCTTACCATTTCCTCCCTTGACCATGAATGTGTCACCATCATGATCTTCAAATTTTGACGCCTTGTGCCTCAATGCCCGCGTGTTCAATGCCGAACGAACTTCGTTTAGGGTTATCTTTTCCTTCCTAACAATAAACGATTTGACGAAACCCTCAAAAGATGGCAATAGAGAGGCCAACAATATCAAGGCCGCATCAACATCACTCACACTCTCTTTGCTATTGCTCAATTCGAGCAAAACATTGTTGATAGTGTCTAGGTGATCACCAATATGCGTACCTTCCAACATTCGTAGACCGAATAACCGCTGCTCCAACACCAATTTGTTGGCCACATATTTCTTCACGTAGAGATCCTCAAATTTTTTCCATGAGCCAGCTGCCGAGTTCTGATCTGCGACTCCAGTGATTATATCGTCTGCGAGGCACAACGTTATCGTCGAATGTGCCTTCTCCTCCATCTTCACAAACTCCAGTGTGGTTTTATCAATGCCCGAGTTGTTATCAAGTGGCAACCACATATCTATTGCTTCAACAAAGCAGACATCTTGATTTGTTACAAGCTAAACCCATTTTTCCCATCAAAGTGATAAATCTTCATCATATTCGACATCACTCCTCACAAACCCGAAACCCAACAATCTGGCTTTGATACAACTTGTTAGAAAACGAATGTGGAACCAAGAGGAGTTATGAGACGAAGAATAAGATGAAAACAACAAAAATATTTAACGTGGTTCACTAGTTTTGAGGCTATCTACGTCCAAAGTCAAAACAACCCAATTTTATTCATGAGAGACCAATACAATCATCCAAACTATTGTAGGTCACGACCCTAACACTTTTTATAGGTTAGAGTACCGACTTGTGCCCCAATAAACAGAGTAAACATTCCAAAACGAACGAAGATATAATGAAACCGTCCCAAACCTAGTGTGTTAGTACAAACACTTTTGGTGTTCGCACGAACAGAACATAAAACTCCATTTTGGCGCTTCTTTCTTGCTTCCTCGCTTTTGCCATAGCTTCGCCCGAGCGTTGGTTAAGTACTTTGAATCACCAAAAAAACCTAACACTTAGAAATGTCAATCCTAGACAAGTGATCCGCCACAAATTTTTCACACCTCGTTTACCTTGATTTCAATATCATATTCTTGAAGTAAAAGTATCCAATGGATTAAACGAGGTTTCATCTTTCATTATGAAAAGGTATTTGAAGGCAGCATGTCGGTGCAGACAAGCAATTTTGAACCAAGAAAGTATGGCCTAAATTTGTTTTATAGCAAACATTCAGTGTAATAATTTAGTTGAGCATCATTCAAAGTTTTACTACCATAATAGATAACATCTGGTTTCTTTTCTTCACCTCTTTAAACGGCCTCAACCGGTCACTGGCATCACACATGATTTCAAAAGGAATAGTCAACTTGGGTGGTTGCATGATATGGGTCGTTACCAATAAATCCTTCAATTTTGAAAGGCCGCTTGGCACGCTACACCACTCAAATTAATTCTCCTTTAGAAAGAGATTATTCAACGATTTAGCAAGTGAGCTAAACTCTTTGATAAATCCCCCATAAAATTCCGCATGACCGAGAAAAGATCTAACATGTTTAAGACGTTTAGGAGGTGGAAGATTAGAAATCACATCTATTTTGGTCTTATCTACACCAATATTATGAATGGAAATGACATGAATAGGGATGGAAATCGGTCGGGTTGGGCCATAATTCAATAAACCCGACCCGGCCCGGTGTAGTTTCTATATGCGCTTTAGCCCGCACCAAAACCCGCTTTGCAAGGTACTACACACTGACCCACACCCGAACAAAGCAGGCCTAATTCAGCCCACACACTCACTCGGCCCTTTTTTAGCTTAAATTTTAAAATAATTAAGCAAAACAGAGACATTCGCCTTCTTCAAATTGAATGAAAAAAATTCCCATACATGATGCAATCATCGTGGTTAAAAAGGTACACATTCAGCCGGATACTTGGTATATATAATCATGGTTAAAAACCATTTGTGAAATCGTTTACTATGTATTTAGTTTTATCTTCAGATTCCGGACATGTCATTGAGTGACCGCATGAGTGTCTTCTTAAAGATTTCTAACTGCAAGGATTCAACAGAGTCGGACTCCTCCAGAATAGTAAGGAATCCAACTATATAAATTGGAATGACTTATAATGAATATGATTTAGTGGCCAGATTGTTGGCTCTTGGTTACTATTTTATAAATTTCAGTGGCATTAAAATAATGAATATTAAGATTAAGAGGAAAGATCAATCGTACCTTGTAGATCAGTATAGCTAGGTGTTTCCTAAGAACACCACCGATATAAAAAATAAAAACCGCCCCTATGATTAGTTCAAATAGTTTTGGGGTGAGTTTCTTGTTCCAACAAATAAAATACATCTTTACAGACTGATCCACATCGCACTTTTGACATGCAGTAATAATTATTTTTGTACAACTGAAGTAGTAGTAACAATTGAAAGTGGAATGGATGATTCCATTAAATGAAGAAGAAGAAGAAGAAGAAGAAGAAGAAGATGACTATGATCAGGGACATTCATGGGATGACACAACATCTCAGTGAAAGCATGCTTGAAGTAGCATAAAGTAAATTAAAGAAGGAGAAGAAGCAAAAACGTTTGTCAGATCGAATCCCTCAAAGAAAATTGATACGTGGTCAGCCGCACGATCGTCCAAGAGGAACCTGTATAGGTCAAGAACACAACAACAAGTAGCGGTGGTTTTTCCCTGCAATTAACCAGGATCGTTGGTGTGTGTAGGATGCGGATTAGAATGCAAACCCTGCACTTACCTGCAAACTGGCCCGCATGCATACTGTAACACCCCCACCTCTCAGAGCTGGGGAATCTACCTGAAGACCTCAGACTCATGGGAGTGTCCTCCGCTAAGGTACAAGAACCCCAGCAAGGATTCTAATCCTTATGGTTTTGATACAAGACAGAATTAAAGAAACTGATAACTTAGAAGACGAATCTTACAGCTATACTCTTAAGTGTGATAGATATGTGATTCAGTCCGCTATCTGTTTAACTCTACATTCCAATTTCCCATGTGCTCCCCCTAATATCTAGTTAGCAAGAGAATAGGTTCTGAAATTCAATTTCTAAAGGATGACTGTCTGAAATTCACAAGTCGGAATAGTGAAATTCAGGTATAGACACACAAGTTACAAAGAAGTTATGTGACATCCACAATCTCATAGTAGGCTCTTTGTCTGTCTCTCTTAGAAATCAAGTTTTTTTTCTCTCTTTTTTTTTAAAAAAAAAATCTCCCTTATTTTAATGTAAAAGAATCATAGGCTAGAAATCTCAACTAGCACAAATTGGACTCTTCCTACCTATTAGTGAAACAACTCACTCAAATCAGCAAAACTGACATGACAAAAACTAATGAGTACCATATCACACTCTTCCTATTTGACTTTAGTTCCGTCAATAATAAAGTGAAGGCTCTTGTTCCACATTTTGTCCAGGGTGTTCTGAGAAGGTCTGAATAGAATCTTATAATCCTAGTTCATAGTCATTATCTACTTAGAGTCTTTTGGTCGTTTGATTATCTCTTAAACTCAAAAGGGACCTATAGAGCTTTTTTTAGGCATATTTAAAATTTGCTCAAGGCGCAATTGAAATATTACTTCAAATGCATTTGGGGTAGTTGTAGCTAATGATACTCGGAGGGAAACATGCTACCCAATGCTCTTAATGGCTCTGTGCCTGGTACTTGAGGACCACATAGCAACAGCTGTAAATTTTATGAGACTGAAAAAAATAAGTACTTCGACCTCACGGGACTTTTAAATTCTAAATTACTCAATTTGATTAGGAAACCACTCTACATGCCTGCATTAGTGGCCACTTATTCCATATTGTTTCAGGTTTCTTTTTATTCAAATGCAGATGCATTGAGAAACTTTAATTTCAGAACTTCTCCATCCATTATCAAAACAAACAGTCAATTGTAAGCTCAAGTAGTCATTTGTAAGCTCATGCGCAAGAAGAAACCTAGTCCTGAATAAATATGGAAGGCAACAAAAACTAGCATTTTAGACGGATTACAAGATCTCATCTAAATCTAGTAATCTGGTTGAGTTTGATGGTTCGTCTGGTAGAAACCACGATGAATGGAACGAAAAATTCAATTGGATGGTCAGGTAGGCTACTAGAAGTGGAGAAATCCTCTGGACAGATAGAAACATTAGATTGAAACATAACGCTATTATACTTTGTGTTGCAACTGAAATATTAACTGGTATGTAACAAAAACCATGTAATTGGTGATAACCAAACCTCATTATATATGCTTACACTGAGCTGTGAAAAGACCTAATACATCATATATGTTTACACTGAGTTGTGAAAAGACCTAATTGTAATTAACTAAGAAACTAGAAAAAGGACCTTATAACAATTGAAATGAATATGATTCCAAATAAAGCTTATATGTATCATCTGATACTCTTCTCAGACTCCATGTGTCGTCTCGTTTTCTTGAAATTGACCTTTGAAATGTTTATTTTGCTAAAACTAACCAAAGATTGAACTTGTATTTAAATATAATTTACATTTATTTCTCAAAGAGTGCAGTCCTACAGTGATTCCTCTTTTAGCTAGTACACATGGTGTAATGTAGGCTGATTCAAATTTGTAGAGAAACTGGAGTACCTATGCATCAGCTATTCCTTTAGATGATATGAGATCAAAATTTACAAGATGGCCTGACAAATCAGTCCATTGAAAAGTTATATTAATAAATTATATATTTTGTTTGCCCATATTTGTACAGCTGGTCGAGTGAAGTATGCGCCTTAGTCCCTTTATGAAGGCTCAAAACTTCTTCCTCTTCGTTCTGTTAGCTTTCAGGTGGTTAATCAAACTAGGGGTTTTAGGTACACCATATGTAGTGAGTTTATGAGGATTTTAAGAAGCTTATTCCACTAGACACCCAACAATTAGGATTACCCAACACTTAGAATTACCCAACACCAAGGTTTACTAGACCTCGCATGATCTTGAGCTTGTCGTATCACCACTTCTAATTCCAAATAGAGATGTGGGGGGAAGCTATACAATACCAAATATTTGGAATAGAAGGCCAAGTGTCTTAGAAATACATAGCAACAATCAAAACTTAAACTCATGCAACAGAGGTTGCAAGTCCACCTAGTTCTTCCTTGACAAGATTTTCACAGTCAGAGGGCAAGAGTTGCCGCAACTTTTAGCTCGGATTTTAGAGCATCAAAGGATTTAATTAGGAGATGAAATGTATATAAAGGTTGTAGAGCTACATACAGAGATTGTTCAGCAACAATAAGATTATAATCTCATCTATGCAAAATCAAGAAGCAAGATAAGCAACCTTAAACTTGGCTGCAAGCTCTCGGGTAAGAGCATGGCAGTGAAGAAAAACATATTCAGCAAGCTGAGCTCAAGACTGATTCAATCAAAATGGCCAGCATAAAAGACGTAGAGTTATGTTTAAAGAGTTCACAGAGCCAAGCAGATTGTAATTACATAAATTGGGCGATGAGATACACAGCCGAAAACAGGGTATGTCTACATGATGGAAAAATGAAGGTCCATAGTTCAAACGCGAGAAAACTTGAAGTTGGGCAAGTTCTTATCATTCAAATGATCCCACGCTGCTGTAAGGATCACAAACGTGTAGTTTGCAGCAAGAAACAAGAAAAATGGAGGCTTACCACAGCTGCAATGTCCATGGCGGCATCCCGGCGAGAACACCAACCCAGAAACAACTAATCCTCCATTTTTGATGCTCTGGCAGCCAATTTTGGACTTCCCAAGTGCGCCTCGACCTCCCCAACAAGGAATTGGTGATTAAATGCACTGATTCTTCGCGGGAGAGGAAAACTGAGGTGAAAACAAAGCTAGGGTTCATCCTTCACTTACCCATTTTCCGGCCAAGTTAGAGATCGGTTTGTGAAATTGAGGGAGGGATTTGGTTTACCCGGTTCCAGAGGTCTCCCAGGTACAGCAGTTCAGCGAATGGCGGAGTCACGGCTGTGTTCACAGTAATGGTCACTGTGGTGTTCTTGGTTGTGTTTCTCCCCCAAAAACTCCAGCGTATTCCATCACAAGTCGTTTGTATAGGGCTAGGGAGTGACTTAAGGAGCTGACACCTCCTCACTATGAGTTGTCCATGGCTAGATAGGTAATTGACACCTCAAGGGGGTTCAAATATCATCTTAGAGAGTCTAAGGGTAGCTTTGATTCAATTTCTATTTTGTAAAAAATACAAAACCATCGCATAGGTTATAGTATTTTCAACTAGTCCCTCTTTATTCAACAACTATTTTTTCCCCTCTACAAGATACCAAGATACCAACCGGCACTGAAATTTGAAAAAAAAAACATTTTTACCTCAAAAGTTTAAAATTTTACTTTTAAACTCCCTAAAATTTGTGGAGTGTTACACATACTGTTACTAATCAGGCTCAAATATTTGTAGTGTTTAGCCCGACCCATACACAATTTAATTAGTCTGTAATAAGTGTGTAGTAGTGGGTAGGAGGCGGGTCAAACCGCAGATTTAGGCCCGAATTGCCATCCCTGTACATGACCTAGGAAAAATTCATTGTCTAACCATAAAATGACATTTTCCCTGTTCAATACTAAATTCTTTTCCCCACATCTTTCACAGTCATCTTAAAATTTTCAAGATAATTACCAAATGAGTTTACATGCACCAAAAAATCATCTATAAAAACTTCCATGAATTTTTTATCATGTCCAAATATATGCTTAACATGCAACGTTGAAAGGTGGTGGGCACATTAGACAAACCAAAAGGCATCCTTTTATACATAAATGTTCCAAATGGACAAGTGAAAGTGATTTTCTCTTGATCATTACATATATAAAAATTTGATTATATCCCAAATAACCATCTAAGAAACAATAAATATCGTGTTTGGTAAACATTTCTAACATTTGATCTATAAATGGAAGAGAACAGTGAATCGTCCTATCAAAGACATCTAATTTTCTATAATCAATGCACATCTTCCACTTAGTAGGAACTCTAATGGTCACAAGCGCAACCTTCTCAATTTTTAACAATTGTGACTCCTCCCTTTGTAGGGACCACTTGGGTAGGACACACCCATTTACTATCCGAGATGGGGTAAATCATATCTACATCCAACAATTTGAGCACCTCGACTCTCACAACCTCTTGCTTGTGAGAGTTTAACCTCCTTTGATATTTTGGCATTTTCCGCTAAATGAATTCTATGAGTGCAAATGGAAGGACTAACGCCTCTAATATCACCAATGGACCATCCTATGGCGCCTTTATAATCTTTCAAGACTTAAAGTAACCTCCTTTCTGGGTCAAAATCATGGAGAGATAGGATGATAATATGATAAGTATCATTAACCCAAAAAAATGTATATTTCAACTCTAAAAGTAAGAGATTTCAACTCAAAGTTGGCGGTTCTCCCACAATAGAAGGTATCGGCTCACTACAACGCAACTCAATATCAATACTATAATGATCGTGATTGGAATTGAATTGGTGAAGTCAAATCAAATTCTTCTTCCATAAGAAGAGATGAGAGGGGAGTGTCATTATCACACAAAAAATTCCAATTCTTCCAAATTAAGCTTACTTGACTCTTTGGAACATCTACCAAGAGTAAAAAAAAACATTTTCATGAAATGATTCTACCCAACTCACTTCACATACATCATCATCATCATCATCATCTTGTGAACTTGGTTGAATACATGCATTAAGAATATTAATCTCTAACATCATGTTCCCAAATTTAATATTCATCATACTACTACAATTTTTGCAATAAATCTTCTTTTTAAAATGATGGGATGGAAGACGTGACACTAGCCAAGGGAGAGGTGTATAAGACAATAAAACCCGCCGAAAAGTAACATTGGTTCACTTGAACTAACACATCATCAATGATACCTATACGGATTATAGTGGACATATCCGTCAACTGGAGAGTGACTCTTGTGGGTGGCAACTCACCCAACTCCAACTTCTCATACACCGAGTATGAAACAAGGTTTACACTTTCACCCAAATGTAATAAAGATGTATGGATTTATATTCTCCAATGGTGGAAGTGATAGTAGGTGAACCTGGATCTTTGTAATTTGAAGGGATGTTACTTTGGAGAATTTTTCTCACTTGTTCGGTGAGAAAAGTCTTCTTTCTCACTTGACGATTTCTCTTGAAAGTGCATAAATCCTTGAGAAACTTGGCACAATCTGCAATTTGCTTGATAGAATACGAGAGTGGGATATTTATCCTGACATTTTGGAATGTCTAAAGGATATCTTGGTTTCTTACCTTCTTGGCAGCGGTCAATTATCATTGGGGGAAACTGTGGAGGAACCTTTATTTTATAACTTTCTTCCACTACTTGATTCCCCTTGTCAAGACTTCTCTTTGACTCTTGTAAGTCAACAACTCTCTCTTGGCCATCACTCTTCTCACACCCCTATTCTTCCTCATTTTAATTGAACTCCCCACTTGAAAATCCATTGTTTATAACCTTCCCATTTCTCAAAACGGTGACGGCCTTAGCATGCTCCACATGGTTGAAGGTTTGACCAATTAAGTTTTTATGAGGTTGAGATGGGAATTATCCATTCTCTTGAGCATTTATAGTAGACTCCAACATAGCTATCACATTTTTCGACATTTTTTTAGAGTTTTCAACTCTTGGATGGTTTGATTGTTGCTAGCCATGAATTATTCCAATGAGTATTCTAGACTCCTCGTGTTATGCGTCACACAAGTAGATATCGAGGAATTTGCTTGGTTCTATTAGCCTTGTATCCATCAAAAGTTATGATGATTCTTCCAGTTCGAGTTATATGTGTCCGAGTAGGATGAGTTCTTATAGGACTTAGTTGGGACGTTTGTTTAACTCGTGAGAATCATTACTAATAATAACACAATTTCTCATTCTTAGACTTAAGTTAATACATGCCACCTCAAAGCTTAAGGGGACATCATTAGAAGGCTCAGTGATGCCTCAAGATTGGACGTTTTCTCATATTTCATCTAAACACTCCCAACCCTCATCTTCACATTTTATAAAGAAATCTCCCCCACTTATGAACTCAATTGTGTACTTATGGTCACATGACAACCCATCATAAAAGGAGCTAATCAATATCCAAGTTTCAAATCTATGGTGAGGACAAGCAATGAGGAGCATAGTTAACGACACGTTTCAAATCTAAGATGAGGACAAGAAATGAGGAGCATAGTTAACGACATCGTACGTTTCAGGATTCGAATCTCGAATCGAGTATGAAACGATATGGAATCGTATATAGAATCGAAGTAGTACTTGTATCGCACCTATGAGTCGTGTGACACGATTCAAGAAATCGTGAATCGATTGATTCACGTCTGCTTCATATTTTAGCCGGGTCTGGGTCGATCTGAAACCCAAAGGTCAAAATGCCTGATGCGACTCTATTTTTAGTGAATTTGTAGGAATTTTCTCGTCTCTCAAGGCAGACGGGGCTTAAATCAAGGAGTCAAACAGAAAACTTAGCTTAAATCGTTGTGTTTCTTCTTCATCGAGCCTACAAGTCTGCAAGTTCGGGATTGTTCTTCGTCACACACACAGACACACACACACACACACACACACACAGAGAGAGAGAGAGAGAGAGAGAGAGGAAGAAGAAGACGTTTGGTAGAGAGGCTATGTTCTTCATCTGCGGCGTTGGGGGGGTACATATTCAACTTCTTTTTTTACTCGAGAAGTTAACAAAACTCTCTGCTTAGTTATCTGTTGAGTGATGAGTTGTTGACAATTGGTCTACTACTAGTACAACTTGTCTTAATTTATTGATTTATTCTAATCATATATTATATACTTCTTGAACCTCTCTTTTCTTCTGTGATGAGTTGTTGCTACTTTCATCATCTCAAAAAATATTATATACTTTGTGAGTTTGTTTTATACCAATAAGAGAGTACTGTACTCATGCTGAATAATATTATACAATATTATATACTTTATCAGTTTGCTTTTGAGTTTTGACTATCTTTGGAGTATTGATTTTTTTTTGTCAAATTACTGTAGAGAATTGTTACAAAGACCCATAAGAGAATGAAAAAGTCTAAAACTTCAAAGATGTAACATGGGAACATTGCAAACATGTTGAAGGTAAAAATATGGGGAATGTGAGATGTAACTATTGCGGACAAGAGATGACGGGTGGGGTTTTTCGCATGAAACATCATTTAGCCGGTTCCCGTTCTAATGCAAAGAAATGAAAGCAGATTTCAAATGATGTTATATATTTTTTTCTACAATTGCTATCAGATAAACAAACTACAAATGTAGTAAATGATTGTTTTAATGAAGCAAATTTTTAAGACGATAATTTGAAGGCGAAAGGGAGCATGAATAAGTTTGTGACAAGAGGGAAGAGTGATGGGAAACAGTTAACTATTAATCAAATTGTTGAGCAGAGAGAGCTAGTTATTAGAGAAATTTGTCAATATCTGTACGGTCACATTTGCGCTTTTAATACTATGAAGGGTCCTCTATTTATAAAGATGCTTAAATTAGTTGGTGAATTTGGTAGAGGTCTCAAACCCCCAACATACCATGAAGCTCGGGCGACGTTTTTAAAGAAATAAGTAGAGAATGTCAAGGGAGATTTAGAAGTATATAAAAGAGAATGAAAAGAGACGGGTTGTAATTTCATGTCTGATGGGTGGACTGACGAAAAACATAGACACCTCATGAATTTCTTGGTTAATAGTCCTCGTGTAACGGTATTTCTCAAATCAGTTGACACATCGGGGATGATAAAAACTTTGGACGCAATGTTTAAGTTACTTGATGGACCTGTTGATGTTAAAATATTGGAAGAGAACGTAGTACAAGTTATTACGGACAGTGCATCCGCTTATGTAGGTGTGGGTCAGATGTTGGAAGAGAAGAGGCCGTCCATGTGCCGCCCATTGCCTTAATTTGATTCTTACTGATATCAGTGATTTGTTGGTTTTTATGGACACCATTGAGAAGGCAAATAAAATTAGCACCTTCCTATATAGACATACTTGGTTGCTTGATTTGTTTAGAACATCTACAAAAAAGATTGAATTGGCAAGGCCCGGGGTTACTAAATTTGCTACATCTTTTCTAACTTTGAAGAGCATGCAAGACTAGAAAATACAACTCAAAGCTATGGTTGTAAGTGAAAAGTGGGCAACGACCACTTACGCATCCACCCAACAAGACAAAGAAGTACAAGAAATATTGTTACAAGATGTAAGATTTTGGAAAGCGGTCAAATTTTACTTGCATTGTACTTGGCCTCTTGTAAATGTTCTAAGGCTAGTGGATGGCAACTCAAAGACTGCAATGGGCTACATTTATGAGGTAATGGATAGAGAAAGGAAGAGATGGCATCCAATTTAAAAAATGAATAAAAGAAATATGAGAAAATATGGGAGATTATTGATAAGAGGTGGGATATGCAACTTCATAGGCCCTTACATGCTGCTAGGTTTTTATCTTAATATTAGGTAACTGAATATATTAGTTTCTTACAACTTATATCAACAAGAAATTTTTATTATGCTCATAACATTTGTACTATATTTTTGTTTCATTCTATAATTGTAGGTACATCTATGATCCAAAATATAGTGTTGATAGAGAAGTCAAGCGCGTTTTTTGTAAGGTTGTTGATAAAATGTTTCCGAGTTTGAATTCAAGAGTTCTAATTGATGAGCAAATGGAAAAATTCAAAAATGCAGAGGGCCTTTTTGGAGAGAGCATGATCATATTAACAAGAGAAAAAAGCAGCCCGCTAAACTTGCATCTTCTTTTGTTATATACTTATATTTTACTATTACCTTAGTTATTACTAAATGTATTACAATTATACTTTTAATATTTCGTAGGACTATGGTGGGAGAGTTATGGGAATGATTGCAAAGAGTTGTAAAAATTAGTCATGAGAGTGTTAAATCTAACATGTAGTGCAACGGGATGTGAGAGGAATTGGAGTAATTTTGATCTTATTAATTCAAAGATGAGGAATTGTTTGGAGCAACAAAGGCTGGATGCTCTTGTTTTTGTCAAATACAATATCCAACTTGATTTGAGGCAAATAAAGAGACAAGAGCGAGGTGAAACTTATGATCCAATTTGTTTATCGGACATGTACTTGGACGATGAATGGATCACACAGAAGGAGGATTCTTTTCTACACATTGACCATTCATGGATGGATGTACAAGAGTGCTTCCATCTTGATGAACGAGGGACTAGTAAAAGAAAAAAACATGTATCACAAAAACTTTGAAATCCATTTATGTGTGTACATCGTTGATATTTTTCAAACTCTAACATAAAATACATTTCGTGTTTCGGACCAAGGAACTTAAATTCCATCAAAGAGAAGCAAGGATAAGAAAAATCTATATTAATTGATGAAGAAGTAGAATAGATTGGTGATGGTGAAGATGAGGAAAAATAGGAGTTTGATGATGCACTTTTGGTTGATGATGAGGAGGACAATGATGATTTTGATGATTTTGAGGCTATCCGAATGGAGCTTTAATGGCGACTTGATATGGTTTTCTTTTCTTGAAACTTATGTTATTAACTTATTTGCGAATTATTTGACAATTTTAGAATTTTAGACGAGACTTGAAATTTTTGGATGTAATTTGATTGGCACTCTTAATATTAATAGATGTTTAAATGTTAACACATAGAAAGTTCACGATTAAGAATCATAAATGGGATATTTTTAATTATGACTTTTTTTTACTTAATCTTTACGATTCATGATACGATTTGATTCACGATTCGAAAATTGAGGTTTTCGATTCACGATCTGAATCCCGATTCGACAACTATGATGAGGAAATTCTTGAAGTGTTTCCCAAGCTTGGGGAAGTGACTCTCCCTCCTTAACATAAAAATTCACAATTTTGCTTTTTATGAAATTCGTCTTATAAGTTGGGAATAATTTCTTGAGAAACTCTTTCTCTAATTCTTCCCATGCACGTATGGTTCTTGGTCTCAAGGAGTTAAGTCATGTCTTGGCTTTGTCCTTCAAAGAGAATGGAAACAACCTAAGTTTGATAGTGTTGCTAGAGAAACCATTACAATTAACGGTCGAGGCAATGTACTAAAGTCTTTAAGATGAGAATATGCACTCACACTCTCTAGACCATGAAACTTGGCCAAAAGTAACTGTTATCGACTTATCATCAAAATCTCTTTCATTCAATAGAAACGCAAAGCATGAAAGTGAACTTTGCCTAGATGGATTTATCAAATCTCTAAGTGTACAAAATGACATCATTTCATTATTGCCACTATGCTCATCATCTCCGTTCATGATATCAAAGCTATTAAGTAAGCTTGAATCGTTGGAATGGCCTAAACTAGTACTACCACAAATAGATGATCTATCACCAAATGAATCTATACCATCTTCATCAAGAATAACGCGATGCAATCTTTGAGTACTATCACATTGCCACACACTCATACAACACAAGATCAAATAAAGTATAAGAAAAATTACCCAAGACGATCGAGAAATCGGCCTAACAGAAAATAATTTTTGTTTGTGCAGTTTTCCCTTATCTTTAGTTCCAAAGTTCGATTATGATCTCCGGATTTTCCTGTGTGCCTACAAAACAAAAACAAGTAAGACAAGACGCAACTAACTAAAGAGTGAGTTCTCTTAGCATCAATTCCCTGCAACGACGCCAAAAACTTGTTGATGAAAATCTCAAGTATATGATTACCTCAAGTAATAACCAGTAAATCGAGGCGAATCCACAAGGAATGGGAAAGATAAGCCACTCTTTATTATCAAATAAATAAGAAAAAACTAAACTAACAATTACACTAATAGAGCAAGTGAAGTAAATTTCTCAAAGACTTGTAAAAGCTAAGTCAAGCTTCAAATCTACCAAGTGAAACTTCATAGAGTAAGGGTTTGTGAAACAATTGAAAATAGACTAATAAAAGTGATTATGAAACTAATAAAAGTGATTATGAAACTAAGTAATCAAGTTGAAAAACCAAGATTGAAATATGGTTTCTTAGCTTGAGAAGAAAAGTTCGTCTTGGTCGAATCCTCTAGATGTGTTGTGTATAAATCCAATCTATATATATAATAGCAGAACGAACGTTTGCAAAAACTTCCATATTTGACACTCCCATCACTTTCTAAAAATGAAATTCCAATTTTAAAAATTAATATCTAAGATGATCAATCTTTTTTATAACTTATTTGATTTTTTTTGTGGGAGATGGTTTGATTTTAAAACGTAGATCAGATGTTATTTTTTAAAATATTGATACCATTTTGCATAACAAATTGTTTGAAAAAGATTAAGATCTTTTCGAAATAATGACTTATCCAGTACGCATTTATCTAATCTTTCCCACTATTTCTGGATAATCGCTCCTCTTTATGCTTTTATAACTCCCCAACCCATCAGGTCTTCTTTGATAACTTTCGCAAATTCCCTTTCCCATTTGTCTCAAAACTCAGAGGTAACTTTTAACTTTCCATCTTTTCCATGATTTTATTTTTTAATTTCGCTCATAGATTTACAATGACCATTTAATGATAACATGTTGTGCTCTTACCATATTTCTTGCACTGAAAATGTTTACGTACTTTGGCACTAATTTATTGATTATGGTAAAGAAGGTCCTCCAAAGAATAAAAGTTCATTATTAATCAAGATCAAAGTGTCATATTGTTGCTGCTAGGGTGGTAGCTCGAGCGGTAGAGGGTTGACGACAAAAGATTCAAACAAATAAAGTGTCATACTGCTCCCACATCATTGGCTTCTCGGTAAGAATTCATGATTTTTTTCTTCATATGATTTATGTGTTCATTTTCTCACTAGAAGTATCTTTGATAACGATTCATGATTTATTTCTTCATATGAATTTTGTGTTTATTGTTTCTCGCTATGGGTATCCACAACTTCTTATCTATTTTTTTGTGTGTAAATGCAATTAGCGAAGAAAAGAAGGGACTACATATAATAACCAACATATCATTAAGGCGGTTTGTTTGATTTTTCTTTTTTACGTTTGTCAAACGGCGAATCCGCAATCGACGACCACGATGGAGTCATGGCTGGAGTTAGTGCCTCGCATTCTAGAGATGGAGTAGCAGGAGACAGAATTGGCGCGTAGGAATTATATTTTTCTTAATTATTTGCGTAGTTTCAATTTTGATAAAAAAAAAAAGTTTGGTTTATTTCGGGCATATATCATATCTTTTTGAGAAAATATTAAATGTTGGACGATATAGATAAACACAAATTCCTTATTGTTGAGATGTTATTAAACACAAATTCCTTATTGTTTAACTATTATAGAAGATATGGATGACTACCAAGTCTTTATGGTTGAGATTTTATAGATCATGCTTATACATTTATTTTATAATACTCCTTCTCCACATGTTATTACGTCTATATTCTTCTTTTTCTTCTTCTTCTTCTTCTTCTTCTTCTTCTTCTTCTTCTATCACAAGTTAACCTTTTTTTTTCTTTACCATGGAGAATACTATCACAGTGAAATTATGAACGAGAGCTTAGAGTGAAGACTTCAATGTATCAAGTTTGCTTATTTACGATGAAACTTAGTTAATTTTCTTGAGCTTCATCTATTTAATTTCTGTACGGGTTATGCTCTTCCAGATTTCTTGCACCAAAGTATTTAACGTACTTAATTTGTTGATGAAGGTAAAGAAGGTCCACCAAAGAATTAAAGCTCATTATTAATCAAGATCATTATTAATCAAGAAAAACACCATTTACCCTTCAAATTTTATAAAATTACCCCCTATAAATTACCCTGACCCCCTCATTCCTTCATTTATAACCCTAATCCCTCTCTCTCTCTCTCTTCATTCTCTTTCTCTCTTCCCCCTCTTGCTATGAAACACAACCGTTTTTCTTCTCTTCCATCTTCTCCTTCAACACCCAACCCAAAAATGATATGAAGAAGACGGCGGATCTGAAGAGGAAGCTTGACGAATCTTAAGAGGAAGAGGACGAAGCAACGACGCCCTTGTAGTGGCGGCGATGTCGATCTGGGGCGACGAAGTAGCCAACAACGGAGGAGACCTCGACGCCCCAGATCGCCATCGCCGCCACTACAAACCGACATTGCCAGCGACGGTAGCCATGGCAACCGACAAACATCGTGTGAATATTGTTCGGGATTGCTCTGTTGTTCTTGATCTAGGGCGTCGCGGTCATGGCTGGGTTTCAAATTGGATGGCAGAGAAGAGACCCAAGGGTCTGGGTTTGGAGGAGATAATTGTTGCGCTGGTCTGGTGAGTCAGTGAACCGGTGGTGTTGTTGTGGTCGAAGAAGAAGGGACAATTGAGGATATGGGTTGTGGTCAACGGGCATAGATGTCTTCGGGGATTAAGAGAGGCAGTGGGTTTGTGTAGGAGATGGGCAATGCACAACCCCAATCCTCCTCCGTCTTTTTCTTCGGAACGATGATTTATGATTCGATTAGGTTATTTAACTCGAATGTGAGAGTGTACAGGAATGCACTTTTTTGGCTAATTGTCTTGATTCTCTTGTAGTGAGTGAAGAGCTGGTGGAGAATGTCGATAGATTTGTTGCTACCATGGATTGGGTATCAAGTAGGTCGTTTTTTTTTATGGGGGATGAAAGTGGGTTGGGCTCAGAATGGGTTGAATTTGAGTGGTTGAAGGGAAAGGGGTACTATGGCATGCTAGCTTTTGCTATTAACAGGTTGTAGGTATTTGACTAATGTGCTTCTAGACGAGTTTACATACTCCTAGAATTGTACTGGAAATCTTAATTTGAAAATATCATTAAGAGACATGTGAAATTATATCACATTTGTGAAATTATTAGTGTCGATTTCTCGGTCGTGTTCTTGAACAATGAACACCCAGAACACTAAAAACATCCACAATAAAGTCAGCTTGATCCCTTTTGTGGCTTTGGGTTTTTTAGCTTTTTTGATTTCTTGTTCCTCTTAAGTTTTTTTTCTCTATTATAAATTGTACATGAGCAATCTCGGATGGAGATGTCGAATCTGCAATTTTTGTGTGTTCTTGGTGTTCTTGATGTTTTGTATTCAAAATCGATATGTTATTGGTGTTTGATCTTTTTTTTTGTGTTGGTGTTCTTGTTATTCTTGAAGATATACATGGCCAAAAAAAAACCACAGGGGTGATATGGCCCGAAAAGAAATCTATCACACACTTTTTTAACGGAACTTAACAGAAGGGTGCTATCTGTCCAAGGAATATTCCGTCAAATGGGTGCAGAGTGTCTTTTTCCAAAACACAGGGGTGGTCAGTGTCTTTTACCCCAAATTTAACTATTTTAAACACATCATCATCTCTCTGTGAGTTTAACCTTATTTTTTGGATGCTCAGTAATTTGAGACTTTACTTATTATATATAGATTTTCTTTGCCTAATTTTAGGTGACTTTTTATATTTTTTAATCCATAAAAAAAATCTAATTGGCTCATTTTTCTTACAAATTATTTTGTGTAACTTCTTCATTTTATTTAGGTGACTAAGAAAATACTGTTTTCTAACTTCGACGTTCTTACTTTTCAATCCCAAAATCGACTTTTTGGGAGATAAAATATAACATAATTAAGCAACTTTTTTCTAAAAAGGGTACCTAAAACTTTTTAAAAATGTAACAATGCCAAAGTCAACAATTTCTTTTATTTATATCTTTTTCCAAAAAGAGTTAAGAAATTACCTAATTAGGTAAAGAAATCGGGCCTAAGATTCTATTATAGATTGAGTTTATTGATCTAATAACCAACCTTAATGCTAAATTAATTTTTTTATCTAAAAAGACGAAGTTTATATGGAAATTATATGTGAAGAAAATGATTGAATGAGGTATATATGTGTGGGTATTTTGGTAATTTTACAATTTTTTGAATGACTATATGATCCGGGGCACATAGTGGGAATTAAAGGAGAAATTTTTAGTTTCTCCAAGAGCACCACTTCATCATGGCACATGGCGCGTATACCATTTATTAACTGACACCCATCTCTACTATGGGTTCACTAATTCTCAAGTAGATTATAGTAAAATATCATAATCCTATTTGTTTCTCTCTCTCACTCGATCCACTTTCATTATACATGTCAAAACATGAGTGGTGTAGAGCATCACGTGTGGTTTGCTCTATCAGCACCACGTGTGGAGGCTATTGGCAACGGTTCAGACCACGGGGTGTGTCAAAACGTGAGTGGTGTAGAGCATCACGTGTGGTTTGCTCGATCAGCACCACGTGTGGAGGCTATTGGCAACGGTTCGGACCACGGGGTGTTTTTCACAAACCCAAGAGGGATAAAATACTCATAATTTCAATATCATGTACAAATATATATTAAAGTTCCAACACATTTTATATCTTATTCATTTTATAGTATTTGATTTTGTGCGATGCACGGATGATTTGCTAGTACCTAAATTGTAACACCCCATGATTCCCAGACTTTCCGTTCCGGACCGGAGAGCCCGGGTGGGTGCTACTAAATATGAAATGGCGGAAATCAAGAACAATACATCTGATACTTATATATTACAAACTTTTAATTATCTCAACATAATATACTTTACACATGGTGAAGTGATACTAAGAGTTCAGCTTATTCCAATACTAACAAATACTAGCTGAGCGTCGAATCCCGCTACCCCATAATCCAGCTCTTAAGACCCGCGGGGGAAAGAAACAAAGACCGCAGTTTTTCTAAAGCCAGCAATGAAATACTGAGTAAGTAAACACCCAAGCTTGTAAACAGATTATGAGGCATATCTTTTCAAAAACAATCATAAATGAGAATGAACAACACTGGGTAAATCCTTGAAGAATAAAGTATGAATACTGAAACACATATGAAATTCTCTTTCTGTTTTACTTGGCATCTCAATCCTTCTCTTGTATCTCAAACGGGGAATATAATTCCCAATCTATATCTCCTTTCTTTTATATATGAAACGGGGAATATCATTCCCAATCTATCTCTTCTTTCCTTTCATAAAAATCTTTCTCAAAGGACTTCATATTATTAACTTGTTGATACGGGGAAGATCTACTTTCACTAAGCTACCAAGAACTTAAGTGTCGGCACCCCCCTAAGACTCCTCGCGGCCAGAGATGTGAGTACATAGCGACCCGGCAGGTTGCAACCGGGTTAAAATAATACGGGTCAAGTGAACGAAGTCAACACGACCAATCTAGCAATAATATAACGATCCCCGCACAACTCTTTCCACTTTACATCATTAATGGATTATTATTCTCGCGTGACATTCTCAAAGCATTCATCTCAAAACATAATCAATCTCATGTAAAGCATGTAAGTCATAAAACATATTTTGAGAAAAAATTATAAAATCACATTTCGACACGAAAGAAGCTCGGCACGCTAGACTTGACATATTTACTTACCTCAATAACACAGCAAATAGCACACAAGCTGATGAGGGTAGTCGTAGCCCTCGTCTACAAACTCGTCACCTACAAATTTATAGTTTCTAATCAACTTCAATTCCAAATCCAACTAGCACGTAATATGCAAGTGGGCGATGTGCTATGCTATGAACTCTAGTGTCGTCGTAAGGGAGTCTACTTTAATTTAATACAAACTCTAAATATATCTTTTTTATTATATTCGTCAAGTGTGTGCCACTTTCGTAATTACATCATCAAAATATACTTATTTAATATAAATTCTCAAATTCGTAAATAATACTTGTATATTCCAAATAGCGAGAGAATGAGTTTAGATTTAGAACTTCTCAATTATAAATTCTAGCTTAAACTTCATTATAAAACAACACCTTTTATTTTATATATTATAACAATTAAATTTTCTAGAGTAAATTCTTCGTAGAAAATAAATTATTTAATTAATAAAACTAATTATCGGAGATATGTTCTAAAAAAAAAGACTATACACTAACTTATTTTAGGAGATGATATTCATAAAAATATTTATTAGGAAAAAATAAGTATCATTTAACATCTATTTATAAACATGAAGATAACTATTTTCAATTTGGAGAAAGATAAAGTATTAATAAAACATTCATAAATATTCCTCAAATTACTTTCTAACTAGTTTATTCTAAAAGCGATATTTACAACCAATTCATTTAGAATGTCAATCTATGATACTTTGAGATTAACTATTTAAATAAAACAATATTGATTATTTAATAAATAGGCCCAACTTATTATACAAATCTAGTTTACTTTGAAATGCATATACAAAATAAAGTTTCAATACCAAAAGCTCTTCTATATAACTGGAATGAAGGCTAGAATGCTTAGAAAATAATTGTAATCCAAATTTCATAATTTTTAATTTCATATATATATATATATATGAAATTTTATATATATACTATATATATGTGTGTATATATATATATATATATATACATATATATAGTTTTAGTAAACGACATTTAGCTCCCCCTTTTATTCTTTTGAATAACAAACAATGATCCATACTTGAGAAAAACCGTTTCAGATTCAACGATACATACCCTCCAAGTTTCAAATTGTGCAAATAATGCCCCAAACCAATTTCTTCTTTAATATTGACCCCAAAAATATAGTTATTAATTATTACATAATAATCTAAATAAATTAAAGAAAAGCTAATTTTATATATGAATCTGAAATTGAAAACTGCATCTAGTACCTCCAAAAGTTTCTCAAATGACATCTGCCTCCCCCTAAGTTTCTGAAAAGACATTATAACCCCTCAGAAAACTTTCTGAAAATGACACTTTAACCCCCAAATCAAGAACATTCAAACTAGCAAATCAAATCTTGGATTAAGGACTTAAAGCATGATTTTGATTATGAAAAACAACTTAGGAGAAGATTTTAGTCATACCCACTCCAAATTTTGCGAGAAATAGTGAAGAAATTGGACGGGTCGAAGTCGCCGTCGGTGTTGCCGGAGATGAAGCTTCGCCGGGGCTTCTCCGGCTGTTCTTGGCCTCGGGTGAGGCCCTCTATAGCTTGGTCGGACTCCCCTGAGTCGAGTGGTACTGGTTTGGAGGCATGGGTCGTCACGGTTGAACTCCGGCGAATTTCTCGCCGGAAACTATGGAGGTCGCCGGTGGTTTGGGGCTGCTGCTGCTGTTGCTGCGGCTCTTTCTCCTTCTGGTGGGTTCGTCGAGCAAGGCAGAGAGGGGGAGAGTAGGAGAGAGCATGGAAAGAGAGAGATGGACGGTAGAGGTGGTGGCTGCCATATTTTCCGGCAGGTTCTCCGGTGGTTGCAGCGGCTATTGCCACTGCTGTTGCTGATGCGTTCTGCCGGCAAAACAGAGGGGAAGAGATATTGAGGGAGATAGGGGTCGTGATGGAGGCTGTGGAGATGGTGGTGGTGATTTCTCGGCAACGGCAGCGGCCATTGTTGCCGCTGCTGCTGCTGCTGTTTCTTCTTTGTTTGACAGAACAGAGAGAAGAGAGGGGGATGGAGAGATGGGGGGAGAGAGAGGAGAAGAGAGAGAGCTGGTGGCAGTGGTGGTGGATCCTTGGGGGTTTCCGTCGGCGGCAGCGGCAGCGGTGGCTGCTGCACTGCTGCTGCTTGCCTCTATTTCTGGTCGGCCGAGAGGGAGGGAGGCAGAGAGAGAGTGCGACAGAAAGAGAGAGATGGTGGCTGGGTTGGTGGTGGTGGCGTCGGGTGTACAGCCGAAGGAGGAGGAGGAGGAGTTTAAGAAGAAGAAGGAGAAGGAAGAAGACAAATTCTTCTTGCTTTCTGAGAATTTTTTTGATTCCCCGTAGATGTGTTGGAGAATGTGGGAAAAGGGGCTTTATTTTTGTTTTTATTTTATTTCTTTTATTTAATTGCCAAAACGGTTAAGAAGTTTTTTGCAACTACAACTTTCACCCCAACTAAGTATTTAATTAACTACACTTATCTCCCCTTTGCCATCTAATTCATAAAACTATATTCTTAAACTTACAACTAGTTACCAATTTACCCGTAAATTGAAAAACGGGGTATTACATAAATAATTTCTACTATAAAAGATGTGGATTCTAATGTCAAATTCAAATGTGATACATGAAGAAAATTAGTGAAATCCAACACAATAAGTTGCCTTAACGGATATGTACCCAAAATGAGTCTACATACAAGATGAAGTTACAAACTAGATTTGTATTCCAACACTTGTCAACAATGAATAACGAGAGTAACTTCTCAACTCAATGATTCAACAATTGAATCCACACCGAACAACACCTAGATTCATAACCTCAACCAACAACAAACTTATTTGCTCATGTTCAGGAGTATAAAAAAAGAGATATCAAGCATATTCATGGACAATTTTATTCAATTCAATCTCACACTCAAGAGTTACACAACATATGCTATAATCTCAGCCCCAAAACAAGATTTAATTATGAATATGAGTTTCTAAAATAAATTAAACGACCCTATAATCACCATCTACAATACCCAACAAGAACAAGCCAAAAAATGATGAAAAACTACTTCCTCTCTCCCTATGATGTTCATGGCTCCAAGATAGCTAAAAAATGAGCCCAAAATCACAATGAAACAATGCAGAAAGTTGAAGAATCAAGAGGAAAAGAGAGAAACAACTTCATACTTGAATTTTTGGAAGTGGAGAGAGACCTCACTTGGTAGAGTGGCGAGGTTGTGCGTTGGAGAGACATGAGTTGGTGGTGGGTTGAAGTGGTGCGAGAGAGAAAAGAGGAGATTGAGAGAAATGAAATACATGAGAGCCTCTGTTGGATGTAGTTCTGCATATGCTTGCATAATTTAGCATAAACTGGGTCATTTTCTTCTCATGACAATAGACTTTAGATTAGTCTTTTTCTTCATTGGCTCTTTCGTGTTGGATTCAATTTTGATTTTTTTGGTTCTCAAATTATGATGATCAGAATAAAAATTGAGCATAATTGGGTATGGGTAATTATGATTGTACTAGTTTGACAAGGTGTGGCTGCATTGTGGTTGGGTTGAGGTGGTGGTTTATGTCGATTTGGATTAGAGGATCTTGCAAGTTATGTTTTCTTATATAGAGGGAGCATCGACGTTCCCACCTCTGAAGTTCTCTATTCTATAGTATTATGTTAGAAATCGAGACGTATGGGTAATTGTGAGATAACAAATAAAACATGAATTTAAGGATATAAATGCCATTTACAAAAATATTGTGGTACATCGTAATCTAATTATCACTACCGAATGTAAAAAAAAAAAAAAAAGAAGAAGAAAGAAGAAGAAGGAAAATCAATGACTTCATTTGGCTAAAATAAATTATTGAATGAGTAGTTGAGATGATCATCTCCTCATCTCATCCACAAATTCAATAATCTATCTAATAATCTATTTCATCCATTTGATAATTAAATTGCATTTTGATTGGATTCTCAAAAAGAAAATTGCATTTTGATTTTGAAGATCAATTTTAGAAAGAAAACGAACTGTGAAGGACTGAAAGGAAAATTAAGTGCAAATCAAATTTGGGAGCATTTGTCAACACTCTGTCATGAACAAAGATTTTTCTCTTCAAACGCTCCGGAGAGCCTTCGCAGAGAAGAAGAAGACGACGTCCACCACCCAGAAATCGATCCTATTCCATGAGTAGTTCTTGAAGCATTTGATCATGGCGAAATTAGACATACCCAAGTCCAATTCCGTCAACATCCCTCCATTGCCTCACTCCTCCGCCAAAATCCACCCGGCCAACGATGCCGAATCCGACTCCAACTCATACTCTCTTGAGAAGTTCAGGCTCTACGAGACCAAAGCGGTAAGACCCCATCTTCGATTCACTGGTTGACCAAATGGGTCCTTAATTTTTTATCGTTTTTCGCCAAAAACCTGAGTTGGGTTTCTAAAATTTGTTCTGGGTTTTGTTCAATTCACTGTTTGATTAAAAGGGTTTCTAATTCTATCAATTCTCTACACAACCTGAAGTGGGTTTCTGGGAATTGTTCTGGTTTTGTTCAATTGGTGACAGATTTTGGTTTTGTGTTGGATAGAGGTTTTACTTGATCGGGAGTGATCGGAACAAGAGATTCTTCCGAGTGTTGAAGATCGACAGAATGGAACCATCTGATTTGAACATCAGTGAAGATCCAGTGGTCTATTCACCACAAGAAGTCAAGAGCTTGCTCCAGCGGATTGCGGAAGGAAATCGGGCCACTGGAGGACTAACTTTTGTTGCCAAAGTTTATGGAATTGCCGGTTAGTTTTCAACAGTCAAGAACCTTTTAGCTTTTTATGTCATTAGATTGTTCAGATTCTATCATTTAGATTTACTATTTACCAGGTTGCATTAAATTTCTGGAATCATACTACCTAATCGTTGTTACGAAGCGGAAGCAAATAGGATGCATTTGTGGTCATGCCATATACAGCATAGACGAAAGCCAGTTGATCACTATTCCACATGCTTCAATCCAAACCGATGTTGCTCATTCCAAAACAGAACTGAGGTATTTCCATCTATTTGATGCAATGTAATGCTTGTCCATTTAGATTTTGAAGTTGTTACTACGGTTTGCAATTTTTGTCCGATAGTGTGCGATTCTTTTCGTCATAGTATAAGTATGCGACATTTTTTATGCACCCCATTAAGGGTGAGTCAATATACGTACTCCACCATCATTGCCATCATCAGGAAACAACTTTTAGCCATTGGGTAGGTTATAGAAAAGAAACAACAGAGATGAATGATTAGTGAACAAATTCTTGCGTGGATGAAGTCATGAAGGTAAGCATAAAGCAAGATCGCCACATCATATTCCTATACTCTCTCCTCTCAGGACTACTAGCAAAATTGTAAATTTGTAATTATCTTTGTGTAAAGATTCTAAAGGAGGGCTCTTTAACTGCCTCCGTATTCAACAAAGCTCAATACTCAAGTTTTCAACCTCCAGTCTTCAATAAACAACCTCGTCTATGACCAATGGCAGCGTCTTCTATCGGAGCTGGCAGGTTGATTTGTCTGAACAGATCTCTGCCTCACAATCATCAGTGGTGGATATGTGTCTGGGTCAGGATGATACTGTTCACTCCACCCTCCTCAGCGGGTACAGAAATCATTGTACTCTTCATTTCCACTGTCTTGCCGAGGTTGGTGTCTTTGTCGAGTTAATAAGAACATTTTCCCCATGAAATTGTTACTGCTTAGGTGGGATGGTAATTTATTGCATAGTTATCAAAATCTTACGATTCACGATTCGAATCCTACGATTCGAGTCGATTCGATTCACCCATGAAATGATGTGAATCCCTCGGTGAATCTTAAATGGTCAAAAATTTCACTGAATCCCGATTCAAGATTTTGAATCTTACGATTCATTTGCGATTCAATACGATTCACCATCGATTCAGCTAAAGGTCTAATTGAGTTAGAGCTCAAGTCTAGCAAATAAAACTTCCTATTTCTGTATGTTTTGCAACATATGTTAGTTTTAAAATGACTTGTACATTTCTTTTAGTCCAAGGCTAGTAGTTTTCTATTATTTTACATCTCCCTGGTATCTCAATAGTTCCTTGCTCCACCTGTCTTTCTATATCTTCATTACAAAAATTGTGTGTAGTTTCTCATCACGAGTTAGGGATGCAAACTTCTGAAACTTTGAGCTTTCTTTTCGTAAAATCTACATAATAAGCGGCTATGGGGAATAAGCTATCCCCAAAATGTGACATGTGGAATAGCTTATTCCCATCTACATAAAACTGTCATGGGAATAAGCCTACCCTAAATGTGAAACATGGAATAATGTATCCCCACTATATCTTAAGAACCAAATACTTCATAATAAGACAATCTTGCCATTCAAACTTAAGGAATTATCACACCTTTTTTGTGGTTGTGCCCTCGGGCACGGGATATGCACTATTATTAATATATTAGCTCACACATGTTCTAGTTTAGTAAAATATGTTATTATATGGACCTAAAATAAGTGCAAGCGAATTTTTACGATTTCACGATTCGATGCGATTCACGAATCACGATTCAAGAAGGTGAGTTTCGATTCACAATCTGAATCTCGATTTGACAACTATGATTTATTGATACAGAAAGGGATTAATAAACTTTTGAAGCGTGCTGTTAAAATTTTCTTTATTTGGATGAACTACTTCTGGGAAGATAGACAAGGGAATGAGGGATTATGTGCTGATAATTGTCTCCCTGTGTCGCAGACCGACTAGTGGTAAAGAACATCTACCTAGTTAATAAAAAAGATTTCCAATATTTACGAACTTCAACAATTTATTGTTTCACAAATTTTAAGTGATTTGAATCAAATTCATACCCATCAAACCCTGAAGGAAGAATACATTAATACTGGTCATTGATGGTTGATTTGCGCCTAATTAGCCATGGTGATACCACCTTCCTCAAAGCCTGATACCATCTGGCCTCAAAAAGGGCCAAGAACAATTAGAATATTGCACGAGGTGACTAGTAAGTGGTGTTTGGGCTCTTCATACATGACAAGAGTTTACATCAAAACAGGTAGTTTACGGACCATAAGGTAAGAGCTAAATGAGATTCTAAAGAATAAGATGGAGATCTTAGTGGGATTTTGAAATCTCTTTAGCCAACCGTACTGATAGTGATACTACAACAACTATCCTAGAGCTACAACGGACAACACTAAAAGGTTTCAAAGTCTCAGTCTTGAGCAGTCAGCGCACGTGCTTCTTCAAATTGATATAAACCTGCTCTTGCTTAGTTGATAATTTTGGTTCCTGTTGGTGGATTTACTGTCCTATCATCTGCTAGCAAGTATATACCAATTTAAGGTGAAATATGTGTTTGTTGTCTCCCTATGCTCTTTTCATTTATTTTTATTGTTTCATCATTGTTACTTGGGTCGTTCTGTGTTTCACTTGTCTCATCATTTCCGCCTTTACAGGTACAAGAAGCTTTTGTCCAGTGTTGATTTGACAAAAGATTTTTTCTATAGCTATACATACCCTATAATGCAGTCTTTGCAAAAGAATGTACTGTTATCGGGTGAGGAAGGAATGCCATACGACAATATTTTTGTGTGGAATTCTTTTCTAACGCAAGCAATTCGATCGAGATGCAAGAACACTATCTGGACAATTCCTTTGGTTCATGGGCATTTGAAGCAGGTAATGGTTTGTTCTTGTCAGCAACCTTATGGCATCTCAGGCTTTTATTCCACTCTAGACTCTCTTGGTAAAAAATATACTGCCTGCAAACTATTCTACTTATTTATTTTTGTTTATTATTTTTTTGAGGAAATATTTTTGTTTATGGATGCCATGTAACTCATATATGTACTAGGGGATAACCCATGCCCTAAGAGTACTATTTTAAGTAAAATATAAGATTTTAGCTTTATATCATGCATGCACTGAAACATATGTTCGTGTGTAAATTCTGTTAGATTGCAATGTACACAATGAAACACTCACAAATCAGTAACTTGGTTTCGGTTTATTGTCTTCAAGGAGTAATCCATTTGTACCATGAAACATAATGTTGAATAACTACATCTAGTTGGCTTAACAAGTAACCACTAACCAAGCATTCTCTCTGTACTAATGTACTCCGTAGTAAAGACAACATTAGTGAAAATGTGTAAGGTTCATCGATGGAAAATAACTTACTAATACAGTTAAAGAACATTATAATTGACAAATAGATGAACAAAAAGAAGCCGAGCTGCATTACAATTTGTTTCATTAGCTGCTGGTGAAAGACAAACACTAAACAACTAGAGAGATAACCTATAGGCATTTAATCAGCCTCGTCACTTGTTAATGTATGTATATCAAATGGGGTTCTTGTACTAGTGTTCTTCTATATGGTAACACACAACTAAACAAACTACAATACTTTGAACTTACAATCACCGTGCTGCTATAGAAGAAATAATTTTCAGTACAAATCATTCATAGATTTCCTTCACGATAGAGTCTCGAACCAGCCGAGTAGAGCCCCAGAAGTTATCTCAACTATTTTTGCATAACTAACAAAGATGTATTGACCTTGTTTGAGGACTTAGTTTATTGGATTATGTATGGATCATTCGATTATTCGAACTTGTGGCTGTCATGAAAAGAGAGAAAATGCTTTATAATCTCTCTCTTTATGTCAAGCACACATTCTCGATAATCCACAAGCCAATAAATAAGCCAAGTCCACAAACATGTATAATTTGCGTAGAACTGGAAGTGTTTCTGTGCAATTGATCTCCTCATAGTTTTACGTTAACATCAATGAAGGAAAGACGTAAAAGAAGAAAACAGTAACAGTTTATAATCACAATCTAAGGAGAAATATGTTATGATGTTGTCATTTAGAAGTTCCATGTATACCCCACAGCTACAGGTCAAGGGTATCTTCACACTTAGCTTTATGGAAACCGTTATCGAGGTTAGCAAATGTATCCTCACAAAATGCCCCAGGAAAGAGGTATCGAGGTTAGGAAAGGTACTACTGGCCACTGGGTAGTGTACGTGCAGTTATGCTTCCGTTATCCTTTATTGGTTCACTAAGGACCCACTCCTCATTTGTGCTGCAACATTTTTACCAAGAAGTAACCAGAAATTAGGGTTATTTCATTCTTTATATTGGGTTTTCATTTGTTATTTGCGGATGGTGCTCTAGTATTTTTGAGGCAAGATCGACTTGTATGGATTATCTGTTGCTACGATTGATTGTTTGTGGGTGGTGACAGTACGAATGTTAAATCTACAAGTCAAGATAATTTGGATATGGGAAGTGCCTAGAATTGTTGAGTACGTTGGTATCCTGGGTTGTAAGATCACTGAACTGCCAATTAGGTATTTGATTTTGCCGCCGGGGCCTATGTCTAAGGATGTTATGGTGTGGGGTCATATTCTAGAGTGACATCATTGTAAGTTGGCAGGTTGGATTGGAAGAGGCAGTATCCCCCTAACGGTGGTTGGATTACTCTTATAAAGAGCACTTCGTCTAGCCCTCCCTTTTTAATGTCTCCTTCCAGCATGTCAATGTCCAATGCTAATTGTTTTGAGAAGTATTAGCATGATTTCTTCTGGGATGGGATGGAGATTAGTGTAAGAACCACTGGGTAGATTGATTGTGAGGCTTGGTATTATTTGGTTGGTTCTTTCTGATCAAGCTCTATTAGGTAATTGATTGAGGTTTGGGCTAGAAGGAGAGTTTCTAGAAGAGAGTGATAGATGATATGTTTGGTGCAAGGAGGGCGGGTTGGTGTTCCAGGAAGTTGTTGGTTCTTATGGTTGTGGGTTGTTGAAGGATTTAAGATCAAGTTGACGCAAGTTTATGGATAAAGTTGGGTTAAGGATCCGATCAAGGTTTCCTAATCATTTTTGGGAGGATAAATGGGCGGGGGAGGAGTTTTTGTCCTGTCAGTTTCCATCCTTTGATCGTCTTGCCAAGATCCCAAAGCCCTAGTCAGTCAAACTCAGTGGTAGGTGGTTAGCGGGGAATGGAAGTGGTCTGTGGGATGTTTGGGTCAGTGTTACCACAATTCACTCATACCCCCGCGAATTGCGATCACTGGATCGCGCGTTCCGAAACGTGGAACACCAGCGATCCAGATCGCTTAATTTGGCGATCCCAGTTTTGTTCACTGCTTTCACCTGAAGTATCTATGTAGAAGGGAAAATTAAATTTTGGAAATGTTAAGTTACATCTATTTTTAGAGTATTGACATTTATATTGTATAAATTGAGCAGTTTTATACTAGATGATTTGTGGAAAATGGTAAAACTCCTATAAAGGTATCCAGAGAAGCCTACCCTTGGCGTACCGAATTCCATAGGGTATGGCGTTCCGCGATCCCGTTCCCGTTTCACGAACCGGAACGATCCGCGTTCCAGGTAACTTAGGTTTGGGTTAGGCCAGACTGACTGGGAGGTACAAGATTTCTTCATCTTTTTTCATACACTTCACCATTTCGGTACTCCACGGATCAAATTTCATGCAATCTTAGGCTCAGTGCCCTTTTCTGGGAAGTAGGGGCCTTCATCTGAGTATTTTTCTTTGTTTGGCGCATAACTCATGACAGGATCTTGGCAACTAATGACTTGGTTTGCCGCTATCAGGTTTTAGTTAGTTTGTGATGTTTGTACAAATCCAGCTCAGAGTCAAATTTTGTGTCATTGTCCTGATTATTGGTCCTTTTGGAGTCTGGTCCTATTGATCTGAAAGTTGTTGGGCTGCTCCCGTGGTTCCAGAGTTTCTGATTGTTTGGAGTGGAGTTCGGGTGAACAGAGAGAGGCGGAAGAGTGTTCGTGCTTGGCTTTTTTTGCTTTTCATGTTGATCATTTGGAGGGTGAGTAACTGGCAGAATATTGACATAATTCATATGTCGTATTACTTTGTCAGAGGACTTACTCTTCAGTCTCTCTCGGAGGGGCTTTCTGATATGCTGCTCGGCTTGGCGGACCACTTGTTGAATCTCCTGGATTTGGGCTCAGTTCCCTTTTGCTTTTGAGCGTCTTCTTAAATACATATAAAAAATGTGTATATATCCAGTGGCGGAGCCAGGATTTCAGCTGAGGGGGGGCACAATTTGGCAAGTAGAGGAGATAAATTAACATTAAGTATGAGCAAAGTGTTCATAAGCCCTTTAGCTCAGTTGGTAAAACGCTCGACTATCAACTCTGGCCGCGAAGGTTCGAGTCACTGCTAGTGAACATTATAGCATTTTTGTTACTAAAAATTTTTTTGTGAAAAATATTTGAAAACGCGCACAAGGGGATTCGAACCTGAGGCGCTTTGGTTTCAAGCGAAGCCTTTAACCAGCTGCGCTGGAGGCTGTTTAGAGATCGGGGGGCACTTTTTTATTTATACTAAAACAATGTTAATTTTTTTAACAAATTAAGGGTTATCTAGCGTTTCCGAAAATTTTGGGGGGGGGGGGGGCACGTGCCCCCCCGTGCCCCTACATGGCTCCGCCCCTGTATATATCTCATTAATGCTACAACTGTTTGTAACCAGTTAATGAGACGGAGTACATTTTTATACTGTCTATGCCATAAGCCAATAAATATACGTTACCACTTATCAGTATCCCCTGGACAAAGTTTTGAACTCTGAACCATATTGCGAGTTGAGGATGATCTTGTTCCCCTTGACTTGGAAAAATTCCCGGCTGTTTGGATTTGCATCAAGAGTCATTTTGTTATGAATTGAAGCCTAGGGTATCTGATCAGTAAGAATGTCACTTGGACTAAATTTTACCGCATTCATTCAAGGGCCATCTTGTCTCTGAGACGCGAGTTTTCAGGGCTTGTCTCTTCCTCTATTCAGCGTTCTTCCCTGTTGGTGGTGGGAGGGTTGTGGTGACATGTACATGGGATTAAGCCTATATGCTTACGGCTGTATTTATATATGTCTGCTCTTGCAGAGTTAGACATACCTCATCCTGGTTATATCCAACTATGGTTGTGTATCTTTACTGCCACATCAAACTATTGTCAATTATTAGAGAAATTTTTTAGTGCTCCAAAAGAGCACCACGTGGTTCTCTACAGCTAATGAGTGTCTGCCAATCACTCACAATGTAATTAAGTGTTGCACTTTAATTGGTTGTAGAGCACCAAATGGTGCTCTTTTGGAGCACTAAAAAATTTCTCCAATTATTAGCAACACTTTTCTCTGCTTGATATTGCGAATCATGCATATAATATAGCGTGCTAAATTTGAAGAGTCACATTGTTTCATAATGCAGATTCGACTATCCATCTTTGGGCGAGATTTCAGTGTTACGTTGATTTCTAGGCGATCCCGACGTTTTGCAGGAACACGGTAAGCAAATCACTATTTGTTTTTAAGGAGCCACCAAACGCTCTGTTGTATGGTTTAACCACTTACAACTTACTTTGCTTTGGAGTATTGGAGTAGTTTTTGTTCTTACGCTGGACTGAGACACATATGACATGTTTGTTATGGACTCCAACTCTACAAAACATCTTCCCTTAAAAGTAATAACTGTCTTGAAGGTGGTCGCTGAATCACTTTATTGCGCCTTAATCACAGTTTTGTTTTGGGGAGAAGAAAAGAAACCCGTAGTTACCAATTTAGGAGAATACACATACAATTGCAGCCAACTTTTGGAATTCAAATGCTTTGATTCCTCTCGTTGCTCCACACAATCAACCACCATATACTACTAGCAATCATCAAAGTCCTCTTTGTACCGTGAAACTGATTAAGCCCGGCAACAGCATTGATTGTCATGCCAAGTTACTACTACTGCTCGGCCTATTGTCTCTGTCCTCTACCCCTTGGAGGCGAGGCCAATACATGGTTCCCTTAGTTGTGGTCCTTAACAGGCACCAGTCAGCCTTTAAAGCCTCAAAGCTGGTAAGAATCTCATATGATAGTGGTACTAAGAAGCATCAACTGCTGGATCCTCCTTTGCACTCTGTCGTTTGAATCCCAAAACATGACATTGTACGTGTAGATTTTTCCTACCATCAGAGTTTACTTTTCTGGTCAGGTGTAAGCCAGATAGACGATTCGGTGTCCATCTATCACGTCAAGTGGTACACCCGGGTCTCCGAAAGCTGTGGAAGAAAACTTTGGTCGTTATTGGGAGGCAGTCTTGGTAGTCTTTTGCTCTGTACTGATTAGATGACAAGAGGCCTCCCCCAAGCGTAAAAACACAAACAACAACACATTTCGCCATAGAGATTACACCTGCAAACCCGACTTTTCTCCCAACGCTTCACTGTAAGAAGAGAGAATACACTTGATACTCTCCCTTAACTAATTTTTCAAGTTTGCAGAAGCTTTATAGAGAAATATATGCACCTACACCATTTAACTTCTACTAAGTGCCAAATCCTAACTTCTACAAACTGCTCAACTGACAGAATATAATCTGATAATGCTTAGACAGCATTTCTCAACGCCCCTTCTCAAGCTGGGTCCTATGAATTTTTGAATTCTCAGCTTGCACATAAGGTAATCAAATTCCCGCTTCACTGATCTTGTTGGTGAAAAATGTAAATATATGGCTCTTCCTAACCAATTGCCACAATTTTTTGGCAGTAGGAAGATTTACACACATGCCTAGCCTATTTCCAGTTATATGGAACTCACCAGCCACAGCATGACTATTGATTCAGAATCATGAACATCATTTTCTGGATCGTCTTCTTACTAATGCCTGCATCAAATGGATTAAATAACCAATATTTCCCCGTCAATGGGTGATTATCTGGGATATTAAATTGTCACTTGATCCGGATAAATGATTTTTTAATTTCTAGATTGAAGGAATCTAAAATAGGTTCTCTGCTAGAAGTTCCAGCCTTCATGACACAAACTATAAAGAACAAGTCTTTTACAATCGCTCTTGGTAAATCTGCGAGCACATTGGTTTAACTTGGATAGTCCGCATCCGGTATCATTCGGCATTTGCTCTAGGTGGCTTTTACGCAGGTCTCTCTGCCCCAGTACGCCCTCTCCTAGGTAGTGACTCGTTCCATCCTAGTTGCGTTCGATCCCAGTTGCGTTCGATCCCAGTTGCGTTCGATCCCATATGGCTCTGATGCCTTATATCGACAAAGAAGAGAGTAAATTTGACTCTCCCTTAATCGATTCTTTTTGGTTGACAACACATTTATAGAGAAATAAGCAACTTCATCTAACTTTCTGACTTCTACTAACTGCTAAATCCCTAACAGTAGGGAGATTAAGCACTGCGATAGAGCGCCATTATAAGATTTGGGACACCCACTTACCCGGAAGGTCAACTTTATGAGTTAGGGCTCAAATCTTACTATATTAACCATGGAGATCTTGTCCACCATCCCGATGTAGGACTACTGCTCACACAGGACACCCATCAATCTTTCCCTTCATGTGTGAACCATTGTACCTTTGACATGCCCTCCTCGCCCGGAAGCATTTGCCGAATTCTTTGAATCACCTCTGTGAGAGTGCACCCGATCACGATCCGCAGTGCCACATATTTAGAAGTGAGAGCAACACAGGAATTTGACTGTCCGCAGAGACACCCGGTCGGCCATTCATGGGAGACCAATCCATGAGAACACCACACCATCTCACTCCTTCATTCCCCATGACACCACAGACGAACCATCGGCTCTGATACCACTTGTAGGGAGATTAATTACTGCGAGAAAGGAGCACCATAGCATAATTTGGGACACGTAATTACCCAAATTTCAACCTTATGAGTTAGGGCTCAAATCTTATCATATTAACCATGGCTATCTTGTCCACCATCCCGATGTGGGACAACTGCTCACACATGACACTCAACACTAATTTACAAACTGCCTAACTGACAAAATAGACTGATTATGGTAATGCGGCATTTCTTAACAGCTTCCTAGAACTAATACACGTTCCATCTAAGTTACTCAAAATCTGTCTTCAGGCTTCATCCTGGTATTTCCTCGCCCTCCCACATCAGGGAAGTTTCCCACCTCACCCAATCACTAGCGGCCACTGCTAAATATTTAATATCCCTTCCACCAAGCATAATTGACCTTCCCAGGTATAATGTTACTTCCTTCTATCTAATTCACGTATCCAAGGACTAAGAGGCCTAGGCGGACTAACCTTCTAGACTACGTTCCTTCGAATCTTCTTTTCTCTGTTTTCTAGTCATGCAAATGATTCATTCTTTCTGAAATCTATTTAAAGTGAGAGCTCGATGTATTGCTCTTCGGGTGTGCTTTGGATTATCTTACGAATAATGATCTTATGGTGTGAGATCACATTCGACGGGATAGACACTTTATTTGCAAACGACATTGAGAATCAGATCATTTTCTTTTATGAATCACATAGCTGCCCTTTCTCTATGTCTATGATGTGTGATTTAACTTGTTTGACATTGAATGGGTTGCTTAAAGTCCACTATACCATCTCCAAGAAACCTTCTCTATTCCCTCGATAAACACTTTTTTTATATTGTTGGTTTTCTCTCCCCACACACTCTATGGTGACATATGCTCGACCTGAGTGGTGGCAAATACGTCTCACTGATGATGTGGCTTTCTTGGAGTGTGTAAAATGCCATTATGTCAATCAAATGCTATCTTTTATTTAGTTCCTCCAGAGGCCAGACGCAAGTAATGTGAACCCATCTGACTTATCTTTTATTTAGTTCCTCCCCCTTAAGGTGAACACATTTATGAAATGCTAAGCTGGGTTCCTATTTATTTGTCTAGGCAAAGTAGTTGTGAATCAAGTTTCATGGTTTTCTATGCAGGTATTTGAAAAGAGGTGTCAATGATCGGGGAAGAGTAGCAAATGATGTTGAAACTGAGCAAATTGTTCTTGATGAAGAAGCTGGATCTTCCAAAGGAAAAATGAGCTCTGTCGTGCAGATGCGGGGTTCAATACCCTTATTTTGGTCGCAAGAAGCCTCAAGACTCAGCCCTAAACCTGATATTATCTGTATGACCATCCTAAAATTTTGCTCGTATTTTATGTAGTTTGAAGTGTATTCACTTCCCTTGCATGATCATTGTCCAACCATTAATTGTTTGCCTCCGTATTCATTATATTTGATTTTTCCTTGACTACAGTACAGAGATATGATCCTACTTATGAGGCAACCAAACTGCATTTTGAAGATCTGGCTCAGAGATACGGCAATCCTGTTATTGTACTTAATCTCATCAAGGTCTCTTTCGATACTTTTGGGGGTGAAATGGCTGTCTGAATATTTTCTTTCAGTTACATGGCAGTAGTTGTGATGCCCTCTGTTTGATAAAACTGGTGATTCTGAGGTGCCCAATGGGTTTGAAAATTATAAACTATATTGTTATGAACTGAAGGAGATTGATACTAGATGTCTGGTTTGGCTGGGATCATAAGTATAGCTACTTACATTTCCTAGAAATGTGCGTGCTTCTTTGGCTTCACTATACTGTGTTACATTTCCTAGAAATGATGAGTCTGGACTCTGGAGGTACCTCACAGATATATATATATATATATATATATATATATATTGTTATCTTCTGAGTTGGAGATAACAACTACCAACACCTATCAATGATCATATAGCATAGTTATCTCACATATGCTAAAGCATACTTACAAAAAGGATTTTTCAGCATACGCTGAAACCATTCCCGTTTAACATACCATCATTAACAACTTCACATTCCTTAGTTTCCGGTATTTGTAATTATCCAGTAGTTAATTGTATATGTATCTGTTTCCTTAAAGATTCCCAACCTGTGTTTTGAAGTGCATGAATTCAGATTAGTTTTCCAGTTTCGTATCTGGTTAACTTCTCTTTCATGCTTCATTCTACTTGTCTATGTAACAACACTCTTAAGTTTTATGGTCCTCGTAGTATGCCAGTTTGATCTTTGGTACTGTCTGCTTTAACTCACATTTATTTTTGGTATTATATCCTCGTCAGTCTATGAGCTCATCTCTCATCATCAACATCTTGGATTACTCACTATAATTGCTTGGTCTTTTATTTTTTTCTCTATTTTATTGCTTTTTTTTAATGATTCAGTGATGCATGCCTCGAGATTTGCGTTCATTGGGTTTGGCTGAACATGAATACTTCATGTATATGTCGTATCTAATTATAGATAAATCATCTATCTATTATCAGTTCAGTGTATGTATATGTGCCACCATCAGCATACTGTAGTTAAAAAAAGAGTGTACGCCACATGTTTGGTTCCCTCCCTTGAGAAAGCGATTACAAGTGTGCTGCATACAGTGGCAGTGGTTTACACTTTACCTGGTCTCTAGTGAAAATTGGTAGCATACTAGCATATATGTTTGAGCTGGGCAAATATCGGCGGACACTCGTAATGTCTTTCTTCTTAATGAATTGTGTCATTATGTTCCCATCCTTAGTTTGTTGCCAACTCTCTTGTGTTGTATTTTGAAACCTAATCTACCAGTGTAGTGAAGTAAACCAGTAATTATTCTTTTCTCAAACCTCATGTTCATCTACAAGTGATAATGTCCTTTCAAATAAGTTTCTGATGATTCAGGTAAATTATGTTATATTTTCAAACTGCAGACTGTTGAGAAAAGACCTCGGGAAATGATGCTACGGCGTGAATTCGCCAATGCGGTCGGGTATCTTAACCAGATTCTCTCAGAAGAAAATCATCTTAAGTTTATCCACTGGGACTTCCATAAGTTTGCCAAGAGGTATGCTATTAATGTTTATAATTGAATAGTACCCTTTTCTTTTATGCTGACTATTCTTTTATTTCCTATTCAAGCAAGTCTGCCAATGTTTTGGCAGTCTTGGGCGGAGTGGCAAGCGAAGCTCTTGATTTGACGGGGTTTTACTATAGTGGGAAGCCTGTTGTAGTAAAAAAGCGAGTTAGTACCCAACTCAGTCGGACGAGTACTGGGAGGTATTACTATCTCCTTCTCTGTTTGGTGATTCATGTTTATAAATGCTTGTGTCATGATTTGTAATTTGAACAGTGTTTTGGTTTCCGAGGTTTGCGGCCGAGGCTGTTTATCTCATTGTGATGTTCTTCTGCTATTTTTAATTTCAGAAACTGCTTCTCATTACTACTATTATTTAATTGATTTTTTGAATTATGAGTTTTTCTTTCAATTCGGTTTTGATTTCCTGAGGCCTCACATGTCTTCCCTCTAAAGTACATGTTTGCGTAATCTCTCTGTGCTCTGTTCATTCATGCTCTTTAGGTTCTCTCATACTGTAAACACCCAGTTTGGGCAACATTTACAACTGTTCATCATTTTCATGGAAGCCCCTTGGTTGGATGTTAGAGAAAGCGGTGCAGGGAGGGTTCTTGAGAGGTTTTCAGATTGGTCAGTTAGATAGGTCCCAAATTCATATCTCTCATTTTTTATTTGTTGATGATAGTTTGTTTTTTGTGAGGGGATAACGAGGATCTTGGGTTACATGTTGGGTGTGCTTGATTGTGTTATGGTACTTTTGGGTGAAGGGTGAAGCTACGCACATCAAGTTTGCTAGCATTTTGGGTTGTAAGGTCGCTCAACTTCTGATGTCAATTAGTGATGCCTTTGTGGGCTAAGTTTAAGGACAAAAAGGTTTGGTATCAGATAGCTGAGCAGCATCCGACGTCTCATTGGATCCAATTTGGGTCTGGGAGTCAATTCCTAAGTGTGTCTAATTGTTAAGTTGGATGTTGCGGTTGGTCTCAGGTACCAAATTTATAAGGAATCACGACATGGCTCTCTCAGTCGTGGAAATGGGCTGCTTGAGTGCATGTTTTTGAGTTGGCACAGTCTTTGTTCTTGTTCCGATTTTTTTTCTACTAGAGATGCATCTAGAGTGCGGAATGGCCAGTGGTCTTTTAGAGGCGACCCGGTTCCCATCGATTGGTGGCAACCATTTGTAGGATGCTAGTGGGACGATTGTAGGCACTGATTGTGGGTTTGTCTAGGTTTACCTGTTTTCCTTTTCAACTATCAAGTTCTTCAAGAGATAGGTTCTTGGAGGTCACCTCGAACAGGACAACTCTTCTGCTCCCAAGGAGCATTTTCAGTGGGCTAAACTGCGGGTCAGAGGTGATGAGTCTTCAGTGGGATCCATATGTCTGATACTTTTGCTAGAGGCTTCATTCTTCAGCTGCTCTTGTCATGGCTATCTTGCGTGCCGCTGACTTCGATATATCATTTGATAGATTTTCTTGATTCCTTGGCTTAGTCCAAATCGGTTAACGGCTTCGTGCTACATTGTCCTGCTGTGTGGTCCTTATGGGATCTGATTTTATCGACTTTCAGCATTTCTCGGGTTGCTCCCGCGACGGTCTTGCAATTCTTGACTGCTTGGGGTGGTCTTCTGGTGGATAAGGAGAGGCGGAAAGTTTGGCCACTGGCTAATGCGTGATAGACAGATCTTTTTATGGCATTTGTGTGTCAGATATTTCTGTTACATGCTTTATTCTTCAGTTGCTATCCGAATGGTGCACTGGCATGCAGCTCAGCTCGTTTATCACTTGCTCGACTTGCTAGATTCATTGCCTTAGTAATACTCTTTTCTTACCACTTTTACTGTAGGTTATGCGAGCATGACCTTGCGGTTCCTCTGTAAACCGTTCTTTTGCGCGATACTAGCACATATGCAAACATGTCTCTGGTCCAGTTGCTAAAGTATCTCTCATTTTATGTTCAACTAAAGAGTCGCTAGTTTAAAACAAAAATAAAATATAGGCAGAAAAGTTAATGATCATTCTTAATTAGCTAAAAGAGAAGCAATAGTATGCGTTGTAAGATATGCAATCCTCTTATGTAAGATCTCGTGTAAGAAGTACGGTTGAAGTAAAATGAAAAGAATGCAGCACCTTGTGTGAGCATGGGGGAATTGAAATATAAGGGATTTTTCAGCTAAATAAAATGTGACTACGAGGGCTAAAAAGAAGAACTGACGCTTATAATGTGTACAGCCTTCCTTCCTTGCCCATTCATCCCAATCTTAGAAAGAGAGACAAATCAATATGTAGAGGGATTCAGACCAGAGATTGTGGCCGGTAGGTTTTGATCCTTTGCAGCTGATCCTCATGTAATTGTCACGTAGATTTGTGGGGTATTTTTGACCATCTAAAAGATTGACAGGCTTCGCCTTATAGTGGAGACCAACATCTGCTCCCTGTTCTTGCAATATTATAGATTGTGCTTGTAATTCTGATGTCTCTAAGCTCGCTTCTCTTTTTGTAGGGATGCTTCCCTAAGAGACTTGAAAGCCGGTTCTGTAGATCTTGCCAGGGCAGGACTAAGTACTGACTCCTTGAACTCTCTTTTGAAACAAGAAAAGGAGTCTGATTTCACTCAACAAATTAGCAAGGAGAATAGACATGCATCTGCACTGTTCCAAAGTGGAGTTTTACGTACCAACTGCATTGATTGCTTGGACCGAACAAATGTTGCACAATATGCTTATGGTCTAGCAGCTCTGGGTCGCCAACTTCATGCAATGGGTTTGACAGACAAGCCCAAAGTAGATGCTGAAAGTACCATTGCTGCTGCTCTGATGGATATGTACCAAAGCATGGGTGATGCTCTTGCTCAGCAATATGGTGGCTCTGCTGCTCACAATACTGTACGTTTCTGTACTTGCCAAGTTAACTTGATAATATACATGAAGAAATTACTTTGTCTCAGAGGCTTTGATGAACTATTGATCTTCTTTTGCTCCAGGTGTTCCCTGAGAGACAGGGAAAGTGGAAAGCTACAACACAGTCCAGGGAGTTTCTCAAGTCTATCAAAAGATACTACAGCAATGCTTACACTGATGGGGAAAAGCAAGATGCTATAAACTTGTAATCATTTTTCCTTGTACCTTGATATTTATCTACTATTCTGGAATTTGTAGAACAGAACTATAATATTACTAGTCTGGGTTATAGAACTTGAATTTAGCACTCGAGGTTACCACTGTGTTACTGTCACCGGTCTGTTAAGAATTTCGGAAGTCAGAGAAAACTCTCAACTAGCCGATGTATCTGCACGCATGTATAGATGCTTCGACTAGTATCTACGATTTTTCTTTATGTTTGTCCTTTATTGTTTAGTTTCCTTCAATCTGTATCTGGGCATTCAAGGAAATGTATATCCAGAGTAGAAGGAAAATGGAACCGAAGTTAAAGAGCAACAGATACTTACACCTAGTTTAATACTGGATCGTCCCACTTTTAGTCGTTATAAAGTGGAATATATTGTGACATACTTATATGATGGGGCAAAGAAGGTGAACAACAAAGAAATCCATGGCCGAGCCATGGGGAGACACGCTAAAAATACGCTTTCGGATGCCACTCAATATTTGCGCCCGCCCTTTTTCATTAGTAGAGTTTAGTCTTTGGGTGGTGAATAGTGGTGGGAGGTTGATATAGGCTGTAATCACTATGGGGAACTCACAAAATCTTGTTAGTTACTTATAATTACATTTAGGAGGTTAGTCGAAAAGTTAACTGTTACTTGTGGTTAACCTCAAATCGCATAACTCTTACTTTCAGAGTACAAGTTGGTAGAACGACTCCGTGGTTCTGTTCTCAATTTTGGTAAAGAGTAATCAGTCCTACATTAACGCAAGCAGGGGAATATTCTACGACTTGCTAGCTTCCCCATCATATGACATGGACATCTGACATCTTCTAGTCATAACGAGTCATTTGATATGAATATGTTAGTTCTACCAGAACAACAATAATTTCTTCTAAAGTTGTTTTTTGGACATTATGTCAGGTTTCTGGGTTACTTCCAACCAAAAGACGGAAAGCCTGCCCTATGGGAGCTGGATTCTGATTATTATCTTCATGTGTCTGGAATTGGTGATGACTTTGGCCATGAGAGGTAAGCTTGAATTGAAGATTATTTAAATTTAATTTGTAACAGAAGGAGATCTACCATTACTTCATCGTTAAGATGGTTACTTTGTGCAATATCTATTTACATATGATCCAAGAAGGGAGTAGCCTGAAGTTAAAGCCTCTTGCGAAATAAAAAAGTGGTCTATGCAGAACCCCTTTTCTTTAAGTGAATGTTTCACTGTGTAATAAGATAATAAATTATAAATTTCATCTTTCCTCCAATTATCCTAATTTATATCATGCATATACCTTAGTACACGACTTGTGGTAAAAGGTGGTAGATATTCTGCATAGCTAAGATGCTCAAAACCTTCGGAATAGCTTGTCGCGATGGATTGGCTTGGTGTTTGGTCATATACTTGAGAAAGTATGCACCACTTTTTTTTTTTCCATCAGAAAATCATCTCTAGCCTACATTTCACTGCGGAAGGGGAGGGGTGTTTTAAGATTGGAACAGTGGCCTTGGTGCCTAGGGCTAAGATCACAAATCTTGATTCTACCAATGTGTTCATATTGGCATGGGCCATACCTAATTTGTTACCTTCCATGCTCTCTCTCTCTCTCTCTCTCTCTCTCACACACACACACACACACACACACACACCAACACAAGGTTCGTATCATTAAAGAACTTACTGGATTAATCACATATTATCTGTTTTCTGTAAGGCGATAGAAGGAATTAGTAAAAAGGGTAATAAATACTCTTATTACCTTAAATGTCCTACCATTTTAAATTTGTCGCTCTGGTTGGCTTTCAATGTTAGTTTAAGTAGAAAAGTTGCTTTTATTGACGCTCGTGTTATGCAGAATTCACAACAATTAAATTGATCAACCTTCCAGAAGTTGTATCCTTGTGAGAGTACCCTTTTCCAGAAGTTGATTCCCTTTCATGGATGTCTTAGGTTTTCGAAATCTAGATACTACATAAGATCGTGGCAGGACCTGCAGGATAAGAGTCGTAGAATCATATCGTGAATTATAAGATTCTACTGTTCTCTAAGAATAAGTAAATTTTGATGCCATTACTACTCAAAATTTGTTCCTCATCAAATTTCTACATAAGAAACATGTGAATTCGTGTGCTTGGAACCTCACATTCCATTTTAATTGACATTTTAGAGGCTGAAAATGTAAATCACTGAGCAAAAAGGACATGTCTAAACAAAGTTCATAGTTGTCAAATTGAGATTCGGATCATGAATTGAAATCTCACTTTGCCGAATTGTGAATTCAAATCGGATCATGAATCGTAAAGATTTGGTTCAAATACGCATAAGTAAATAGAAATAGCATGTCCACTAAATTAGCATATTTCAGCAATAAGTAGACGCACGTTTTCAGGAAATTGCAGCAGCCACAATGAGTGTGATTAGGAGCTTTATGCATCTATGTGAAAAATAAGAAGGTATGTATGTAGAGCAAAGAAACATAAGATACCAAGGTAATGAATTAAAGCAAAACTATTAGTATTGGCCTAATGGGCTTTCTGGACTTTTTCTTACGGCCTTTTTTTATTATTATAAGTGTGCTGACAGCTCAAAGAGCTGGGCTGTGTAAAACTAATCTAGCTAGGAAATATAGGGCAGACCGAGTATAAGGTGGAAAGCAGTTTTCACCTTTTCACCCTACAAGTCTTGCCAGTAGACCAGTTAGGCCCTTTATGGTGTACTATCAAGACATTCACTTTCTATAAAGGACCCAAGGTCCTGCATAATGGTACCCATTCAGTTATTATGTGTGACTTTTTAGTTGAGTTTCTTATAAATCATTCTACATATAATTAAGTTTAAAAAAATTGCAATATCCTCGTACCCGTCTCCATATTTTGGATACTTTTTGGCCAAGTCCCCGTATCCCAAAATTATCAAATGGGCAGATCGGACTCTCGAATACACCCTACATGACATCCGAATCGGGGTAACTTAGGCGAATCGTATCGTATGAATCAAATCGTGAATTGTAAGATTCTGACGACTATGTCAAAGATGAGTGACCACAATGTTGGCAAGTCGTAATAAGATACAAGGTTTCAAATTGTGGGCATGACCTAAACATGCGAAAAAAACTAACTAAAGCAATTTCTGCTCCCTGTCTCTCGTGGAAACAGTGATACAATTTGTGATGTAAAACCTTATTCTAGGGGTGCATTACTTAAAAGTAGCCCGGGCTGGGTTAATAGCACCCTAAAGAAGCAAGAGCCGGTTAAACTTCGGCCTTTTCTTCGATTCAAAAATATTCGAAAGGTCATTTTGAAGAGTCGTTAGGATAGTAAATCGAATGGGATTCTAGGATCCCATGGGTAGAATCGGGATTCTAAATGAGATTTTATGAATTTGTGAATTTACTTGGGATCCAGCAAGAGCCCGTTAAACTTTCGGCCTATTCTTCGCTTCGAAAATACTCGGAAGGTCATTTTGAAGAGTCGTTTGCATTGTAAAACCGAATGGGATTCAAGGATCCCATGAGTAGAATGGGGATTCTAAATGAGATTTTATGAATTTGGGAATTTACTTGGGATCCAGATCGGCAATGCCTTGAAGGATCGTAGAATTGTAAGATCCGGATTGGGATTGGGATTGGGATTTTGACAACCATTTGTCTTACTGATTGGGCCAGATAAGACCTGTAGCTATAGGCATCTAGGAGTAGATTGCTTGGCAAGATGAAGCAAATAAATCTTTAGTCAGGAGAAAATACTACTGTGTTGTGGAATGTGCTAGGTGTGGCCTACGTCTGTACTCACACATTTTGTTAATCTATCTTCATTATGATTGATCGAATTTACAAGTCACTGTAAAAATCATTTTACTAGCAGTCATGTTGACACCCAAGTTAAATTACAATCTGCATATATGGACTTTGTCATGTGGTGAACAAAACAATGATATCATGTTAAGAACTAAGACAGGTTTAATAATCCATAATCACACTTCAAATTCAATGCAACTTTTTTGTTTTTTGTTTTGTTCAAGTCCTCGTTGAAAGCTAACTGATTCTGGATAGCAGATTCGAAGGTGACAGTCAACCATTGAGAACAGGAACCGCTCTTGCCCCTATCCCTGCTTGCAGAGAGGACTTCTCGCGCATGAAGCTTACTTCATTTAATAAATTGATTGAAAAAACCTGTAGTTCGATAAAGAATGTGAGGCTTTGCAGTGAACCAGATCAAAAACCTTGGAATTCTGGAGTAGCACCTGATGCAGCGTAAGATTTCTATTGAGCTTATCCTTCTTGGTTCAGTATTGTATTTTGCATTATCTACGCTAGACATGTTTGTAGCCGCGGAAGAAATAGTTCGGTTTGTATGTGACTGCTACCATGTGCTAGCGTGTATTACGTCCAGCTGTAAGCACCAGACCATTAGTTTTGGTGCATATATATTTGCCATTGGGGTTGGTGGTCCCATGTTTTCTTCTAGTATTTGTCACTTAACATTTTGTTTTTGATCACCCAAAAAGGTCATGCTCCATTTAGGTCCTTGCAAGTTGGAAATTGAGTAGTCATAGAACTATCACTTACCTTGTTCAGCTGCGTTGATTATTTTCTTTTATTTATTCTCTCTGTAAGTGGAGAAAAAAGGTAAATAGTGTTGCTGCCCAGGACATGCTGCGCTGACTTTGTTAATCTAATTTAAGTTTGTTCCAGCAGTATTCAACAATTCAAAATCTATGTTATTAGGTTATTTAGTTTGCCTTCTAAAACAAAATACATTTATCTTTCCAAGACTTGTTCACAACTATTTATTTTTCTTAGAAATCTAAGGCACGTGATACGAAATGCATTCAACCAGTAGAACCAGTCTGGATAATCTTTTTCCCAACTAAATCTGTCGATCTGTTTTTAGGCAATTTTGTACTTACTTTCAGTTATTTCAGAACACACAGCTCATTAGCTCACCTATTTTACTGAAAGTGCTATTGGTGATTATATTATCTTTTCTTTTCCAGGGAAATACAGCTCAAAAGCCCAAACTGGCTTTTTGGCCAGAGGAAGTTCGATGAAGGTAAGTCTCCAGCAAAGGTGGTCCCTCAGGAGGCTGCTAATGGAACTTTCCCACATGATAGAAGAATAGATGGCTTCTGTGAACTGAGCTGGCTTTCGAAAACCGTTCATAGCGATGAAAGAGATGTCTTCCAAAGGTAATTCCATCTATTTATCAATTCTGTCTAGGAGTGTGGGTGTATGGACTCTAGGTTAGCAGTTCTGCCGACCTAGATTTATTTTTATTGATTTTATCTTCTAGTCAAGATAAAAGTTGAAGGTTAACTTGCTCCCATTTGTTGTCCCTGCCCTAATTACCGTGCAAGTGTTGGATTACCTGAAGGAAACTTTTGCAGACCGGCTTTTAGTCACCTGGAATATTACAATGTTTGACCAGTAATATGATTTGGACACCAATAGAATAGGTTGAATTGTTACTGTGTCCATAACTTGAAGGAGACCAATATCACATGATTCAGTAAAGTTGTTGCAAGTGGTGTAATATGACCCACAAGTTACTGAAGGTCTAATCCATAATGGTCTAACCAATTCAAGAGTTACTATTGACTTAGCTCGTTGAGCCTGAAATGCTCAAGGTGGATATAGCTTGGTCACATTGTCTCTATTTTTCTTTTCCTCCTAGTCTTACATAACCTATTACACCTCAAAATAGCTCCACCACTCTCTGTTGAACCTCAAAACCTCAGCTACTACTCGTCTGCTCATTTGCTGCACACCTTACAAGTTATAACCTCAACTAAATCGTTTTGGACCCATAATTGGTGAACTATTTATGTGTGGCATAATATATTTGTCACGAATATCCATATTCCCACAAAGCCTGAATACCTATTATTGTGTTACTATCCGTTCTGGCAAGGACAGGTTGACACCTTTGAGCTGTATCACTTTTGCGTGCCTAGTTGAGCATGGAGTTTTGGAGAGTTATGGCTTCTCTAGGTGTTGGCTCTCAGAATTGTCATTGATAAGGTGTTGTGGGCATATCCTTGGCTTGTTAGGTTCTGTTGAGATGGCTTCACAACCTTTTGAGACGAACTCATAGCTACACAACACAATGGCCTTGTTTTGATATATTGGTTTTTTTTTTTTTTTTTTTTTTTTTTTTTTTTTTTTTTTTTTTTTCTGTTTTTGTGTATAAACTAAAAGTCCACACAAACCAAGATAAATTCAGCTCCTCACATAACTTTAAAACCAAAAGAAACTAAAACTTCTAAACACCTTTTTATTTTTAGTTTTCAAAAAACTAAAACCAAGTTAAGCAGTCTCAATGTTCATATGGTGTGTCCAATCCAGAATGGACATGGTGATGTTTTGACATCTTAAATCTTGATTCACAATGAGACAAGTCCAATAGCATCTCAGAATCAAATCGAAATAACACTAATGCAAAGTTACCTGTAGTTTCAAGGTAGCAATTTTATTTCTTAGTGAGCTTCTTAACTAGTGGCTGAGGAGTCCATATTCCATTGCAGATCATCAGCACTGTTGCCTGTTTTCTTTTTCTCTTTATTGCTTGGATTGTTTGCACTGTAGATCTAAGAGCAGTTAAAGAGAGGCTACATTTCCTTATATTGGTTCTTTTTCTCTTTGTTGCTTAATAATCAAACTCTGTTTTCTGACTTCATCTGATTTTTCTGCTTGGCATATCCGAGAGTACTTACTCTTTACCTTCTTTTTGTACACAGAGGTATAACATACATTTTCATTTTCATTTTCATTTATAGATATCTGGCAATGACTTCAGTAGATGAAGCTAGTGGTTGGTGTGGGGGTACATTGCTTGGTGATCAAGATGAAAACAGTGAGATATATAAGCATTATGCTGAACTCTGTCAGGTACTCTAGCCTTCTTCATATGTCTCATTGTTGCTTCACTTTTAGTAGCCTGGTTGAAACATTTTTTGATGTTGTTTAGTTTACGAAAATCAATCTTTATATAGCCTCCCTGGTTAACAATTAGTATGATCCTTTTCTCTCTCCTAAAGTTGAACGTCACTGGTTGCGGCTGATGAAACATATGGCACTGTATTAGTTTGTTTTTTTCCAATAAAACGTCCAGTTTTCATTAATTAGCATAGTAATAACAGTACATCACATCTCCATTCGACTGCAACCGACAAGTATCCAAATGCGGATTTGGTTTGTTGAACATATAAATAATAAATGTACTCCTAGTGTACGCTTTAGGATACTTGGCGGTCAAGTATCCAAATGCCACCCGTTTTTGCTTACCGATCTTTAAGTTTTTACTAGAATAGGTTCTACTTCCAAAATGATGATTAAATTCCTGATGTAGTTTTCCCTAAAAAGTTGTATTCCTTCATCCACATTTAATGGATTCGCCCCTTGCAATTTCTCCTTAGTCGAATCAAGAAAATGATTCTGTTACCACTATCTCGCTACATTCATGATCTGATGCTACAATATCATTAATGCTACTGTTGAATTTTTGTTTTCAACCGTGTTCACTGTGTTCGGCATGTGGCGTTTTGTTCATGTTTTACATTGGAACAATGCTACATGGATATAATTTCCTTATGTCGTAAAAAAAACTAAACCCTTGCTAATGAAAAAGAGAACCCTGAAGGAAAAATAAAAACAATTAGCAGTTGTCCAAAATTATTGTCTCTTTAATATTTCTCTTACTCTTGGTCTGATGTTTTTATTCCGTTCTTGCAATAATTGGTGAAATTTGGTGGGAGTCACAGGGCCCTGCAATTGAACCCTTTCAACAAGATGCGGAGATGGAGAAGTACTATGCTGATCTTCTTCATATGGGTACGACGAATATCATGGATGACACAGCTGTAGAAGCAGAGATGGAAGCAGCTCTGAAGGACTTCGGCAGAATTGGAGATGACCTAGGGATCGTACCCAAGGCATGTAAATCCATGGCAGACGATCCCAGCCAATTGACAAGATGGCTCATTGGAGAAGAAAGGATGCACAAGGTTTGAACCGAGTAGAACCACAGGAGCCTGCACTTTATGGTACCTAGCGGAAACATATATATGCATACAAGGATATATCTTCATAGAAACAAATTCAGGGACCAATTTAAACCCAATGAGTGGCTTTTTTCTGTTCTGTGTATATTGTTGTAAATTAGTACTCACCATGAGCTGACATGTATCATGTGTAGTTGAATCATGATTTGTAAAATGGTGACTGGAATGTAAATTGAGTTCTTCTAGTATTGGATTCATTGATACAGTTGATGTACACTTGGGATAGTAGTCCTTTCAGTTGCACTTGGCAGGATTTGCAGTTTGCTCTAGTGGAGGCCTCTGACTTCAAACCACCCACAGTAGTATACTCCAGCGCATTATTCTTATCTTTGCTAGTTTGTGCAGCCTCTCGAAATTGATTAGCGCCTTAGCGGTGATCGCTCATGATGAGCGCATGAAACTATACTTATGCTTCTGGTTAAGATAACATTTTGTATGTTTTTCTGAATCGTCTCTTCCTCGTGCATAATACGTTTTTCAATCACTGATCACATGCAGGAAATTTTGCATGTACAAAATATTTCAAAACTGCTCCGCATGGAGTGATATTACAAATGATGGGAAAGAAGTCTACCCAGTACATGTAACTCTACAATCAACATGTGCATAAGAAATTTGGATACAATCCTTGTACTGATAATTCCTCGGAATCTATTTATTGATCATATGAAGTTGAGTTGGAAATGAACAAATAATATATATCAGGTGATGCTCGATTCTACCCATCCTTCTACTGCTCGTATATTTCCTCTGTACGGCAGATGATGTATTTAAATCTCTAATCCGCTAGGTATGTCGATACTGGAACATGAGAAACACCTATTAAATTAATAGGGGTACCTTTAATTTGATAGAGCAGGAGGACTACAAATAAATACTAGATACATCATGTTAAATAAACACTATATATTATGCCAGCCAGAGAAGGATCAGAATTCTATGCGCGCACTACTGGATTTGGGCGATCTCGAGCAAAATTTTATGCAGCGACTGAGGCTTTGAAAAGAAAGGGCAATGGTCGCTGCCTTTGATTTTGAAGACTCCTTCAGGTGGGTTCTCCCTTACCATCTTCTCTTGAACATCTGGTGAAAGTGCATTGTCATCCAGAGTCTGGACAAAGAATCGCCTACCCTTGCCGTAGTTTTCGGGTGTCAAGGAGAGCTTCTCCATTATTGGGCCGAATGGCACGGGTCTCATGGACACTGTCGCCAAAGCAATATCCTGAAACACATTCACACCCATCAAAAAAAGAACAGATGGTGGTCACTCAAGTTGGGAAGATTTCCTGGAATTGTAGCATATATCAGCGTACACCGGGTTGAGGAATTTTGGAGGCAAGCCTAAGCCCTAAAGTCAAACCAAAAAGGCCCATTACATATCACACCTCTCAAGGCTTTTTCATCATTGAGTATTATCTGTAAATTGAGGTTAAAATAGTCCACAAACAAACACTTCGACCGCAACCTACTAAAACTTTGTATTTAGACATAGCAGTTTCTAGGTTGAAGCACAAAAAAACAAATAATCCTCGAAAAAGAAGAGCAGAAAATCAACAATATCGCTTTGTAGAATACCTTTGTAGGAGATTGATTGAAATATAATCCTCTCAGCTGCTCTTTTTCAAACTTAAAGCCAGTAGGAGGGTTGTCTTTGCCATTCCCATAAATAAGGAATTTGGACTCCTTCACGAACATTTCTGCAGATCCGAGCTGCAATACATATATGATGATTCTAAGAACATCTCCAGCAGGCTATGTAAAAAAGTCGGTTTGTTAAATGACTCAATATTTACATATTATGTATCCGCTCTCTACTAGTAGCCAGAAAATAGGTAGTTACATTTTTTGTGTCCATCTCTTTCCTATTTGAATAAATAAATGTTTTAATAATTTATACCTACAAAGTTATGTAAAATACATAACACTAATGGAACAAATACTAAAACAAATCCTCCTAGTTAAAGCTTATTATTGTTAAAATCTAGCTTCTGTATGATTTTACTACTGGAGATGCTCTAAGGAAGAGCAAACCAGATAAAAAATGTGCAAATGCAGCTGCCTTCGACAATTGGCAAATGCTTTCCTAGAAACTTTCAAGTCTATGCCAAAGAAGTACAAAAAGAAACATCGTCGGTTTGTGATTGCACTAAATCTTGAATTGGTAAAACTAACTTCAAATTGTAAAAAATGCTTTTAAATTCTTTCTATTGATAAATAAATAGAAAATTTATCAAGGCTCCCTTTTCCAGGTTTTAACATATAATTAATGTGCAAAATTGTTCTTAGAAAATTACTTACCAAAATATATGTCGCCAAACAGTTTGGAAGCACACGTGAAATGACATACTAGTAACAAGTTTGGGGGCGCTAAATTATAGAATTTATATTGTAGTATATCCAAGTAGGCTTTTGAGCTTCATAATATTTCATGCATTACAAAAGCAAGTTATATGAGACTCACCTCTTCGGCAAAAACATCAAAGGGCCTCTGCCCATCAGACACCATTGTAGCACATAGAAATACCGCTTTAGAGATTTTCTTAGGGAAATTCTCCAACGCATATGAAATGCTTGCACCTCCACTTCCGTGACCAACCAAAACAACCTATACAAGAAGTACACTGTTACTTTAGCAAGACAAACTTTTATGGTAATTACCAACATGATGACAAAAAAATTATGCAATCTGATGAGCATCCTGTACCTTTTCATCCTCTGGTAGATCATGCAAAAGATTGATTAATGGTTTTGAGTAGTCCGCTAGAGTTGCAACATTGTTGGTATCAGTCAGATCAATACCAGATCCAACTAGATCCAAAGCAGTAGGAAGCAACCCTGATTCCTCCAGCAGTGCTATGGTTTTGTACCAACACCATGCTCCAAACCCTTCCCCATGTACTAGCACAAATCTCTTAACTTTAACATTCTCCAAGCATTCTGGTAGCTGCACAGAATTGACTTTACACAATAAATTAACATGTTCACGTTGATATCTTGTCACAGAATACTGCAGCGGGAGAAGTCCAGATCTATATTGAGGCATCACAATCGTGCATCATCGCTTAGTTCACTTTCTCATGTAGATTTCACATGCTCCATCTAGAAAACTATGAACTATTAAAAAAAATTGGATGCATGCTCGGAAAATGGGATTGCATGTACAATTTGTAGTTATATTTGGTCAATTCAAGTTAGGATACAGGTGCATGCTAGTATTAATAGTTGTAGGATTACTTTGTAATTACAAATTAGTCAAGTATATGGAGAGAATATGATTTAAAGCTTGGGTCATAGTTTAGGAGTTATATAGAAGTCCACTTTCAGGTCTAGAAAGCTTGTAATACCTATAAATATAGCATTAAAATAGTCAAAACCAAGACAAAACCCGTCTTGGGGGTCTGACATATCATTTTGGTGAAATAAAGTACCACCAGCTTCTAAGACCTATAAATATACATTCACACGATATTAAACTTTCACCATATTGAAGTACGACCAGCTTTCATGCGGTTCATCTTGCTTGCTTTACCTAAAACCCGTCTTATGCTCGTTTTCATGTGTTTGGTGAGTTGAAGGTTTTCAGGTTTCAGAGCTTGCAGCCAGGAAAGTATTTCCGTTTAGACGTCTCAAGCCTTTAGGTAATTGGATCTTGATCCAGGACCAGCTTTTCGTAGTCCTCACCTCTTTTTGTCAGGCTGAGGGCGCACTATGCTTTTCCTATTTTTGTATTTATTTTTTCGTTTTGCAGTTTTAGGTTCCCGTGTCTATTTACTTCACTTACTATTCTACTTCACATTCTATCAACTTAAGTTCTCTCGCTGTTGACAAAAGAAAGTGGTAAGCAAACAACAATGTTAAGACTTACTAGGTAATTCATAACCACAACACATGAGAGCCGAGTTGTAGGACAGCAAGAAAGTATAATTGCATAAATGTTTAGACAATGCAAAAGTATGAACGTACACACATGGCAACATGAGCTCTTGTTTCTAAGCACATGCAGATATAGGAAACTAGTTCACGGGGTAGTAGGTACACGTGTAGAACTACAACCATAAGAGAACTCTTTCTTAGTGACCAATAATTAAAATTCCACTATTTAGCAGCAATAATAAAAGCTCTCAACATCTTCACAAATAAACCGAACATGATAGAGTACGTCCGGCAAGAAAAGAATAATCATCTGTCTATTGTTTTCATGTCAATGATATCGAGTTTTGTCATTCAGAACTTGAATTCCTTATTTTTTCAGCCCGACTTTAGTTTCTTTTCTGAACAACTAACCAATAATGACCTTAATACCTCTTCCACTTCATTTTTTAATGTTTTGATTTGTTAATGTTGGAAGCTAGTTCTGCATGTAGTAAATGTTAATTTTTTTTACATTTGATGAAGGGCAAACAAGGACAACAACGAAGGCCCCTTATCATGTAACCTCTGCTATTTAGTTTGGTTTATACTCTTCCTTATCTGAAATGCTGGTTGCGAAGAAACAGCAATCATATTTGTGGAAGAGGAAGAAGCGATGAAATCGCCTTTACTTGTTCATCTAAACATTCTCATAATACAACAAGAATGAATCTCCTACCAATGGAAAAAGAAACAACATTGTTGAGGGGAAATAGAGTATTTTTATGTGGAATAAAGACTAGTATTCGTAGGAAAGAAGTTCAGGCCTTGCTGAGTTAAAACTCTTAACGGAGCTTATAAGGTAACTTACGGAGGCTAATTATGAAGGACAAGGAGCACCATTCTCTATAAGGACTGCCCCTGTCTCTAAGGTAGTAAGACAACTATTGAACTGATATGGTTTCCAGATGAACTTTATCGGAACCAAGAAAGGTCACTTTTCAATTAGTGTCACTAATCTGATTAGAAATTGACGTGGTAAATTCTCATATGTTTTATAGCATTTTATAAGTATAGGTTAAGGTTAATTTGATAACTTACACAGTTTCTGAGCATAAGTTGATTGGTAGGAGCTGGCATTTAGTGATCACTTGTCAAACAGTATAGAAGGATAGTGTGTCCGAGTTACGAAACATCTGGGTTACAAAATTAGTATTCAGAGCAACTATTAAACACTATGGCTAACTGTTTCAAAACATGAGAGTAGGGGTGCAAACGGTTCGGTTTGGTGCGGTTTGTGCAAAAACCATAAACCAAACCGAGTACATCGGTTTTACTAATTTTGTAACCAAACCAAACCATTTGAAAGGATGAACTGAACCGAACCAAACCGAAAAAATTCGGTTTGGTTCGGTTCGGTTCTGTCGGTTTGCATAAACATTTTTGAATGGATATTCTAGTACTGCATTATCAACAAGTTTCAAATTTTAAGAGAGAAAGAGATTAAATAGGCGTAAAAAAAAACTTGCAGGACTATCGTTTACGATTGAACGTGTGAGAAGTCGAAAAGATTAAGATTAAGATGACGATTTTAATTGAATCTATCTATTTGTGTTCTATTTTTTAGATTATTTAATATACTTTACGCAATATATATTTTAATAAAAGTATATTAGGAACATATCGGTTCGGTTCGGTTCGGTTCGGTTTGGTGCGGTGTGATATTTTTACAAACCGAAAACCGAACCGATTATATCGGTTTGTGAAAAATTGAATCGTTCATAGACCGAACCTCCAAAAAAATCGTCCAAAACCGAGGGTTTGGGTTTGGTTCGGTCGGTTTGACCGGTTTGTTCGGTTTTCCTTACAGCCCTACATGAGAGTGATTATTCTTCGTTCGCTAACGTAGCTCTGATTTCATATTCTCGCTACACATTGCCAGGCATTTATAACACTGATACGTGTCAATAGAAACAGTTATCCCAGCTAGAGGTGTGCTTCAAACCACCCTTTTTTATGGACTATTATTTGATTGGACCTGGTTCTATATTGCCAAAACCCAAGCCTACTTCGATTGGGGCTGCCTTGTAGATTATACAAACCTATTAGACGCACCGGAATTTAGTAGATTCTACAAACCTAGTACACCTGGGACGGTGTTCTCAGTTAACATTTCTATTGTAATTTACATTCCCATTAGGTTGTCATAAGTGGTAGCATCAATATCACTAAGTTTCAGGCTATTCATTATCTGACTACCTCCTTTCTTACTTTGCTACCACACCTGACTCGTCTTACTTTTCTGAATGTACTCGTGCTTTCCCGTTCTTTTTGCATTTTCACAGTTTCAGTTGCTACATCAAAGTGACTGATCGTAAGGATATTGTTGGGTGTTCCATCCCCAACCCTGGCAAGATTTTGTTATATAAACGTTGTAAACTTCCTTTGATGGTTAAGATTAATACTCCCTTCTCACGACCGCTCATCTACAACCATCTGTGTCTATTAGACACCTCCAACCTCCATTGTTTGTTAACATTCTCATCTTCTTTCTCTACTAAGATAAAATTTTCTAATTAAGTTTGTCTCTGGTCAGATTAAACATATTTTCTTTAAAGTTTGATGTTTTCCTTATTTATTTTCTTAGTTACCAATTCATAAAATTCACCAACCCGTTCAACTCGAGCAGGCAAAATTTACGATAGGTTTGGGTTTCGAGAACAATTGAGTAGATTTGGGTTGAAGATCCACCAACCCAAACCCGTTGGGTAGAACTGCATACCTACTTGCACATCCACTTGTTCTGTATATTCGAATTGTGCAAACATTTCAGCCTGTTGACAAATGAAAGCTAAGACAGTTTGTCTTCAATGTTTTTGCAACGGAAATTAGAATTTTGATCCGATCTTCCCACAAAAATCAATTTAGATAATTGCCTAGGAACGTGATACCTGATCTAATTAATCGATTCACATGTCATATGTGATCTCTTCCGTTTGATAGATTCATAAAGTGAACATCTGAATACCCTTTTTTCTTTTTTCACTCGCCATTCATACAATTTTCCATAATTAAATTGATTTAAAGGGGAAAGAGGCGAATTTCACCATAATGATCCCCTTTTTTCCTTAAAGGGAAGAAATCTTATAAAGGGTTTGCCTTTCTCTTTTTCCTTTTTACTCCAGTTTTCAACACAACTGAATAAGATATTACTCCTAAATCTCTCTAATCAATAGATCCAATCATTTCCATAATCGAGTAAATTAGGAGATCTAAGCAGTAATAGTAGTATTAGTACCTGTTTAGCAGCAGCGGTAGAATTGAAAGACTCGGAGAGATTATTGTTGTTGTTGTTGGTGGTGTTGGTGCGGCGGCGAGAGCTAGTAGATCCATTGACACGGCGAGACATGGATCCGTCGAATCGCTGAGAGAGCTGGTGCTGGTGAATAGCCATGGAGAGAGCCTGACGGTGGAGCAACTCCTCTTCGGCGAGGAGTTTCCGCTGCGAGCGGTTCATCCTCTTGCTCTTGGATCCACGGCTCTCTTTCGTCCGCAAGCAACTCGACGACTGGTTCCCCATCTTTTTACCACTGAGTTTTACTGCGTGAGAGACAAAGAATCGGAGCTGTGAATCGACGCCGGAAAACAATTTAGGTTGAAGAGGTCCAGAGGGAATTGTGATCGGGGAGAGGAAGCGGTGGAAATGAAATCAGAGATGAGGCCAAAAAGAAGAAGATGTATGTATGTTGTGTTGGGTACCAACTGCATATGCCAGCAATTGAATTGAATGCTATTTTCTCTCTCTGGAGGGAGAGGTGGGGGGAGTGTTGTTTAGCAGTTGGAGCTGTGCACCGTCAGATGGGGGCCTGGTTGACTTTTTATGGGAAGTTGCTTATCTTCTTCCAACTTTTCCGTTGCGTTTCGTTTTCATGGTAACGGCACGTAGCAGGGCAATTTCTTGTTGCTCCATCACTTCCATGTCACCACCATGAAACATTGAGATCTTAACAAGTTATAATTACCAGCCTAATGGCAAGTGGCAACCCCTTTGGTGAGTGAGAGTTACTGGGTTAACTCATCCCCTCCCCCCTTCCCCTACGTTGTACTACCTGCGTTCTCTCTGAAATTTCACCTTTTGACTTTTTCTTCCGTAATCGGGTCATTTTGACCCGGTGATTTGAATAGCTAAACGATGTAATTTTTTAATAACTTTTTGATGGTGTTGTAGGGTAAAGCTTATTCTACAATATCGTGCAAAAATTATCAAATTCTTGCATCATTTTACTAATCAAATCATCAAATTAAAGTGATTCAGTGAATATTGATAAAATGAAAAAGGTAAAGATTCAGATAGAACAGAGGAAGTAAAAAGTAGTAATTCTAAGTTTGTACTATAATGTTTTCCCTAAAAAATATTGTTGTGATGTTTAATGTTTTTCGCAGACATTGGCTGCACCTAGGGCAGAGCACGGACCGGGTTGGGCGAGTGAGGGATTTGTTTCTTACCCAACCCAATGATCACGGGTTGGTCATATTGATACCCAAACCCAATCAAGTAGTCGACAAACCCAAACCCGATCAAGCCTTTCAACTCGGACCGGTTCGGCCGGGTTTAGACGGGTTCAAAATGTTGCAAACCGTTAGCAAATTTATGTTTGTGAACAAGACATATTTAGTGCAAATCGGAAAAAATAAACAAATTTCAATCTTAATAATACATAACAAAACTGAATATGACATTCTAGTCGATGGAGGAAATCAAATTAATGCATAATTTGAGGAAAATCAACTAAAACTATTGTTCGGTCTTATTAAATTCAACTTGGACGATATGATCTAATTAAAAAATATGTAATTTTTTCATATAAAATTTTAATCGGACCGGACCGGCCCTAATCGGTTTTTCCAACTTCAAACCCATGATCAATCAAAATTAATCCGGGTTTGCAATTATATACCCATAACCAATCAAGTAGCATGAGCGGGTGTTAAATTCGGACCGGTTTGATGCGGGCCGGTTTGGGGCGGCCGGTTTGGGCGAGTTTTGCTCACCCCTAACTGCACCATACACCATATAATACTGAACTAAGGGCTAGTTTGGTAATTCTGAGGCGGTTTAGAAAGTTGTTGTGTAAGAAGCACTGTGAGAATCTGCACAAAAAGTGTTTGGTAAACTCCGTATATAACCTGGTGTGGACAAGCACTTTTGACATTTTGTGTTTGGTAATTAGTGTTTTAGACTTGTTGTCATTGTCGAAACGACCATTTCAGACATGATATAATAAATATTACTATTAAATAATATATTATTAATATTTATTATTGGATAATGATGTCAAATAACAAATTAATCAAAAAGCAGGTCGTAGAAAGCAACCCCTCCCCTGCTTTTTAAAAGCTGTTGTGGAGAAGCAGTTGCTTCCTAGAAAGCAGAAAAATAAAAATTTACCAAACACATAAATACTGCTTTTGAATTTGAAAAGCAGCGTTCTAGAAAGCAAAAGCATTACCAAAAGGGCTCTAATGTCGGTAAAATCGTAACTCCTCACTTATCAGTTATTCATCGGATTCGAGAGTTTAGCGAAAAATACCAAGGCTCACTGTAGCAAGGGGCTTGTTGATGTGGCTGATGATAGAGTGGTTGGTGGCAAAATCAGAAAAATGTCAGTGATTTAAGTGAAGAAACACAGAGTGATAAGTGATGGTGGGGAATGGAAATAAGCAATGTATGTCACATATGAGAGAGACAATTTGTAGTGTGTATAATCGTAATGAATTAGAAGCACCTCTATGAAGAGGATGATTTCCCTATATATAGAGAAGCAGTAGTAATTGTCATGGGGGCATTACTTTGTCAATCACGCCCTCCATTAAGTGGCCAAAGCAACGATATTGTTGCCACTAATATTGAAAATGCACATACATGAGTTGAACAAGTACTACATCTGTTTCTCTTATTTGAGCTGAGATCAAGTTGGCATAGATTTTAATAAACTTGTGCATTTTACATATATACCCTTAAATGTTCTGGAAACTAGTGTGAACACAAAGGAAGCTGCCACTGCCACTGGGTTAATTTTTTGGAGGGTAAAAGACAAAAACCACCCCTTGAGTATGGGGTATATACAAAAAAAAACCTCGTGTTCGGGGATATACAAAAACCACCCCTGTCAGTTAACGGTGACTAACGGCAACTAACGGAGGGACAAAATGACATATGTACCCTCACTTTCAAAAAAAAAATAATACATTGCTATATAATCTTTTCTTCTCCCCACCCCTTCATTTCTAACCCTAGCATTTTCTCTTTTTTCTCTCTCCCTCTACTCCTGTGGATGACGATGAATCTCTCCGCCCCCTCTTGCTCCCTCTCTCACCTTCACCGACCAGCCTCCTCTTCTCTCCCCCTGTTTATCTCTCTCAGCCTCTCCGTCTCTACTTCAACAGCCACCACCATCGCCATCCCCATCTTTCAAAGATCAGATCGAAACAGATTGGAGGCGACTATCCCCCTCAGCAGCGACTAACAGAGCCCCCCAGCCCAAGCCCTAAACAGAGCCTCATTGTCCAAAACCCTCAGATCATTCCTCAACCAAACAATAGCCGTCCCTTTTCCGTTCCTCCTAATCGATTTCGCGTTCGGTGACGAATTCGTGTATCTCCGGAACGTCTCGTCCCTAATTCGTTCCATTTCGTCGGAACTCAGCCCCGGAACCTGATCCACCACCTCCGAAGACGACGACGTCAAGGAGGAATTGGAGGATAAGTATGGCGGTCTGGACTTGAGCTGGATAGTGCCGCTCATGATTGTGATGCTGCGGCGGAGGAATGCGGCGGCGATGGTGGAGGAGGGTGGTGGTGGTGATTTGGAGAGGTGGTTGATGAGGTCAGGACCGTCGGCGTCTTCTTCCTCGCCGAGTATTGCACTCGAAAATCAGATCCGGTTTTCCTCTGTACTTCTTCTTCTTCTTTCGCATCTTCTCCAAAATCCTTCTCAGGACGAGGATTGCAGTGGGTGGATCACATCCGCCAGATCTGTGTTGAGCGGGTCACTATTCGGGTCGAATTGAGAGGGTGGTTTAGCTCGAGACTGTGTTCGAGGATGGTGACGGAGACAGAGTTGTCGAGATTAGGGGTTTTGATTCGCGAGCAGAGACACGTGTGAGGGATTGGAGCAGGTAGGGAAAACGGATCTCATCGAAGGAGTCTCTGGGTCAAACTCAATGGCAAGGGATGGGTTTAAGGTTTGAGAAATGGAGGCTTTGGTTTGGCTATAGAGAGGGTTGCGATAGGAGAAGACACAATTGTTTACTGAACCTGTTGAAATTCACATATTCGTGTTTCAAATTGAAGCGACATTCATGTAGTACTTGAGAAATTAAGATAGGTAGTCTGAACATGTTGTTTGTTTTTGTTTTGGTTGTTTGTTTTTGTTTTGGTTGTGTTGGCGGTAGGAATGCAGTGGTGGTGATTTGGTGGTGGTGGTAGTGCAAGTGGGGATTTTGTGGTGACCAAGAACATGAAGAACAACATGAACATCAACATTAACACCAAGAACATGAAAACAATAAACAAAAAAATACAGATAGGGGTAAAATTGTCACAAAAAAGACAGATTGAACCCCTATACTACTTGATTGTAACAGAAGGGTGCTTTTCGTCTAACGTCCATCCACTTACAGGGGTAGTTTTTGTCTCGACATGGGTGGTTTTTGTATATCCTCGAACACGAGGGGTTTTTTTGTATATACCCCATACTCGAGGGGTGGTTTTTGTCTTTTACCCTTTTTTGGAGGGTCCATTTAGTGAAAAATTGGATTCCCTCCTAATCTTTAACACCAAAAACTGAAAAGTAAATTTAAATGGTGGAGCCAAAACAGGGGTCTCGTAAATCCCCCCTCCCACCTATTTACATCAACATTACAAACACCAAATGACCAACAAACAACAATTATTCATCAAAAAATGGTGAAGGACAAGTGAGAGAAGAAATCCCATGTTGAATTTGACTTGTATCAATTTGGTAGTATTTTGGTCAAAGGCCGTGGTGCAAATTTGGAATTAATTCAGCTGCCTTGGAAGCAAAGTAATGTCCTTATTAATTGTGCATTCCATCGCCATTGTGTATATAAAAAGGCATGAATGCTTTTTGGTGCATGCACACACGTTGGGTTTGAGAGCAGTAGCTCCTTGAGAGCTTAATTCGTGAGTGTGTGTGTCTGGTGGGTTAATTCGGGTCCCCGCCGTTGCGTCCACGGCGTGCATTGTAATCGGGTTCTCTTCTCAATAAAATATATGGTTCTGGTCGTGGAGTAGCTGGCGGGTTCGTTACGAATTCGTTAGTGAACCACGTTAAAAATTCTGTCTCGTTCTTGATTTTACTTTCGTCGTTCTTGCTCGAATACCCTCAGGTTATAACAAACTGGTAACAGAGCTCTGAAACAGGAGTTCTGTTACAACATCCTATTATTTACAACAAAAGAGAGCTGAAGAAAGCAGAATATAAGGTACAACTTCACCATCATCAGCAACATCTCTAGCAACAGCAGTCAACATCAACAATATCCAAAAACAACAACAGATCCGTCTTCCCATCTTCCCTACAACAAGCAAAAGAAGAATATTTTCAGTTCTAGTTATGACAATTCTAGGTAAAAAGAAAATAGAACACCTAGTCAAAGAGAAAAAATTATGCACTTCTTTTTGTTGAACAGTACAAAAATAGTTGTTAACCATGGAAAAGTAGCCGAAGTCGCGGCGAAATTTGGAATTCACCCAAGAACAGTTACTGCCGTAATGTCAAGGGCACGTAAATGCAGCCAACTTGGTGTACTCATTGATGAGAAGTCAAGGTTGAACGGCAATGAAAAACCAAAGGCAACGCTAAACACCTCCAAACTCAAAGATATTCTACCAACATATTTGCACAAAATTAAGCAGCTTGCTGGTATCTTACTCAATCTCTGATTAGGATTGAGTTATTCTTTATTTTCAACTCTCAAAATTTAATTGATTTTCATCATTGAGTAGTGAAGAATCGTGCATGAGGAGCAACAAGTAATTATGCCACTTCAACCAATTACATATTTTTCAAAATGGGACATTGTGTGAACTGCCAGAATTGCATATACAACTCTCATCCCAGATTGTGGTATATGGTCATTGAGTTGTATAGAAATTAAAACAGGGTTATAATCAATCCTCCCAATATAAATCAACATCACAGCCACCAAATGACCAACACTGCATGTCATCCAGAAATGGTGAAGAATAAGTGAGAGGAAATCCCAGTATATTACAACAAGATCATGTAAGAATACAAGTTATTTTCAGATTATTAACATGATTTTTTTTACAAGTAAGATCATGTAAGAATCCAAGTAGATAATCAGATTATTAACATGCATTTTTATACAAGTAAGATCATGTCTGAATAGAAGTAAACTAGTTTTCAACCCGTGCGATGCACGGAAACATGAACTCAATTGGTAGAAGAGGTAGTGGTTTCTAAGACGTGATTAAATAAAATGTTTTATACTCTTGTGTTAAATTAGAGAGAGAGAGAGAGCCTAAGAGTTGGCTTCGCTTCTTCTTCTTCTTCTTCTTCTTCCGTTGTGTTTTATTTTATTTAGTTTTTGATTTTTTAGCTTTTTTTGGGAAACTTGTTAATTTTTTATTCTTTTCTGTTTTAGTTAATTCATTTTTAGTTCTTTTAATTTTTAATTTTTATGGACAATTTTACCCCAATGAAATTAAATTTTTAACAGAAAATTTACCTCAAACTGGAAGTAGTTCATGTGTAATTGACCCAAAAAATAATCATCAATTTGCTTTCAACTTAACAAAGAAAATTAAGTCAAATGAAAAAACAACTTAGATGAAAATAATGTCAACGTTTTTTATATCGATTATTTTGCACATCTGTTGTACAATTGGGCTAAGACACACAGAAGACATATATTCATCAACACATCAGTACAATAACATACCTATTTCTAACATAGGTTTTCTTATGAGATTATAGAGGAATTCTCGTATCTACACATAGGGTTTCCTATGATATTATAGAGGAATTCTCATATTTACAAATGTATCAAACATCCTTCTACTCAGTTTTTGTAATTCTTCAAACATTGCATGAAGAATTCAAACCAAAGACTTTTCTTGAAGATATCAGTAGGAAATTTCTTGTCCCAATGTCTTTTTTCACTCGAGACATTAGTCAAACATCATTCTCCACAATTTTTTGTAATTCTTCAGACATTAGGGTGGCGAAAACCTGTTTCGAGTTTGCGTCTTCTAAAACTCAAAACAAATGTCAGTTAAATAAATAATAAATGAAAGAACTGTCAGGAGAAGAAAAAGATAAACTAACCTCCATTCATGGCAGAATTTTACGCTTTGAAGTACTGAATAATGGAAAATAATCATTGGTATTGTGTAGACTTAAGAAATTGACATTCATCAGCATAGGAATAGAAGAAGAAAGTAGAGGAAGGAAAAAAATAAGGAAAAGTGAAAAACAAAAACTCAATCGAGTATCAATGTTGGGGTTGATTTCATATTTGCAGAGTAACACCTATAAACTCAAAAGAGATCAATATTGCATATAACGAAAATAAATCAATATTCTTATGAAAAATCAACCTGTATTGTGCTATACTTGGTTGAATATTTAGAAGAGGTACAATTACTGTATTTATAGGCAAAACTAATAAGTGGAAACATATTGTAATCAAAGGAGAAAATTTTCATTTAATTATTCTCATTGACTTTTCTTTAAAATACTAAACTGAAATATGTCTAAACATGCCAATCGTACCAAAAAATATAGATTTAGGAAACTTTGAAAAGTACGTATAGGAAATCAATAGTTTCTATTTTTATATTGTAACCTTTGAAATATCAATAATTCTAATTGGATGTGATTCCCTATCTAATAAATTGACATATCTTTAACGTATATGTTAATCGGGAGTGAAATTATACCTTTTAATATTTCATTGATTGATATTAAATTCAAATAAGTATTATTGACTTATTTGGTATAAAGAAAATTAATAGCAAGAATTGATTTTGCGTTTGAAATCCCGTATAGGTAAATTTATTTTTCAGTACATTTTTTTCTAAAATTATAACTTCTGCGTCATTTTTTAATTTTTAACTTCAGCGCCAACATTTAAGTTTGAATATATTAACATCAGTATAAATTATTCTGTAATGCCACATGGCAATCTCTCAAAGAAACTCATTCTCAAATAGTATATATATAGATAGTCAGATTATGAACATGAATTTTCATACAAGTAATAACATGTAAGATACAAGTTATTTTTAGATTATAACATGAATTTTATACAAGATAGTGTAAGAATAGAAGTAGATAATCAGATTATGTACATGAATATTTTTACCTTTTTATAAGACTAAAGAAAGTTATTTTTTCCTATCTTCACCTTTCTTATTTTTTACTCATAAAAAAAGAAAAGGGAGAATCTTCATGGACCGGCTTCCATCAAACGACGGTTTGCGCATTTCAAGTGGTGATAAAGTGAGAACAAATCTTTTTTTAGGAGATAAAATAGAATATAAGTACACAATAATTTTCTAAAAAAATGTACATAGAACTTTTTAAAAAATATAACAATGTCAATGTAAGCAAACTTTTATATTTTTCTAAAAATTCACATCAATTAGGTAAAGAAAGCGGGGCCTATAAGTTAAGATTTTCCACTAGCTTTATCTCTTTCTTGAAAGATCCAGAGAACTTCCGATCTGCATAATTAGGCCCTACATTCTTTACCTTAATTTAGGCAAATGTTTATATTTTCTTAAAGAATGATTAAAATATTGTCTAATCTAGCCTATTAAGTTTTGCTTACCTTTTTAGTAGAAAAGTTACGTGACTTCTATTGTATCTCCTAAAAAGTAATTTTAATTAGTAAAACGATAAAAAAGTTGATGCTAGAAAAAACTAACTTTGTTTTTTTAGGAGAGAAAAAAAAAAATAAGGCCCTACCTTCTTTGCCTAATTTTTTTTACTCAATTCTTTGCCTAATTTTAAGTGAGCATAAGTAAACAACTTTTTTCTAAAAAAAAAACTACCTAAAAAATTTTAGAAAATTTGACCATGTCAAAGTAAGAATTTGTTTTTATCCTTTTCTAAAAAGATTAAAAAAAAAGTCATCTCAATTAGGTAAAGAAAGTTAACTTTGTTTAGTCTTATAAATAGATAAAATATTTATTTATAAAAACTTGTGCAAAAATATAAAAAATTGAACTTTTTTATGACTTTTAAAAGGTAAAAACTCGTCTAAAATTAGGCAAAGAAGGTGGTCTGCTTTGTGCCTAATTTTACGAGACTTTTTTTTTTTTACTTTTTTTAAAGTCATAAAAAAGTTAAATTTTTATATATATTTTTATCGAAACTTTTGTTAGATAATTATTTTATTTTTTTATAAGACTAAAGAAAGTTAGTGTTTTTACTCCTTAAAACTAATTTTTAGGAGATAAAATAGAAGTTAAGTAAACAATTTTTTAATTAAAAAGGTAAGCAAAACTTTTTTTTTTTGAGAAAAAGAAAAACAGAGATTCTATCTCTTTCTAAAATCATAAAAGTTGCCTTTTTTTTAGAAAAGTTGCCTAAAATTAAGTAAAGAAAATGTTGGAACGTGGGTGTGTATATAGGAATCAATAACCTGAATAATCTCTGAGTCGTGTAGATCATTTTCAGATTAGAGTATTTCGGTGGTATACACGAAATTAATAATCGGATAAAACAAAGATTCCTCAAGAACGAATATGGTTTGCTATGGGTTTCCTCTGTATTTCTTCATTCGACCAAAGTGCCAATATATAGGAAGAGGGCAGGGGGTTGTAACTGTTGTGATTTCAGTCCGTTATTTTCCAACAAACAAAATCGGAGACGGTTTTAGTGAAGCAACAAATGTCCAAAAGGTACATTTGTCCCTTGTCCCCCACCGGGGGCGCTGCTCCCGAACTCCCAAGTCGTCCGTGGAGTTCGTTTCGTGTACACACGTGTATTCCACACATCCTAACGTGTACAGTATGTACGCCAATGTCTATTTTGATCGTAAGTGGATCCAATTACACAAAATGACCGATGACACTAAAATCACCAACAGAAAATGGGCCTTACATTATAAGAGATATGATGAGCTTGTGTCGGTTGATGAAACTTAAGGAGAACTGAAGGTCATATGTTGGGGGCGGCAAGTACCGATATGTGGTTAACACACTTAGAGTGAGTCCAGCAGTGGGGCTTGGACTCCTCTTGCGCCTGATTACCATCTACAATAACATGGTGGTAGGGGAGCCTTGATGCTAAATATCCATGGAAAGGGGGAGGGGAGAGTTTGGGCTTGTCACGGTCCCACGGTCTGGTGAGTGAGTTTTTATTTTTATTTTTTTCAATAAAATTATGTATTTTCTTTTTAAAAGAAATCAAAAACTGATTAAATTGCTGAAAAATAACTGATTAAGTTGCTTTTTTTTAGGAAATAGTATTGTGGGTAATTTTTCCTCTACAACACCATGAAAAGTTGGTTAGAAAATTGCATCGTTTTGCTACCTAAATCAGGGGGTCAAAGCGACACAGTGAATAGTTTATCAAAAAATTGCATCATTTTGCTACCCAAATCACCGGGTCAAAGTAACTCTGGGAATGGTTATAAAAGTCAAAACATATGTTATAGAGAAGAAACGGAGTTAGTACAAAATTTAATATATATATATATATATATATATATATAGTTTATAAGATTAAATATTATAGTATTTCGTAAATAATAATAGTTATTTATAATTGCTAATATGTGATGATGATAATTTAAATTAAGAAATATATTAAAAGATTTCATTAAAATGTAATAAGAGGAGAGGGGTCCTCTACTATTGTAGAACAAATGGTAAATTTATAAATATTAAGGTCAATTATTGTAAAAAGTGGTGGGTCAGGTGGGGGTGGGAGAGTACCACTGCTGGACTCAGTCTTGACTTGGAGTAATTCACATGGTGCTATACAATCAATGAATGTTTGCCACTCATAACCAACTGACTCAGTTTGTTTAAGTGTGATACTACTCATTTGTTGTAGAGCAGCATGTGATGCTCTTTTGAAACACAAAAAATTGCTCACTTGACTTGATGTGTCTGCCGATTTAAAAATATAATGTATTCGGTAGAGGAAGAGTGGAAGACGATGATTTATCATCACTTCCTGGCATGATTGGTACATGAATGACTGCAGGGCACAAATAGTCTTCAATTTTTCCGAGGGTGGTGTATTTGAAACGCAAGGCTAACATAAGTTAGGCTGGTTTGTCATTTTGGAATTGGAAAACCCTTGCTGTATAAGTTGGGTGAAAGCAGATAGACAGAGGGCTCATCACCAACCAAAACCGATGGTTTGGTAACAGGTTTGGTAAATGACACTCAATTTGTGTAGTGAGACTTCGCGATTTCACCATCCTTGCAGAGTCGCTGGCATGTGTCGGCGTTCCCATTACCCTTGGGAGAAACTACATTTGATTTCCTTAGAGGCACACCAGCTGAAACTAGCCCTTGTTACGGTGGTGGAGATTTCTGATTTCACCCTGTCCCAAAACTCACTAACCTATGCTGCTTGCGTCCCCATTCCCTCCGGGAATATTATTGGTTTCTTTTGATAAAATTTTGATTGATTGAAATTAACCTTCGTGTTGGAAAAGCTAACTATGGCTAAACACTATGTCTTGCTATCGTACTTCTAGTTCTCAACGTTTATCAAACAAGCAAAAGAAATGTTAAAACCAGCTTTTGTTAACACCTATATCCAAAATACTCCAAGCAACAAAATGTTCTCTTTTCCATTGACAGCATGCAATGACTGACCCTAAAGTAAGAATATAATTCTATACAACCAGCAATATCTTGCAGAACTACTCTATCTATCTGTTCACTCCTCCCAACTAGTTCTCCGTAAAGTCAGCATCAATCACCTCTCCATCACCATTGGAAGTGCCACCGCTCGAGCCTGATGATCCACCAGCACCACCACCACCTGGGGCAGGTCCAGCACCAGGAGCACCACCAGCACCGCCAGGCTGCTGGCTGTACACCGATTGCCCTAATTGCATCACCTCTTGGTTAAGAGCCGCCATGGCGTCCTTGATGGCTTGAGTTGATGATCCGCTGGATACAACATCTTTGAGCTCCTTCAGCTTAGCCTCTACCTTCTCCTTCACAGGACCTGGTACCTTGTCTCCTAGTTCCTTCAGCTGCTTCTCCGTCTGGTACACCACAGAGTCTGCTTGGTTCTTCGTATCTATGGCATCTCTCTTCTCCTTGTCTTCTTTTGCGAACTTCTCTGCCTCTTTGACCATTCTATCCACCTGCACAGTGTTCCCATTTCAGCCATGCAACTTCACTGAAAAGTTTTTGAAGTCTCCCACAATTATTGACAAATAGAAAAGGAAGGTTTTATGTTCTAATTTAGAATCCAACTTAAACCCCCCCTTGCTCCCCTATTTATTGGCAATAATCACACATGCAGACTTCAAGTGTAAGCAGTTTGACTTCTACTTATTGCCAAGTCTTCATAATATACTAGCCCCATGTCTAAGTTTCTTCTTCCACTCTTTCAGGATTGAGTGAATCTAAATGGCCAGCTTAGCAACCTCGAGCTTACAAGAATGGAGTTTAAGAGGTCAAGTCACAACTTAGCTCCAAAATGAATAACTTGACTTCAGGAGGCTGGCTCATCATGTTTTCTAAATACCATATAGTTCAATAATCTTCAGGGAGCTCCAGGGGAAGGACATCTTTCACCTTCTAATGTTTTAGCATCAGCCAAGTTTTGCGGCCGAAAGCCCTGAAGTCATGCATTTCTAACAGGAAGCTTATTATGTAATCATATGTTATTTAACTATGAAACAGATTGCCCTTTTCCTTGATGCAATAATGCTATTCTTGTAGTCAGCCATTACGTAACAACATTCTAAATGTACATGCAAATTGGCCTCAAATTCTAAACAACCTGCCCTTGTGAGTCTCTGAAGCTATACTTCACTTGACTTAATAATTATTAAGTAAACAAGAAAAGGTCCCGGAAAGATTAAAACAGATATCGAACTATTAAGAGATTAGGCTATTGACCTACTGAAGCTCTGAAAGGATGATGAAACACAGGCTGTTCAAACTAATAAGATATTAGGCCATTGACCTATGGAAGCTCTAAAAGCATGCTGGAACACAGGCTCTATAGCAAAGCGACAACAGGACAATATTCTCACAAGCTCACTCTTTCAGAGTTATAGTAAACAAGACTGAATTGCGACTTGATTTATGATGGTTTATTAAACAATGGGGCCGTATGGCCTGCAACTTGTAATAATTTTCTACTCTTAGTTCTCCTACTTATAACCAGACTCAGTTCTGATTCGTTTTCTCAATGAGTGTCAACATATATGCTGAAATGTAAAACATGCTAGACAATAGAAAACATACCTCGTCATCAGGCAAAGTGCTAGCTCCGGTTATTACTATGTCCTGTTTCTTTCCTGTTCCCTTGTCAACAGCCGTTACAGAGAGGATGCCATTGGCATCAATGTCAAACTTAACTTCAATCTGGGGAACACCACGTGGAGCTGGTGGAATACCGTCCAGGCGGAAGCTTCCTAGGGATTTGTTGTCCCTCACAAATTCTCTTTCACCTTGAAGGACATTGATCTCCACACTAGTCTGGCCATCAGCAGCAGTTGAAAAGACTTCTGATTTAGACGTAGGTAGAGTTGTGTTCCTTGGGATAATCTTGGTCATTACGCCACCCAAAGTCTCCAAGCCTATAGACAGTGGAGTCACGTCTAAGAGAACAATGTTACTGACATCACCAGCTAATACTCCAGCCTGAAATGGAGGAAAAGATAACACCACATATTAGCATGATGCACGATTTAGATGGCATCACTCAATGGCAAAACAACAGAAACAGATAACACAGTTGAGAACGAAACAAACCTGAACTGCAGCTCCAAGAGCCACAACTTCATCAGGATTGACAGTGACGTTAGGATCCTTTCCTGACAGTTTCTTAACGAGTTCTTGAACGGCTGGGATACGCGTTGATCCACCAACCAGTATCACTTCATCTATGTCTTTGTAGGACAGCTTAGCATCCTTCAAGGCATTTTCAACTGGTGTGCGCAGTCTGTCAAGAATGAACATCAATTATGCACCAAGAAAATTGGGGTAAGATCCCAGCATGATTTGAAATGGAACAAATCTCGTTTGCAGAAACTGTTTCTCTATTCAGCTAAACGATACCAACTTTACTTAGAAAGCAAGTCAACAATCAAAGTACATACATACCTATCGAGTAAATCCGAGCATAGTTCTTCAAACTTGACCCTGGTAAGTGTGGTGTCGATGTGTTTTGGGCCATCAGCAGTGGCAGTTATGAAAGGCAAGCTGCAGAAGCAATGATATCAGACCATGAATCCAAATAAGAAACATGAGTCGAGAACACAAATGGGAAAATACTTATGTAACTTACCTAACACTGGTCTGTGTCAATGATGACAACTCTATCTTAGCTTTCTCAGCAGCCTCAGTGAGTCGTTGCAGAGCCTGTTTGTCTTTCAGAAGATCTATGCCTTCATCCCTCTTAAAACTTTCAGCAAGCCAGTCAACAATCCTCTGTATAAAGTACATCCCGAAATTTTAATAACATTTGACAACTATCTGACCATTATTAGGAACATAGTAAGTCAAACAAACTGTTCTGAACCACACCTTGTCAAAATCATCTCCTCCAAGATGAGTATCACCAGAGGTAGAAAGGACCTCAAACACTCCATCTCCAACTTCAAGAACTGTGAAACGAGAAATCAATTAGAAATAATGTACCATAGACATATGACATAAGCTGTGAAAATAAACATTATAAGCAATGCTTTTGCAACACTAACGTCTTTCTTTACCCTTGGAGGAAGTAGATGTAAGATATAACACTGAATGGTTATCTTGTTTATCCACGCGTTCATTCTTTCAAATGTTTCAAAACTAACAACGAATGCTAATACTTGCCACACATTAAGGAGCATTAAGTTCCTCGGAAATAGGAAATTTGAAATGCAATGAGGTCCATGGCTCATGCCTTCATTTAGATTCTAGACTTCAAGAAGATAGAACACCTTTAAGTCCTCCCGGCCCCCGACTCAATTGTTTGCATTATGCAACTAGTACCTACCCTACATGACATATATAATCAGGTCCAATGTCCATTACAGTATGAAGTAACAATTAACAACATCAACTCGAGCACGCTAATTAATGTGTTTATCCTTGTCACTTGGATTAGCATGAGAAGACAAGCAACGTATGTGAGAAATGTGTTTCCAACAGCAGTATGAATTTTGGTTCCTTTCTTTTTGAGGGTACATAAGAAAGAGAAGCAAACATGTAAGCGGGCTAGTGTTAGGGAAAAAAGCTAGAGTTCTACTAAGATAAGCTAAACAGGTGAACATGTACGGGCCTGCATCCAGTCATTTCAAAGGGGTGTCAGTACAAAGAACTAAAACATCCAAATCAACCAAACAATCACCAGCTAGGTTATAAGATACTAAATTTACTGAAGGTTACCCTTTTACTTGCACTTAAAAAGGTAGTGTAACACATCAGAAAACCCAAGAAGTCATTAATTCAAAGAAAGACTTAGAAATGAACACTTGAAACAAATAACAATCATGCAACCTGAATTAGCATTGCAGTAAGTTACAAATCAGTCATACCTGAGACATCAAATGTGCCACCTCCAAGGTCAAATACTAAGATGGTTTCATTGTTTTTCTTCTCAAAGCCATAAGCCAACGAAGCAGCAGTAGGCTCATTGATAATCCGGAGAACATCCAGTCCAGCAATACGACCAGCATCTTTTGTCGCCGTTCTCTGTGAATCGTTGAAATATGCCGGCACGGTAATCACAGCCTGGGTAACTTTATCATTCAGAAACTTAGACGCATCATCCACAAGCTTTCTCAACACCTAATACAACAATATATCAGAAATTAGTTGACTGAATAGCAATAAACTGAAAGAACTCAGGTTCATTTGAAACAAAAGAGAAAGCCACATTGTACTTAATAGCTCTCACCAAGGGACAACCAAGTGTTGAAGCCACTGTCCTGTGCAAGGGAGGGCTACATACTTTCTAATCCGATTTCAAGGTAAACAAATAATCAACTTCTTCAAAGAACGCTAAATGTAAACATTTCTCCATATCTCCACTCTCTTATTACCACATATTTCAATAAGTATCAATCCCTAAAACAAGTGTAGAGAACCATGGTCAGAAAAAACAGGAATCTGAGACTAATCTCGGTGATCACATCATTAGCTCTTTCTACTGCATTCTCTAACCTACCAGGTTTCTAATGCCTAAAGCCAACCCCGGTCTACTTGGGCGCGTCACATAAGCTACCTACAAATACCTTTATAATCTATCACTTACTCTATGGACAAGATTGGTACGTAGCGGTATATAGGGCACATGTGGTGTAGGACCTGTAGGTATAGAAAACTATAAATACATGGCATTCCACAGTATAGAAAACTATAAATACATGACATCCCACAGTATTATATGGTGTATTGATACTAATAGATAGAGTATTGTTATATGAATGTGATTATGTAACTTATTTGTTTCCGTCATTATACTAAAGAACACGCAATTTAATATATTAAATTCTAGGCATTGAGAGGGTAGTAACAATAAGGTATATTGAATCATTTATGCAATTATCCATGCTCAAAACACCAGTTAGTCTGAACCCCCTCTTTATCTCTACACCAAGCATGCTCATACTTGAATCAATGAAATTCACATATTTAAGATGAAGGCATGTTCAATAGGAGATTAGAGATTTCTACCAACTTGTGCGCATGATAGTGTGAAGCTCAAAATCCGAGACTAATCTCGTTAATCACATCATTAACTCTTTCTACTGCATTCTTTAACCTACCAGGTTTCTAATGCCTAAAGCCAACCCCGGTCTACTTGGGCGTGCCAATGGCCACTACTCAAATCACATCAGCTACCCACAAATTGCTTTATCATCTATCACTTACTCTATGGACAAGATTCGTACGTATATCCTTGCACATATATGGCACGCTTAGGTAAAGAAAATTGGAAATACATGACATCTCACAGTATTATAGAATGTATTGATACTATTAGAGTATTGCTTATAGCAATATGATTATGTAACTTGTTTGTCTCCGTCATTATAAGAACGAACAGCACAATTTAATATATTAAATTCCAGGCATTGAGACGTTAGCAACGAGGTATATTGATTCATTTACGCAATTATCCATGCACGAAACACCAGTTAGTCTAAACTCGCCCCTAACACGCTCATACTTAATCAGTCAAATATTTAAGATAAAGGAATGTTCAATAGGAGATTACCCCAAATCTAATAGTGGGACGCTGAAATTACCTGTGCGGAGATCTCCTCGGCGGCGAATTGCTTCCCGATGGCCGGACACTCGAGCTTAACATTCCCATTCTCGTCCCTCACAACTCTGTACGACACCTGCTTCGACTCCTCATCAACCTCCGACATCTTCCTCCCAATAAACCTCTTGACGGAAAAAAACGTGTTCTCGGGGTTCACCACCGCCTGCCGCTTCGCGATCTGCCCCACCAGCCTGTCCCCACCCTTCGTATACGCCACCACCGACGGCGTCGTCCTCTGTCCCTCCGCGTTCGTCACGATCGTCGGCTTCCCACCCTCCATCGCCGCCACCGCCGAGTTGGTCGTCCCTAAATCGATCCCCACCACCTTCTCGCTCACTACCCTCATCCGCCGAGTCCTGTACGACAACGACGACGACCCACTTCGCCTGCTGGTTGTGGCGTTCGGGTTCTGGCCGAAGAAGAGGTTTCTTCTGGTGGAGAAGAACCCATTTGGGTTTCTGGAACAGGAAAGGAAATTGGGGTTTCCGAGACTGTGCAGTTGGGTTGCAGAGGACGCCATTTTTTTGTTCTGTTGGGGATGATCGGAGTTTGAGAATGGTAGGTAGTGTTTTGTTTTACAGTAGAGTGTGAGTTCGGAGGTATATTATATTGTGGTGGGAGAGATGAGATTGAGGTTTATGAAGGAGGTTAGGGCTTCTGGAAATTTCAATTTTGTTTTGGAGGAAATAGGGTGCTGGTGGCTTCCAGAAGGAACTGGGGATCGCGAGAATCGCGTAACGAACAAACAACGATTACTACGATACGGCGCCGTTTTCGGTTGGTTTGTTTTGTTGTGCAGTGATCTTTGTGTGTGCTCTAAGAATTTGTGATGCCTCTGGTTCCAGACATTGGTCATGTTTGGATGAGCTTAAAGCTGATATAATTTCGGATAATTTAAACTCCGCCCAAACACACCCATTGTACACAATCATGTTATGTACACAAGTCATCAACAACAAGAGTAATCATGTCATGACCATTTTTCTCAAGAAAAAGAAAATACTTCCGTTTCTACATATAATTCCCATTTCAATTATAAAAAAATGAATTTGTCACTTTGACTTTTATTGCTATTCATGCCTCACTTTGATCCAGTAACTAGAATAGCAAAACGATATAATTTTTTAGTAATTTTAAATAGCAGTGTAGAGTATATTTTATTGTACAACGCTATGAAACGATATCAAACTATTATATCGTTTTGCTAAACGAATCGCCAACCTTATAAATAGTGGTGAAAATTAAAATTCAAACTTTGAAGTAATATATTACAAGAATAATTCATATGGAAGTTTCATATGACACTTAGGAAATGTTCAATCATTTTGTTCAAGTCTTTTCCTGTTTCATTAGAATCTACTATAATGATCAACGGCTAGGTTTTGTCTTCACTTCTGCATGTGACTATTGCATGGGATTGGTTCTTATGTTAGGAGGTTGGTATGTGAGGCAGGGATGTTAGATCACAAATTTGGCAAGGGATAGCCCTGGTAACAAGTTGTTTACTCGCAAGAACCCACATGATTCCAATAGAATTTGCGTGAACTTAGCTAACATGATATAGGTAAGCTCCATAGGAGAAGAATGATAGATAGCTCCTAATGTGAGAGTGGTCCATTATTGTGTACGTAGTTGTGTGAATTGTAGAGAGAATTTAGATTTTACTCTACCATGCTAGTGAAATATTTCTATTTGTCTTTGTGAGTGAAGGTGGTTGACCAAAGCATTATAGGGCATTTCTCTCCGGTAGTTCGTCAAGTGAAAAACTCTCTAGCATTGTTAGATCGTGAGTTAACAACTCTATTTGATATATAGCAATAACATAAATTGAACCTATATGGGATGTGATACTCTATACACGCTAAACGAACCATAGACCTAACATGTGTAAGAGGCAAACCCTAGACAATGCTATGGTTGACTCTACACATCTCAACTATGTGAAACAACTTCAGATATGACAGATTCAATATGTAATAGTTCATGATAACATATTTCAAAATAATATAGACTTTAGAATGACTATGAGAAAGAAATCCTAGTGCTCAGAATCTGTGGGACGTCTATATATAAGAAATCGTGTAAAACACATATCTGATGCAAAACCAAACTAAGAATAAGATGAAATATGCCAGTTTAGTCTATGTAAACATTAACGTATTCTAGACACATGTTGACTAACAGTGGAAATTAAAAGTCAATATTTATGAAAGACAATAAGCTGCATACTATCAAGGGTGTGATAGAGAACACTGTTTCTTTCATTTCATTTGCTGAGAAAGGAGCAGATAGAAACTCATGTTGACTTACATCAAGCATTTTTGTAACACTGACAGAATGTTAAAGGCAATACTGTTGTTATTCTCAGAATATAACTCCTACATACTCTGCATAGATGTTTCTGAAGTGATTGACAATAAAATCCCTAATGGCAGATTCATTTTTCAACACAGTTCTATAGCTAATATCAAGAGACCATATATTATTAAAGTTCCTACGTACTTTAGTGTATGCATGAAAGAAATTTGTATTTTTATTCCCTTCCTTCCAATTGCACCGTTCTATTTGAGCCCAGAGAGTTTCCTCACAGTTGTGTTCCCGCTATATCTTCTTACAACTATCTGCACATAACCCCATCCATTTCTCTAATTACACGCACACTTTTGATACTCTCTCTATCTCTCTATTTGTCTCACTGTCTATCCCTCCCTCTGTGTTTACAATAACAACAACAAGAACAATTCTAGTAACGACGGTTAAAAAGAAAGCGGAAGAGAAGAGAAGAGAGGAAGAAGCATATTTATTTAACTACATATTTACACATCAAATTGATACAATAGGAATCAGAAGAGGAAATGGAGAAGGAGAAGGATAAGAGAAGAAGAAGCAGAAGCAGAACAAGAAGAAGGTCCGAAGAACAATTATCTGTTGCCGAAGAATGAAGATCCGCCACCACTATCGCCTGGACCAAAATTTTGATATCATGGGTCAAAAAATACAATCGGATCTAGAGAGACTAAAATGAAGAAGAGCAAGATGAAGCATTGATTTAAACCTTAAGCACCCACCTTCGCGAAACTGAGAGACGAGAAAATATGAGAGATCACAGGTTCGACGTCTTCTTCCTCCTGTTTTTTTTTTTTTTTTGTCTCTTCTCTAAGGCAATTTGACCCAGCCCAATAGAGAACATAATGAAGCCGTCGGGATCCTCGTCGGGAACTCTTCTTTCCCTCTCTCTCCATCATCTGTAAAATGGAATAATGGGTAGGTTGAGTGGATTTTGGTAGGGTTAAAGAGTTTGGTTGGTGAAGGGCAAAATTATAATAACATCAAAATTTTGGTAAAAGAAGTAGGAGAGAGAAAGGGCAGATGCACATCCATCAAAGAGGGGGCTGTAGCCCCCCACTCCCTTCTGAAAAATTCTTGTTTTACCTTTGTATTGTATACTTTTCTCAACTTTTTCCCACAGAATGTTCACTATACCCCCCAGTATAATTTTAAAATTAAGATTTTAGTCTTATTTGTTGAATTTTTCTAATTTAACCCCCATTATATCAAATTTTTGGATCCGCCACTGGGACAGAGCTGAAGTAGACTAAAAAGATAAGAAGAAGGAGAGGAAACATATAAAATTTTCATTTTAGTAATTACTTCACTAAGAAATATTGCAAAAGAAAGCCTGTTCTTGATTTAAAAATGAATCCTACTTCTTATTGTGCTTGGAAGGCAATCTACAATGGGAGGGAAACTCTTAAACTGGGGCTTTCCTGAAAAACAGCTAGAGATAACTCTGTCTAAATTAGGGCTGGTTGGATTCAATCTTTTCCTGGGGATTCTATTACTGAATGCTTGAATCATATTGATGAAGGTATAAACTTTAGATGGGTTTGACAGCTTCTAAATGAAGAATCTTCTCAATGGAATGCTTGCATTATTGAGCAAATCTTTCCTTTGAGTGATATTATTGACCTTCATTAATGGCAGCCCTCCTCCAAATGAAAATTTCACTGTTAAGTCTGCATATCACATCAAAAACTATAATAACTCATCTCCTCTTTTACTTGCAAAGAAAATTCAATTTAAATCAATTTATTATTCTTTTAATTGGAAAAATATTTGGTCCTCAGGTCTTCCATATTATATTTAGCACTTTTTGGCGTATTCTCACTAACTCCCACCCCATTCTTGATAATTTACATTCCAGAATTAATTCTATTTACCCCCACTGTCTTCTTTGTCATGGTATTTCTGATTCCTCCTCTCATATCTTCTGTAATATCCCGTGCCACATCGAAAAATTGTGGATTGATAATGTGGAATAGATGTTTATATGGTTGGGAGATTGTGTGTTTATGTCCCACATTGGATATTTGTGAGTTTGACATCTGGTATATGTTAAACCTTGTGGAATACTACTAGCACCTTCAAGGCTTAAGCAATTTTATCTGGTGGTAAAGGTAAAGAATGTGATGGGACAGTAATCCGCTCGCGGTGTTACAAATGGTATCAGATCCAACCCTCGTCCCGCAAGGGCTCCGTGACGGTTCGTCGCCAGCCAAGGGGATACGTGACTGGGCACACTGGCCGAGGACGTCGAGCATATAAGGTGGGGCGATTGTAATATTCCGTCCCACATCGAGATATTATGGATTGATAATGTGGAATAGATGTTTATATGTTTGGGAGATTGTGGGTTTATGTCCCACATTGGAAATTTGTGAGTTTGACATCTGGTATATGGTAAACCTTGCGGATTACTACTAGCACCTTCAAGGCTTAAGCAATTTTATCCGGTCGTACGGGTAAAGAATATGATGGGACAGTAATTCGCTCGGGGTATTAAAAATGGTATCAGAGCCAACCAAGGTCCCGCAAGGGCTCCGTGGAGGTTCCCCGCCAGCCAAGGGGATACGTGACTGGGCACACTCGACGAGGACGTCGAGCATATAAGGTGGGGCGATTGTAATATTCCGTCCCATATCGAGATATTGTGGATTGATAATGTGGAATAGATGCTTATATGGATGGGAGATTGTGGGTTTATGTCCCACATTAGAAATTTGTGAGTTTGACATCTGGTATATGGTAAACCTTGTTGACTACTACTAGAACCTTCAAGGCTTAAGCAATTTTATCCGGTGGTGCGGGTAAAGAGTGTAATGTGATAGTAATTCGCTCCGGGTTTTATAAATGGTATCAATGTTGGAATAGATGCCCCAGAGGCAATCGTAGATTTAGTATGAACATTGTTTTGGCTAGAATATTCATTTATTATATATTGTGATATTTAATATAATGAAGTCCTTAGATAAAATGTGTTGTTTATCTTAAATATCCCTAGTCCACTATATTGATTAATAGGACGATCAAATATAGACTAGTCTGTGTGTAGATTGATATGGAGATATCAAGTCTAACACATGGGTATGCATTAGGAGTAATGGCATACTGGATTGACTCACAACGAAAATGATACATTAGATTATGTCAAGTCACAATCGCTTTTCGGAGTGCTAATATATTTCAAATCCTTAGACTTGAATTCACTAGATACTCTAGTTGTGGAATATTGCGCTTTGATGTTATCAAACGTTACACCGTAACTGGTTAATCATAAAGATGACTATCGGGCATGATAGGAAGCAAGCTTAGAGATCGTAGTGATGTAGATAGGATTTTTCCCTCCCACATAATGGGGGTAAAAATCCACGGCCACTCGAGGGATGAGGCTTATTGAATGTCTGGCCAGACTCAGATAAATCAATATGGAGATATTGATGTTATCTGCAAGCATAAGCATATTCCCAGGATCGAGGAACTATGGAGTGGATATACGAGTGTGACTATTTATGTCTCGTGTCCAATCCCGATATGGAGACAAAGGGATAGTGCAATATGAGATATTGGGCACGAGAGGTTTGTCGGGATCACTGACTATTTTTATTGGTTGGGTGGCATGGATGTGTTGCTAGACACCGCTCCATGTTAGTCAAAGTTACTACCAACTAAATAGAAACCTATGGGGTCACGCGTCAAAAAGAGTAGAGCTAGATTTGGGATTAATTAATAATGATTAATTAATAGAAGGATCATTGTGCAACACCTTGCAAATTTAGTAGGAATAATTTGTAAGGAAGGGAATAATTCTAGTTCATCTAGAATTAGGAAACTCTTTTATGGAGATAACAAGGAGTTGTTGGATTATAGGAATTAATTTTTTGTTATTCCGCTTCCTACATCAAAACCCAACAGTGGTATCAGAGCCACAGGTTGTAGGGGTTCGGGCCCCATGATTGAAAAGGGGGTTTTCAATTATGGAAACAAATTTATGGAGTTAAATCCATAAGGAAACAACCTTGCTTGGGCAACAAGGAAGAGGGAAGGAAGACTAGGGCCAAAACCCTAGTCGTCCGCCCCCTCCCTTGCGTGCCAAGCAAAGGCCGCGGGCCAATGAGGCAGCCGTCCTTAGGCCGGGCCTTGTGGTGGCGGCGGTCCTAGGGGTTCGGGCCCCTTGTTGGCTTGAACCCCTTGGATCGTTGTAACCCTAATTACCCAATTTCATTAAAATTGAACAAGCGCGTTAAAAATTGGTTTTAACTGTATTATGTGCTTTGTTGCATGGTGGATGGATATGGCCTAGGATTGTGGATGTTTATTGCTTTGTGGTTTGGTTTACGGCCTGCGAGCTGATCAAATTAATTAATAATTAATTAGGTTTTACGGCCTGCGAGTCGTGTTTTTCTCCTCGACATGTGAGGCTTTTGTTATTTATTTATTCTAGATGTTAGGCTAGAATTAGAATGATTTAGATGATAGCCAAGAGCATGTAGAAGAAGAACGGAGAACCAAAGGAGCCAAGAGACAAAGAAGACATCCCTAGGCGCGCAGCTATGGTGGAGCACATGGAGATGAGCTCAGCACTTTAGGGCAATTGGATATTATTATTGGCTTGATAATATCATTAGTCTAGGGGCCATATCCATGCCACGTTTCTTTTTATGTTTGTGGATGTTCATTAATCATGCCTTGTTATTTAATTTTGTGTGTATGGCGATACTAGCGAAAACAATAACAAGATAATAATAAACAAGGTTGGTCTTTTATTGTGGATAGTCCAATCCAAATAAGTAGACCATGTTGATAAGATCAACCAAACAAATTAAAAGAAAATCCCTCAATTAAATATTGCGTTTTGCCTTCTCTTGCCAAAACACCCTTCATGATCAGGGTTTATTAAAATTCGGGCTTGCCAAAGCAAGGCGATTTTAATTTACCATGGTGAGTTGCGAACGACACAAGCTAGTAATGTGTGTATGTTGAAGCAAGAGGTTGGACGCAACTAGGCAAGAATCAATTGGATTGATGAGCCTAGAGGCATGACGATTAGGTGTTATCCATGGGATAAAGAATAAAAGAGTTATTCACCTAATTGGACCAAGAATTGGAATGGTTCCTACCTAAATAACCTATTCTTGGGTAACTTGCCAAAGCAAGCTCAAGAAGAAGTGAAAAAGGGATCTTGGACCCACTAGAAATATGATGATATATTTCGCATTAATGGTGAGGCCTATTAATCCAAGAAAAATAGTGGGAGCTATATTTGATGATCTAGCCATTATTGAATATAGTTAAATTGTTCAAAATACTAAAATTGCACATTACTCATTTTGTAGAATTCCAAATGGCAAACAACAACGCATCGACTTCATCCCTACGATCTGTCCTTGAGAAGGATAAACTGTCTGAAACAAATTTCCTTGACTGGTACAGAAACTTAAGGATTGTCTTTAAGCAAGAAAAGAAGCTGTACGTCTTGAACACACAAATTCCAGAACCACCACAGGACGAGTCTCTTCTAGCGGAAGTGAGGGCACGTGAGAAACATGTTGATGATTCTAATGACGTGACTTGCCTCATGCTTTGTACCATGACTCCTGAGCTTCAGAAGCAACATGAGAATATGGAAGCCTATGATATGATCATACACTTGAAACAATTGTTTTAGGAACAGGCTAGGCATGAGCGCTATGAGGTGTCTAAAGCATTATTCAAGAGTAGTCTTGCAGAGGGGAATCCAGTAGGACCTCATGTGCTCCGAATGATCGGGTACATAGAGAACCTTGAGAGACTGTGGTTGCCATTGGGCCAAGATTTGGCTACTAATCTTGTCTTGCAATCGTTGCCTGACAGCTATAATCAGTTCATCATGAACTATAATATGAACGAGATCAGTAAGACTCTGCCTGACTTATTGAACATGCTAAAGACCGCGAAACAGAGCATCAACAAAGGCAAGGGCAAAGCCATAATGATGGTGCATAAGAAGAATGGAAAGTTAGTTGCCTCTACTTCAAAAGGAAAGCGCAAGAAAGTTGTGAAGTCCAAGGAAGCCCTAAAGCCTAGTGGAGACGTGGCTAAGGGTGAGTGTCACTACTGCAGCCAACCGGGTCACTGGAGGAGGCAGTGCCCTAAATATCTGGAGGATAAGAAGCTTAGAATAGTGATTCCACCACCACCAGGTATTTATGTTATAGACGTCAATTTTTCTATTTCTTCATCTTGGGTATTGGATACCGGATGTGGTTCTCACATTTGTCGTAATGTGCAGGATTTGAAAAGAAGTAGAAGATTGAATAAAGGGGAGATAGACCTGCGCGTCGGGAATGGAGCAAGAGTTGCTGCATTAGCTGTAGGCGTTTATGAGCTATCTTTGCCTTCTGTACTTATTTTAGAATTAGAAAATTTCTATTATGTGCCTGCTATGAGCAGAAACATTATTTCCATTTCTTGTTTGGACGAGAAGGGTTTTTCTATTTCAATAAAGGACAAGTGTTGCTCCATTTATTTTGATTGTATGCACTATTGTAGTGCGCATTTGTCTAATGGATTGTATATCCTTGATCTAAATAGTCCAATCTATAACATAAATACTAAAAGGATTAAAACTAATGATTTAAATCCTACATATCTATGGCACTGTCGTTTAGGCCATATAAATGAGAAACACATATCTAGACTCCATAAGGATGGACTTCTAGACTCATTTGATTTAGAATCATATGAGACATGTGAATCTTGTTTATTAGGAAAAATGACAAAGTCCCCTTTCAATAAGAAATGTGAAAGGACTAGTGAGTTATTGGCACTCATACATACCGATGTATGTGGACCATTCCCCACGCCTGCCAGAGGTGGTTACACCTACTTCATCACATTTACTGATGATTTCAGTAGATATGGATTTGTATACCTTATGAAAGCCAAATCCGAATCCTTTGAATTGTTCAAAGAATTCAAGAATGAAGTAGAGAAGCAACTTGGCAAAAGTATTTCTAAGATCGGACCGTGGAGGAGAATACTTAAGCCAAGAGTTTGATGATTATCTTAGAGAGTGTGGGATAGTATCCCATCTCACTCCACCCAGAACGCCACAGTGGAATGGCGTGTCCGAAAGGAGGAATCGCACTCTATTAGATATGGTGCGATCTATGATGTCTCAAACAGATCTTCTAATATCCTTTTGGGGACATGCTTTAATGACGGCAACTTTTACCATTAACCACGTTCCATCCAAGTCAGTCATGAAGACACCATATGAGATATGGACTGGGAAGCGTCCCATAGTGTCGTTTATGAGGATTTGGGGTTGCGATGTCTATGTAAAACGTTTACAAACAGACAAGCTCGGACCCAAAGCGGATAAGTGTAAATTTGTGGGATACCCTGAGGAAACTAAATGATATTATTTCTATAATCCCATCGAGAACAAAGTGTTTGTTGCTCGGACCGGCGTGTTTCTAGAAAGAGAGTTTGTCAATAAGCAAGTGGGAAGGCTGTAGAACTTGAAGAAATTCAAGAACCACAAATCACTGAACCGATGATGGAACATGAACAGGAACCACAAGTAGTTGTGGAAGAACCCGTTCATGCGACACAGGAACTCCGTAGATCAGGAAGAGTGCGTCATGAGCCAGAGAGGTATGGACTTCTCGTGAATGAGCCCGATGACGTATCACTCATAGATGATGAGCCTGCGACCTACGGAGAGGCCATTAAAGGCCCAGACTCTAATAAGTGGCTAGAAGCCATGAGATCCGAAATGGATTCCATGTACACCAACAATGTATGGACTTTGGTGGAACCACCCGAAGGGCTCGGCCCATAGGGTGCAAGTGGGTCTTCAAGAAGAAGACCGACATGGATGGCAAGGTAGTTTCCTATAAGGGGCGATTGGTAGCCAAAGGGTATAGACAGATTCATGGTATTGACTATGATGAGACCTTTTCACCAGTCGCCATGACTAAATCCATTCGAATCCTACTTGCTATTGCAGCATACTACGACTATGAGATTTGGAAAATGGATGTCAAAAAAGCGTTCCTTTATGGGAACCTCCTCAAGGATGTGTACATGACACAACCAGAGGTTTTTGAGGATCCAATGAATGCCAATAAAGTTTGTAAGATGCAAAGATCCATTTATGGATTAAAGAAAGCTTCTAGGAGTTGGAATCGACGTTGTGATGACGCAGTCAAAGAGTTTGGCTTCATCAAGAACGAAGATGAGCCTTGTGTTTACAAGAAAATTAGTGGGAGCTCTATAGTATTTCTGGTCTTGTATGTGGATGACATACTAATCATTGGCAATGACATTCCTACTTTGCAATCTGTTAAAGATTTGCTAGGAAAATGCTTTGCAATGAAGGACTTAGGAGACGCAGCCTATATACTTGGTATAAAGATCTATAGGGATAGATCTAAGAGGTTGCTCGGCCTAAGTCAAAGTACATATATAGACAAGGTGTTGAAGAGGTTCAACATGCAAGATTCCAAGAAGGGATTCTTGCCCATGTCGCATGGAGTCACTCTTTCTAAGAATGACTGTCCCTCCAATGAGATTGAGAAGGACCGCATGAGTAGGATACCCTATGATTCGGCCATAGGATCCATCATGTACGCCATGTTATGTACTAGACCAGACGTATCATACGCGTTGAGTATGGTGAGCAGATACCAGTCTAATCCGGGTGAGAGTCACTGGATTGCTGTCAAGAACATCCTAAAGTACTTGAGAAGAACTAAGGATGTGTTCTTGATATTTGGAGGTAAGGAAGAGCTAAGTGTAAAGGGTTACACTGATGCAAGCTTCCAAACCGACAAAGATGACTACAGATCGCAGTCTGGATACGTGTTTTGCCTGAATGGAGGAGCTGTGAGCTGGAAGAGTTCCAAGCAAGGGACAGTTGCTGATTCTACAACAGAAGCTGAGTACATTGCTGCTGCGGAAGCAGCAAAAGAGGCAGTTTGGATAAAGAAGTTTATCACTGAGCTCGGTGTGGTCCCTAACATCGTGGATCCCATAGAGTTGTACTGTGACAACTCTGGGGCAATCGCACAGGCCAAGGAACTAAGATCACACCAGAAATCAAAGCATGTACCTAGGAGATTCCATCTTATTCGTGATATGATCGATCGAGGAGATGTGAAGATGTGCAAGATTCCACCGGATGACAATGTTTCAGATCCGCTCACGAAACCTCTTTCGCAGCGAAAGCATGAAGGGCACGCCAGATCTATAGGCATACGAGATGCGCCAGATTGGCTCTAGTGCAAGTGGGAGACTGTTGGAATAGATTCCCTAGAGGCAATCGTAGATTTAGTATGAACATTGTTTAGGCTAGAATATTCATTTATTATATATTGTGATATCTAATATAATGAAGTCCTTAGATAAAATGTGTTGTTTATCTTAAATATCTCTAGTCTACTATATTGATTAATAGGACAATCAAATATAGACTAGTATGTGGATAGATAGATATGGAGATATCAAGTCTAACACATGGGTATGCATTAGGAGTAATGGCATACTGGATTGACCCACAACGAAAAGGATACATTAGATTATGTCAAGTCACAATCGCTTTTCGCAGTGCTAATATATATGCAATCCTTAGACTTGAAGTCACTAGATACTCTAGTTGTGGAATATTGCGCTTTGATGTGATCAAACATTACACCGTAACTGGGTAATCATAAAGATGGCTATCGGGCGTGATAGGAAGCAAGCTTAGATATCGTAGTGATGTAGATAGGATTTGTCCCTCCCACATAATGGGGGTAAATATCCACGGCCACTCGAGGGATGAGGCTTATTGAATGTCTGGCCAGATTCAGATAAATCAATATGGAGATATTGATGTTATCTGCAAGCATAAGCATATTCCCAGAATCGAGGAACTATGGATTGGATATACGAGTGTGACTATTTATGTCTCGTGTCCAATCCGGATATGGAGACAAAGGGATTGTGCAATATGAGATATTGGGAACGAGAGGTTTGTCGGGATCACTGACTATTTCTATTGGTTGGGTGGCATGGATGTGTTGCTAGACACCGCTCCATGTTAGTAAAAGTTACTACCAACTAAATAGAAACCTATGGGGTCACACGTCAAATAGAGTAGAGCTAGATTTGGGATTAATTAATAATGATTAATTAATAGAAGGATCATTGTGCAACACCTTTAAACTTAGTAGGACTAATTTGCAAGGAAGGGAATAATTCTAGTTCATCTAGAATTAGGAAACTCTTTTATGGAAACAACAAGGAGTTGTTGGAGTATATAAAGAGGCTTTAGATTCCTTCCCACTTAATGTTATTTAGACATAACAAAGTGAGTGGGAGAGAGCAAAAGAGAGAGAGCAAGACAAGCTAGGGCCGAACCCTAGCCCGTCCGTCCTTCCCGTCGGCGCCAAGAAGAGGGGTCGATCCCCTCTTTGGTCCTTTGTTGCTTTGATCTTCTTCCCTCTTCCTCCGGGTTCAAGCTAGCACTTGTTTGAAGGAAGAATCTAGATCTCACCTCTAGACGTGGGTCAACCGTAGAGACGAGGACATCATTCTTCGTGTGATCTCACAAATCAAAAGGTACACAATACTATGTCTCTTATCATGTTATGATATCTCCTCCTGACGATCTGTGGTGGGCTTTTAAGTAGGAATTAAATTTTTGTTATTCCGCTGTGTTACCTACATCAAACCCCAACAATCAGAGCCAACCCTGGTCACGCAAGGGCTCTGTGGCGGTTCGCCGCCAGCCAAGGGGATATGTGACTCGGCACACTCGACGAGGACGTCCTGTTGGAATAGATGTCCTAGAGGCAATCTAGTTTAGTATGAATTTATTTTGGCTAGAACATGCAAGATTCCAAGAAGGGATTCTTGCCCATGTCACATGGAATTACTCTTTCGAAGAGTGGTTGTCCTTTTAATGAGATTGAGAAGGAACGCATGAGTAGAATTCCCTATGCCTCGGCCATAGGATCTATCATGTACGCCATGTTATGTACTAGATCAGATTCGTCATATGCCTTGAGTATGTTAAGAAGATTCTAATCCAATCCGAAGTGAGATTCACTGGATTGCAGTAAGGAACATCCTAAATTACTTGAGAAGAACTAAGGATGCTTTCTTGATATTTGGCGGTGAGGAAGAGTTGCGTGTAAGGGGTTACACGGATGCAAGCTTTCCAAACCGACATAGATGACTTTAGATCACAATCGGGATATGTGTTTTGCCTGAATAGAGCAGCGGTGAGCTGGAAGAGTTCCAAGCAAGAGACAGTGGCTGATTATACAGCAGAGGCTGAGTACATTGCTGCAAATGGCGCAGCAAAGGAAGCTGTTTGGATCAGAATTTTTTTTTCTGAACTTTGTGTGGTTCCTAGCATTGCGGATCCAATAGAGTTGTACTGTGACAACACTGGGGCGATCGCGCAATCAAAGGAGCCCATTTCACACCAGAAATCCAAGCACGTGCTCAGGAAGTTTCAGCTAATTCGAGATATTATCGATAGAGGAGACGTTCGGATATGCAAGATTCCTACAGATGAGAATCTGTCAGATCCACTTACAAATCCGCTTGTTCAGTGGAAGCATGAAGGGCACACTAGGAGCATTGGCATACGAGATGCATCAGATTGGCTCTAGTGCAAGTGGGAGACTGTTGAAATAGATTCCCTAGAGGAAATCTAGTTTATTATGAATTTATTTTGGCAAGAACATTCATTGTATTATTTATTGGATATTTAATATAACGAAGTCCTTAGATTTATAATTGTGTTGTTTATCTTAAATATCCCTAGTCCAGTATAATGATTAATAGGACAATCGTCTATAGACTAGTATGGGTTGGATTGATATGGAGATATCATGATCCAACACATGCGTGTGCATTAAGGGTAATGGCGCACTGGATTGACCCATCTCCAAGAAGGCTACATACATGTTATGTTGAGTCACAAGCGCTTCTCGTGGTGAAAACGGTATTGTAATCCTTAGACTTGAAGTCACTAGATTGTCTAGTTGTGAATTATTGTGATTTTGGTAGCGTCAAACGCTACACCGTAAATTGGTAGCTATAAAGGCGTGTACCGGATACAATAAGAAGCCTATAAATCGTAGTAGACGTAGATAGAATTTTTCCCTCCCACATAACGGGAGCAAATATCCGAGGCCACTCGAGGGATAGTGCTTATAGAATGTCTGGCAAGACTCAAATAAATCAGTATAGGATATTGATGTTATTTGCACGGATAAGGCTATTCCCAGGATCGAGAAACTATGGGTTGGATATACGAGTGTGACTTGTATGTCTCATGTCCAATCCGGATATAGAGACAAAGGGATGTGACAATTACTTGCACAAGGTTTGTCGGATGACTATTCTATTAGTTGGCTAGAATTGATGTTTTGCTAGAGACCGCTCCATATTAGCAAATTGTTGCTACCAACTAGATAGAACCTATGGGGTCACACGCTATATAGAGTTGAAATAGATTTGGGAATTAATTAATATGATTAATTAATTTGAAGGATCACTTTGCAACACGTTGCAAACTTAGTAAGACTAATTTGCAAGGAAGGGACTAAACCGAATTCTAGTAGGACTACAATAGGTCCTTTAGGTAGTTAACAAGGATTTGTTGGACTATATAAAGGATTCTCCTTCCTTCCCACACTTATGAACTTATCATTCATAACTTGAGTGGGAAAGAACAAAGGAGAGAGAGCAAGCAACAAGAGGGCTGAACCGACCCCCTTGCCGCCGCCCCGTCCCCGTCGGCCAACAAAGGAGGCCGAATCCTCCTTGTTGCCTCACGTTGTGTGATTTCTTCTTCCTCTTCCTCCGGTCCAAGCTAGCACAAGGGAGAATGAAGATCTAGATCTCAACTCTAGGTGTGGATCAACCGTAGAGACGTGACACAATTCACGTAACAAGTCATCACAGGAGACACCCTAAGGTGTGTAACATGATTCTTCCTTTACCATCATTATGCTTCTCTTTCTGTGATCCTTGGAGGGTATTGAATGGATAAATTATATTTTTCCGCTGCTTATCCATGATCAAAATCCTACAGTGGTATCAGAGCCACTGGTCGTAGAACATAGACGTGGTTTATGTGTTACTTTTTGATAGTTTTACACTTTAAATTTATTATTTATCGCGTAAAACAAGACAAATAAGGCATATGATGCAATTTGTCAATAATCAAACAAAACAAGACCTCGTTTTTGCATTGGAGGCATGAATTAGTGAGTTTGATAAATTTTAGGATCTTAGATGTAGATCTCATGGGCATCCTATTGAAAGAAGGGGTTCGTTTCAAACAAGGAAACTACCAAACTTGGGCAACAAGCAAAAAATGAGTTGTTTGGAAACAACTCCAAAAGAGGTTCGGCCCCCCCTAGGGGGACCTCCTGTAATACCCCGTTTTTATTAAAAGAGTAATTTGTTGAATATTCGTAGTTAAATATTAATTATTTAGCAAAAGGGGAGGTGGTTGTCGTTTCGAGAAGTATGAACTAGTTAAATAAATACTCAGGTTGGGGTAGAAGTTGTAGTTATTAGAAACATTAAATACTTATGAGAAATTTAATAAAAGTTAATAAAATAAAAATAAAACAAATATTTCTCACAATTCCCTAGCCCTCCTGCACTCACGTTTCCCAGTACCCCCTCTTTCTCTCTCCCTCTATGCCTCCTTCTCCCTCGATCAAACAGAAAAGAGAGCCAGCAGCAGCAGCACTGGCCTTCGGCCACTGCAACTACCGCCGCCGGAAAAAAACCCGACGGCGAAATCCACGCCGCCACCACCTCCTGCTCCCCTCTCTTTCCCAACCTCTCTTCTCCCTCCCCACTCACTAGAGATCCAAGAAAGATCTCCAGAAGCAGCAGCAAGGCCGCAACAGGGGAGTGACAGAGCCGTCGTCGCCGTCGTTCACCGTTTTTGCCGGCGACGAGCTTGGCCCGATCAAAACAAGACCACCCACCTCCATCTCTCTATCTCTTCAGCACCCAGAGGCTCCGGCCAGTCCCTAGGAGGACTCACCCGCACCCAGAAGTGACCGGAAAAGCTCCGATCTGCCACCATCTCCGGCGACCTCGACGACGACCTCAAACCGACGCAATTCTTGACCGTTTTAAGTGATTTTTGGTGCGGGTACACTCTAAATCCTATAATTAGTCGTTTTATGCAATCAAAATCACTACTTGAGCCTTGAATCCATGCTTATATGGATCGATTTGATAGTTTAAGTATAGGGGGGTGAAAGTGTCTTTTCTTATAACTTGGAGATATAATCTTTCATTTACCAGAACTGTTTATAGTTATGAGAAGGGGGTTGTTTTGTACATTCTGAAAAGCTGAGGGTATTTATTGTGGCATCTGAGACTGTTATTTTGGTAGGGGGTTAATTTTGTCTTTTTCTGAAATATTGGTTACACAATTTTGTATGTATATATATATATGTATATATAAGCATGGAAATATTAAGGATAGGAAATTTAGATTTAAAGTTACACTTCTAATTATTATAAATAGAAATAACTTGAGTAGTAGAATTTTTACAATAAATAGTTGTTACAAAGTAAACTAGAGTTGTTTAGTATATTATGCCTATTTATTCAATAATCAATATCGTTTTGATTACCTAGCTAATCTCAACATATTGTAAAGTGACATTCTAAATAAATTGCTTGTCTAAATATCGTTTTATTTTTAGAAAATAATAATAATAATAATAATAATAATAATAATAATAATAATAATAATAATAATAATAACAATAACAATAACAACAACAACAACAACAACAATAATAATAATAATAATAATAATAGTAATAATAATAACAACAACAACAACAACAACAACAACAACAACAACAACAACAACAACAACAACAACAACAACAACAACAACAACAACAACAACAACAACAACAACAACAACAACAACAACAACAACAACAACAACAACAACAATAAGTTTATGAATAGATTCTTGACTTAATATTTTATCTTTCTCTAAATTAAATTATTTCTCATACTTGTAAATATATATTACATACTTATTTTCAAACATATTTATATTTTTAAAGTATCTTCTCCTAAACAAGTTAGTATATTGTATTTTTAAGAGTCTACATACAATAATAAATTTTGTTAAATTATTTATTCTAGAAAAGTTAAGTGTAGTTGTTAAAGAATCAAGTGTGGTTCTTTATAATAACGTCTAAGCTAGTATTTTTTTTATTTTAATAGTTTACAGTTAAGAAATTCTAAAATAAAAAGCAAATATATTATTTTCTCACTATTTAAAATACAAGTGTATTATTTGTGAAGTTGAATAGTAATATTAGATAATTATAATTTAAGGGTATGATTATTGTAAACTAGCACACTCTCGACAATTATAGCCAAGAAGAAGATTTAGACGTCGTATTGAATTAAATTGGACTTTCTCACGTCATATTACGTGATGGTTAGACTCTCGATTAATTAAAAAGTATCAATTTGTAGGTGACAAATTTGTAGACGAGGGCTACGTTTACCTGTAAGAGCTTACGTGCTATTTGCCGTATTGTCGAGGTGAGTAAACATGCCAAGTCTAGCGTGCCTAGCTTCTTCGTGTCGGAATATGATTTTATAATTTGTCTCAAAATGTGTTTTGTGACTTACACGCTTTACTTGGGATTTGGTTGTGTTTGAAATATTTTCTTTGAAATTGACACGTGAAAATAATAACGCGTAATAACGTAAAGTGGAAAGAGTTGTGCGGGGGAAAAATATTATTATTGTCGTGTTGGCTTTAGCCACTCGGCCTGTGATTATTATTGTCGTGTTGGCTTCGTCCACTCGGCCTGTGATTATTATTGTCGTGTTGGCTTTGTACACTCGACATGTGTATTTTAACCGGGTTGCGACCTGCCGGGTCGCTCCATGTACTCACCTCTCTGGTCACAAGAAGTCTTAGGGGGGTGTCGGCACTTAAGGTCTTGGATGCTTGTGATGGATTATTCTTCCCCGTATCAACTAATGGATTTCATGGTTTGGATATTGGATATTAATGGAAATGAAAATATTGAGATTATATGGTTTGAATATTAGATATAAATTTAATTATGATTATTGGAGGTTTTCTGAAAAATTTACGAGAACTCGGGAATGTCTTACTATTACACCGTCATTTACTTCCGCTGTATTTCTATTTGAAGTTAAATACTTGTGAAATATTTATTCTTCATCCATTTATTTTTGTTACTTGAGTTTAAAATATCCCGTCTCCGATTTACATGCTTGGGTGTTATTCGCTCAGTATTTCATTGCTGACTTTAGAAACGGCGGTTCCTGTTTTAATTCCCACCGCAAGTCTAGATGGAGAAGGCTTGGCTTAGGAGGGGGAAGTGCGGACTTATCTAGTTTTATCAGCACGCCTAGTAAATCGCACTCTAGACTTTTCAATTTGTGTAATAATATTTTAAGACGATGTGTGAAACTTTTGTCATATGTAATATATAACTGTGGCAGTGTTTGTTCTCGATTTCCGCCATCTCGTATTGAGTAGCACCCACCCCGGGCTCTCCGATCCGGAACGAAAAGTCTGGGAACCAAGGGGTGTTACACCGCCCTCCTTGCTTGCCGCCCAAGTAAGGCACGACCTAGGGGCGGGGGCTGCCCTAGCACACAGCCTAGCCGTGTGGGCTAGGGGCCGGCCGGCTCAAGGTCTACGCGGTCCTCTTGGAGTTCGGCCAAGTAGTTGGTTGGGCCCTTTGGACCATTTTGAGTCTAGATAAATTCTAAAATCAATTAAAATTGACCAAACGCGTTAAATTTGGATTTTAACTGTTTATGTGCAATTCAAATGGTGGTTGGATATGGCCTTAGGATGTGGTTTGATGTTATTGTTTAATTTCGTGTTTTGGTTTACGGCCTGCGAGCTGATCAATTTTATGTAATAAATAATTAGGGTTTTTTGGCCTGCGAGCCATTTTTTTTCTCAACTTGTGAGATTTATTTTATTTAGTATAGTTGTTAGCTAGTGCTAGATAGAATAGATTGTTAGCCAAGATTGAAGAAAAGAAGACCAAAGCCAAAGGAGCCACAAAATATGGAGCATGGAGCATGGAGCATTCCACATGATTATGGAGGATGGACCAAAAGATGAAGACGCATGGAGATGTGTTTGCTTTTAGGGTTCATAGATAATTCCATTGGCTTGGAATTATCTTAGTCTAGAAAAAGCCATATCCACATCACATTTTATTTTATTTTGTGGTTGTTTAATTTATTGTCTTATTATTTTATGGGTGGTGTATGGATGATGCATGCAATTAGGATAATAAAATAATTAGACAACCCGGACCTATTATTTGGAGTTGTGCCCAAACTCAAATAGATAGATCAGCTGATATGGATCAACAAAACCAATTAAAAATTGAATTTTAAAATCCCTCAAAATGCAAATATTGTGTTTTTTGCCTTCTCGTTATTTAAGCACTCATTATCATCACGATTTATCAAGTCCGTGCATGCCAAAGCAAGGCGACTTGGTTCATAATGATGGAATGTGATGGCACAAACAAGTAATGTGCAATTGTTTAAATAAGAGGTTCAACACAACTAGGCTATTAATTTGATTAAAACCTAGAGGCAATCAATTGGGATTATCCATACGGATGGATAAATAATGAGTTATTTGCCCAATTGAACCAACGTTGCATGGGATGCAATTATAATTGTTCCTACCTAAAGTAGTCAAATTTTGGGTGACTTGCCAAAGCAAGCTCAAAATGAGATGAAACATCGATCTTGGCCCACTAGAAAATATTAGGATATTTTTCGCATTAATATCTTGAGGGTTATTAATCCGTAGAAAAATAGTGGGAGATATATTTGATAAACTAGTCATTATTGAATATCGTCAAAATTCACAAATACTAAAACTTGCGTATTTTTCGTTTGTAGAATTCCAAATGGCAAACAACTCATCGAGTTCACAACATTCCCTACGATCTGTCCTTGAGAAGGACAAGCAGGGCCGGCCCTATAGCTAGGCAGCCGAGGCGGCCGCCTTAGGCCCCCGGGCCGGCAGGGCCCCCATGTGCTAATTGTAATTTTTTTTAAATATAGTTATAATTAAGTTAATTATATAACTCAATGTAAACTTTCAATGAAGACTATGTTAGTTTAGTGGTAATCATTGCTTTTGTCACAAGTTTGATTCAAGTTCGAATCTCGTTGGTGACGAATGTGAATTTTTTTTTATTGGAAAATTTTAAGGTTGAAGAACATTAATTAAAGCTAACATGAATCTCATAATTTACACATAATTATTAGAAGTCTACAAATGTTTAATTTAACATACTACTTTACGTATATTTTTTCAAACTTTGGGGGCCCAAAATCATTTCTCGCCTTAGGCCCCCAAGTGTCTTGGGCCGGCCCTGAGGACAAGCTCTCTGGAACCAACTTCCTTGATTGATACAGAAACTTGAGAATCGTTCTCAAGCAAGAGAAGAAACTGTACGCAATAGATGAGCAAGTTCCAGCAGGTCCAGAGAACAATACCCCTGCAGCCCTAAAGGCGTATCAAAAGTGTGTTGATGACGCCAATGATGCAGCCTGCCTTATGCTATGCACCATGACTTCTGAGCTTCAGAAGCAACACGAAAACATGAATATTGTCGATATGATCGAGCATTTGAAGCAGCTCTTCCAAGAGCAGACAAGGGTTGAGAGGTATGAGGTCTCTAAGGCATTGTTCAAGTGTCATCTGGCTGAAGGAAACCCTTTGGGACCTCATGTACTCCGTATGATCGGATACTTGGAGAATCTCGCGCGACTAGGGTTTCCGGTCGGCCAAGAGTTGGCCACCGATCTCGTGTTGCAATCATTTCGTGAGAGTTATGGACAGTTCATCAGGAACTATAACATGAACGAGATCGTAAAACCACTGCCAGATTTACTCAATATGTTGAGGACAGTTGAACAAAACATTAACAAGGGTAAGGGCAAGGCCATTATGATGGTGCAGAAGGGAAAGGGCAAAAAGTTTGCCTCATCCTCCAAGGGAAAAGGCAAGTCAGTTGCCAAGTCCAAGGAACATGTCCTTAAGCCTGTTGGTGGCATTGCCAAAGGTGTGACTAAAGGTGAGTGTCACTACTACAGTCAGCCTGGACACTGCAGGAGGAACTGCCCAAATTATCTAGAGGACAAAAGGCTTGGAATAGTGATTCCACCACCACCACGTATTTTTGTTGTAGATGTCAATTTAACTATCTCTACATCATGGGTATTGGATACTGTATGTGGATCTCACATTTTTCGAAATGTGCAGGATCTAAAGAGTAGTAGAAGATTGGCTAAAGGGGAGATAGACTTGCGCGTTGGGAATGGAGCAAAGGTTGCTGCATTAGCTGTAGGCGTATGCGAGCTGTCTCTGCCTTCAGGATTAGTTTTAGAATTAAATATTGTGCCTGCTATGAGCAGAAACATTATTTCTATTTCTTGTTTGGACAAGGAAGGTTTTATTATTTCAATAAAGAACAATTGTTGTTCATTTTATTTTAATAAATTCACTATTGTAGTGCGCAATTATTTAATGGACTATATGTCATTGATCTAAGCAATCCTGTCTACAACATTAATACCAAGAGGATTAAAATAAATGATTTAAATCCTGCTTACTTATGGCACTGTCGTTTAGGCCACATAAACGAGAAACGTGTATCTAGACTCCATAAAGATGGATTTCTAGACTCATTTGATTTTGAATCATACGAGACATGTGAGGCTTGTTTATTGGGAAAAATGACAAAGTCCCCTTTCAATAAGAAATGTGAGAGGACTAGTGAGCAATTGGCGCTCATACATACTGATGTGTGTGGGCCATTTGCCACGCCTGCCAGGGGTGGTTACGTCTACTTCATTACATTTACTGATGATCTCAGTAGATATGGATTTGTGTACCTTGATAACTCTCTATTAGAGTTCTATTTCTTGCATATTTTATATCGTTTTGCGTGATTCCCGGGTTGAAATATGAGTTTTACACTATGAATGTTGAGAAAACGTAGAAAGTTGAGTTTCTAGCACTTTATTGTTAATCCGGGCGTTTCGATGTTACTTGTCAAATATAATCGCTTGGTATGGTTTTTCATGTTGTCTTGACAGGAACGGATGCTAAACGATGTTTAGGAGGCATGAAATGAGCTTCGGAAACAAAGCAAACTCAAGAGGAAGCAAGAGAAGCAAAGTTAGAAGAGCAAAAGTGACCAATCTCCACTATTTTGATAGTATCTTGAGTTCTAAAATTCATTTTGGAGTGAGATTAGTGGCAAATGAAAGTATACTCAGATAGCTTTCCAACGATAGGTCACGGAGCTAAAACGGATATCGGACGAGAAAGATATGGTCCGACAAAGAGGATGCAAATCTGAGAAAATTCCCAGGGGAGTTCGTGCGAACAAAATTTTGTTCGCACGAACAAATGCCTTAGAAAAAATTTAAGATGGCAAAAAGAAGTGAAAAAGGGACTGCTGGAAAATAAAAACAAAATTCCTGTTCGTACGAACACTTTTCGCACGAACAGTCGGGTGTTCGTGCGAACAGAGAGGCTAGACGCGGATTTTTGGGTTCTTTTGGTAATTTCTTGAAAGTTTGAAGACTCTAACCTATTTCCAACGTATTGGGAGGATCCTAAGGAGGTATTCACACATAATTGGAGTCTAGAGAGCTGGAGAAGACAGGAGAACAAGCTTGGAGCAAGGATCATCAATTACATTGAAGATTTTAGCGTTTGATCTTCGTTTCTTCATCTTTTCTTCATGAACTCTATTATTTTGATCATGTTGAACAATATTATGTCTAGCTAAACACTTTAAGCTAGGTGATTGATGAGAAACTAGGGTTTGTTGGATGATTTTACGGATTTTGGACTCGATGCATGCTTTTAGCTTAAATTCTTTGAACGTTCTCGTTAGCTTATCTATTCTTGTACTTATTTATTAATGTTCTTGGCTTGATCACCCGTAGAATATTACTTGTTGATAGGGTTGCACGAAAGTGAACTCATTGAGACGTGTTAAAGAATAGTTTAGGTGATCTTGTAGTTTCTTGAGACCGAGAGGAGATAGGAACTTGATTAATCGTGTGAGTGTAGTTTCGGTTGATATTGTTAGAAATTAGTGAATTCGGTGGACCGACAGGAACCGGTGAACGAGCCTAACTACTCAACTAGATTGTAGTGATAGACGGAGGTGGACCGAGAGGACCCGAAAGCTATTGATTGCACAAATTCACGTGAGATCGAGAGAAGATCGTGATGAGCATTACCCGGTATAACTAGAACGTGCGTAGAGTGTTTCAATCATAACCCGTAAATCGTTAACAACCCTAGGGACCATCAATTACCTAGTTCTTCCTTATTAATCGTATTAGATCACAAGTTATTTTCATTTAAAAGTGAAAATTTCACAAAAATAGTTAGTTAGTAGTCATTTATCTTAGTCGCTTGTTTGTGGGCGACAAATTTATGAAATCAAACCCTTTTTACTTGTTACTTAGATATCGTCAAGTTAATTTCTAGTTAGCTAGTAATCGTAAATTCCCTTGGGTTCGATACTCGGAGTCGTAAAATACTCCACTTACTACTTGACCGTATACTTGCGTTTAAGCTCGTTAAGAATTCGCATCAAGTTTTTGGCGCCGTTTCCGGGGAACTTAACGGTTTATTAGTTTAGTAGAAATTGATTTAGGATATCTCTTTTATTTTTGTTTAATTAGCTATTTTGTTTTCTCACTTGCATTTGATTCTGCTTTTCAGGTCATCAGTGTATGCCCAGGATCCCTAGAGAACTTGTGCCCCAACTTGAAGACCCAGAGCAGTTATTCAGAGATTAGAGGAGAAGACAGAAACAGAGCACTATGGGTGATCAATTGACCAACACGCAACTCAATCAGCGGGTGGCAGAGTTGTCTAAACCGGTGAATGATCGCAACGCCCAGACACCATACAACAAGTCTGGACAGGCTATTGTGCAGAAGTTTCAGTCGTCCACCTATGGACACAATACGGCAATTGTAGTGCCAGAGATACAGGCCGAGCACTTTGATCTTAAGCCTGCGACAATTCAGACGGTGACCAATCAGTTCCAGTTCTATGGGAACAGGGATGAAGACCCCAATGAATTTATTGGGAGGTTCAACGCGTACATAAAGACTGCCAAGTAAAAGGATGTAACAGCAGAGGCGTTGAAGCTAATTCTTTTCCCTTACTGTCTTAAGGGTGCAGCTGAGAAGTGGCTACAGTCAAGAGCTCCTGATTCGATAACTACATGGGCTCAGTGTGTGGATGAGTTCATGGCCAAGTTTTATCCATTTCAACGGGTGATTGAGCTACAGGGTGATATTCTAGGCTTTCGGCAACATGCCGATGAAACTGTAGTAGATGCATGGGATCGTTTTATGCATTTGATCAGGAAGTGCCCAAACCATGATTTTGGGGATTACAAAATTTTGCAAGTCTTCTACTATGGTCTAGAACGTCACAATCAGGAGCTGGTTAACAGAGAAGCTGGAGGCAATTTTCTGTACTTTGTTGACAAGGAAGGAGCCGATGCGCTCATGAAGCAGCTCGCTAAGCAGGACTCACAACTCTATGATTCCAGGAGATTATCGGCATTGCCTGAACCTAAAGATGATGAATGGAAGACTGGGATTAGCAAGATGGTGTCAGATTTAGCCAAGCATGTGTATCGGGATAAGAAGCCAGTTGCACGAGTAGAGGAGCAGGAATTTGATTCAGCCTTGGCCCAGATTGCAAGTGAAGATGTGAACTTTGTGGGGGCACAAGGACAGCGGCAGAATTGGAACCAAGGGAATTACAGACCAGGCACAAGAGATCATCCAGGTTTCAGGTATGGGGATCAGTCTGGGGCTATATACGCAGCTGGATATCAGCACATGCCACAAGCACCAGTGTCGCAGGCTCCACCACCGGCTGTTGTAGCGCCAAACCCAGAGATTTCTGTACTCACTAAGGCATTGACACAGCTGAGTAACAACATGAATGATATGACCACGACGGTCAATGCTATGTCTTCTGATTTGCAGGCTACATAGACTTCTCTTCGTGCACTAGAGGTTCAAGTTGGACAAATTGCAACGCAATTATCTGCTAGAGCACCTGGTTCTCTACCGTCTGACACAGAGAATGTGCGCCAGGTAAATGCCATTACCACTCGCAGCGGGGTTTCGTTGACTGATCCACCATACCCGAGCCATGCCAGAGCTGAAGCATCAAAGGCTAAGGAGCATGAGGTCTTCGATTCTGAGAAGACACCTATCATGGTCCCCCAATCAAAGGGCATGACTCCACATGATGAGGAAAATTCCAATGAGGTATTACCACCACCCTCTTCTTCAAAAGATGTACCTTTTCCATTGAAAACTAGAAAGAAGAAGAATGACTCTGAGGAGTACAGGAGATTTCTCAGTATTTTCTCCAAACTGCACATAAACATTTCGTTGATTGAGGCGCTGCAGAAAATGCCTAAGTATGTGCGATTTATCAGGGATGCAATCTATGGGAGAAAAGCTATGGCTTACTTTCAGACAGTGAAACTGAATGAGCAGGTGAGTTCATGTGTCTTGCATGGGCTACCCAAGAAGAAGAAAGATCCAGGTAGTTTTGTGATTGAGGCTACACTTGGTGGGGCATATACAGGCAGGGCTCTATGTGATTTGGGGGTGAGGGTCAACTAGATGCCGCTTTCAGTATTTAAAAAGCTAGGTGTGGGGGAGCCTAGTAAAACCTGGATTAATCTGCAGTTCGCAGATAAGTCGTCCAAGAAGGCCATTGGGGTGGTAGAAGAATTACTTGTGAGGGTTGGTAGTTTGATCATGCCAGCTGATTTTGTGATCCTTGACATGCCAGTTGGTGACGTTCCGATCATTCTTGGTAGGCCCTTTCTGGCTACCGGTCGGACTTTAATTGATGTGGAGAATGGAGAGTTGATCATGAGGGTCAACGATACTGTGGAGACCTTTCAGGTTTTCAAACCGACTCCTCAGTACACTTATGAGGTGAATCCAGACTTGCCATTTCCTGTGAAAGTTGTGCGTGGATTTGTAGAGTTGACACAAGAAGATCCGCCAGATCCTAAGGGTAAACAATCGAGTGTGCAGGCGCACGAGGTGGTCATGAGTATCCAGCGCCAGAAGTTGGATGCGACACGACCTGCCAAACCACCTTTCTGAGCCTCATGAGGTAACATGGTCGGGTCGTCGACCTTAAATTATAAAACGCTGCTTGGGAGGCAACCCAATGTAGAGTAGGATTTTATTTATTTATTTATTTATTTATGAGTTCTCTATATTTGACTATGAGGGGTGAGAGAGAGTGGACTTATTTTTCCAATCAGTGTGCAGGGACACAGGTACAGAAGACGCACCGAATTCCCCTTCTTGATGTGCATGTTAGAGATTGCACGAACTTTGGGAAAGAGAAAGCCCCACAAGATTATGCATAAAAGAACAGAGAATTGCTCGAGGTCGAGGACCGATTCCAATATGTTGGGTGCCACACGCATGAGAGGGCTACAATTTATATCTTAGCAGCACATCGGAATCCGGGCGCGTAGAGACTTCTCCGGAAATTGTCAACGGTCCACAAGACCCCTTCTTGTTGCAATTTCGTGGCAACGGTGCCCATGTAGGTCCGGGCACCCAGGTACCTCTAACACTCTCTTTCAAATTTATGTTTTTGAGCGATGAATGTTGCAATCCACCGCCTATACATTTAAGCGAGGAAACCTCCTAGTTGATCTCTAAATTCTTCGAGGACAACGAAAAGCTTAAGTGTGGGGGGGGTGTATCTACGTGCGCTAGCCATGTCTTTGTTTGCATCGCCTTGTTACACACAGTTTTGTGTTCGTATTGTGTTGGTTTGTGGTACGATTGTGTAGTTTATGCATTTTTTTAGCACTTTTACTTTATTGATTCGCCTACCCAATATTGTGATTAATCGAGTTGGCCAAAATGCATGTAAAGTCTAGGAAATATGAAAAAAAAAAAGAGAAAAGCAAAAATCTATAAAAATTTAAAAATTTTGAGAAAGGGAAATTGATGAAGCTAGAAACCGAAGAGAGTTCAATAAAAGAGTCTCGGAGAATAGGAAGCACTGTAGTAGGGATGTCTTTAATTCTTAGTATCTTGCGCAACTGTTTCACGAAAGGATGTCCCGGGTATTCAAGGAATGTGGAAAGTAGATGAGGGCATACCTTTAGTTCCTTTATTGTGCTAGGAGGATTTGGTCTTTGGGGTAGTCGAATAGTATGTTTTCGAGTGGAAACTTGTGGCCTCTTGTAAATCTGGGGTGGACCTTCGTGTTGAGTCGGTTCCATGTGGTACACTGCTCTAGCCTAAGTGAAGTTAGGGAGTGTTAAGGTGGTTTCAAGAGCTAACCGAAAAATCCCACACTTAGTTTCTCTGAATGCACGGTTGAAAAATTTGTAGAGAATGAAAAAGAAAAAAATGAATCAAAATATTCTCTTGGATTAGATACGGTGAACAACCTAATGTGCCTCCATTCACGTGGAGAATTTGGATTCAATCCAATTAGAGAAACTAGGGAAAATTAAAGTCAAGCCGTATTACACGGAGTTGTGTCTCCCGTCACTGGGACAACTTGCATTCAATGCAATAACGGCTAAGAGGGTCTGAAAACCTCAAATGACTTGGCGACGAAAGACTATCTTAGTACTTAAGATGCCTAGACCCTCTGAGCTAAAGGACATGCCCAAGTCTTGGATTGTTTATGGTGGATGTTTGGGGATCCATTAGTGAACTTGTGCGTATGATCATCTTATCTCAATTTCTTGCTATTGGTTGTGAAATTTCGAAAAAGACTTGTGAGAACTTGATAATTTTGGTTAGTGACAGCGAGATTGCCCAATCTCTAAAGAAAAAAAAATTGCTCTATTAAGTGCAGTTTTCACCATTAACCGTGTTCCATCTAAATCAGTCATGAAGACACCACATGAGATGTGGAGTGTGAGGCTTCCCACACTGTCGTTCATGAAGATTTGGGGCTGCGGTGTCTATGTAAAGCGTTTACAATTAGAAAAGCTAGGGCCAAAGTCGGATAAGTGTAAGTTTGTGGGGTACCCTAAGGAAACAAAGGGTTACTACTTCTACAATCCAACTGAGAACAAAGTGTTTGTTGCTCGGTCTGGCGTGTTTCTAGAAAGAGAGTTTGTCTCTAAAGAAGCAAGTGGGATGACTGTAGAACTTGAAGAAATTCAAGAACCACAAATCACTGAACCAACTATGGAACATGAACAGGATCCACAAGAAGTTGTGGAACAGCCTGTTCAGGTAACACAAGAGCTTCGTAGATCTAGTAGAGTGCGCCAGGAACCGAGAGGTATGTACTTCTCGTGACAGATTCCGGTGACACGATACTCATAGATGATGAGCCTACTACCTATGAAGAGGCCATGAAAGGGCCAGACTCTCAGAAGTGGCTAGAAGCCATGAGATCCGAGATGGAATTCATGTATACCAACAAAGTATGGACTTTGGTGGAACCACCCAAAGGGGCGCGGCCCATAGGGTACAAGTGGGTCTTCAAGAAGAATATCGACATGGATGGTAATGTGATTACCTATAAGGGCTGATTGGTGGGTAAAGGATTCAGACAGATTCATGGTATTGACTATGATGAAACCTTTTCACCAGTCGCTACGACCAAATCCATCCGAATCCTACTTGCAAATGCAGCATACTACGACTATGAGATCTGGCAGATGGATGTCAAAATAGCATTCTTTTATGGGAATCTCCTTGAGGACGTGTATATGATACAACATGAGGGTTTTTAAGATCCAAAGCAAGCCAACAAAGTCTGTAAGTTGCAACAATCCATTTATGGGTTGAAGCAAGCTTCTAGGAGTTGGAATCGACGTTTTGATGAAGTAGTCAAAGAGTTTGGCTTCATCAGAAATGAAGATAAGTCTGGTGTCTACAAGAAGGTAAGTGGGAGCTCTGTAGCTTTTCTGGTTTTGTATGTGGATGACATACTACTCATTAGAAACGACGTTCCCATGCTGCAATCTGTTAAAGATTGGCTAGGAAAGTGTTTCTAAATGAAAAACTTAGGGGAAGCAGCCTATATACTAGGTATAAAGATCTATAGAGATAGATCTAAAAGACTGCTGGGCCTAAGTCAAAGTACATATATTGACAAGTTGTTGAAGCGGTTCAACATGCAAGATTCCAAGAAGGGATTCTTGCCCATGTCACATGGAATTACTCTTTCGAAGAGTGGTTGTCCTTTTAATGAGATTGAGAAGGAACGCATGAGTAGAATTCCCTATGCCTCGGCCATAGGATCTATCATGTACGCCATGTTATGTACTAGATCAGATTCGTCATATGCCTTGAGTATGTTAAGCAGATACTAATCCAATCCGAAGTGAGATTCACTGGATTGCAGTAAGGAACATCCTAAATTACTTGAGAAGAACTAAGGATGCTTTCTTGATATTTGGCGGTGAGGAAGAGTTGCGTGTAAGGGGTTACACGGATGCAAGCTTTCCAAACCGACATTAATGACTTTAGATCACAATCGGGATATGTGTTTTGCCTGAATAGAGCAGCGGTGAGCTGGAAGAGTTCCAAGCAAGAGACAGTGTCTGATTCTACAACAGAGGCTGAGTACATTGCTGCAAATGGCGCAGCAAAGGAAGCTGTTTGGATCAGAATTTTTTTTTCTGAACTTGGTGTGGTTCCTAGCATTGCGGATCCAATAGAGTTGTACTGTGACAACACTGGGGCGATCGCGCAATCAAAGGAGCCCATTTCACACCAGAAATCCAAGCACGTGCTCAGGAAGTTTCAGCTAATTCGAGATATTATCGATATAGGAGACGTTCGGATATGCAAGATTCCTACAGATGAGAATCTGTCAGATCCACTTACAAAGCCGCTTGTTCAGTGGAAGCATGAAGGGCACACTAGGAGCATTGGCATACTAGATGCATCAGATTGGCTCTAGTGCAAGTGGGAGACTGTTGAAATAGATTCCCTAGAGGCAATCTAGTTTAGTATGAATTTATTTTGGCAAGAACATTCATTGTATTATTTATTGGATATTTAATATAACGAAGTCCTTAGATTTATAATTGTGTTGTTTATCTTAAATATCCCTAGTCCAGTATAATGATTAATAGGACAATCATCTATAGACTAGTATGGGTTGGATTGATATGGAGATATCATGATCCAACACATGCGTGTGCATTAAGGGTAATGGCGCACTGGATTGACCCATCTCCGAGAAGGCTACATACATGTTATGTTGAGTCACAAGCGCTTCTCGTGGTGACAACGGTATTGTCATCCTTAGACTTGAAGTCACTAGATTGTGTAGTTGTGGATTATTGTGATTTTCGTAGCGTCAAACGCTACACCGTAACTGGGGTAGCTATAAAGGCATGTACCGGATACAATAAGAAGCAAGTTTAGAAATCGTAGTTAGACGTAGATGGAATTTTTCCCTCCCACATAACGGGAGAAAATATCCAAGGCCACTCGAGGGATAGTGCTTATAGAATGTCTGGCCAGACTCAAATAAATCAATATAGGATATTGATGTTATTTGCACGAATAAGGCTATTCCCAGGATCGAGAAACTATGGATTGGATATACGAGTGTGACTTGTATGTCTCGTTTCCAATACGACTATAGAGACAAAGGGATGTGACAATTACTTTTACAAGGTTTGTCGGATGACTATTCTATTAGTTGGCTAGAATGGATGTTTTGCTAGAGACCGCTCCATATTATCAAATTGTTGCTACCAACTAGATAGAACCTATGGGGTCACACGCTATATAGAGTTGAACTAGATTTGGGAATTAGTTAATATGATTAATTAATTAGAAGGATCACTTTGCAACACCTTGCAAACTTAGTAGGACTAATTTGCAAGGAAGGGACTAAATCGAATTCTAGTAGGAATAGAATATCTCCTTTAGGTAGTTAACAAGAATTTGTTGGACTATATAAAGGATGCTCCTTTCTTCCTTCCCACACTTATGAACTTATCATTCATAACTTGAGTGGGAGAGAACAAAGGAGAGAGAGCAAGCAACAAGAGGGCCGACCCGACCCCCTTGCCGCCGCCCCGTCCCCGTCGGCCGACAAAGGAGGCCGAATCCTCCTTGTTGCCTCGCGTTGTGTGATTTCTTCTTCCTCTTCCTCCGGTCCAAGCTAGCACAAAAGGAGAATGAAGATCTAGATCTCAACTCTAGGCGTGGATCAACCGTAGAGATGTGACACAATCCACGTTACAAGTCATCACAGGAGAAACCCTAAGGTGTGTAACATGATTCTTCCTTTACCATCGGTATGCTTCTCTTCCTGTGATCCTTGGAGGGTATCGAATGGATAAATTATATTTTTCCGCTGCGTATCCATGATCAAAACCCTACACGTTGAGCATATAAGGTAGGGCGATTGTAATATCCCGTCCCACATCGAGATATTGTGGATTGATAATGTGGAATAGATGTTTTGGTTGGGAGATCGTTGGTTTATGTCCCACATTGGAGATTTATGAGTTTGACATCTGGTATATGGTAAACCTTGTGGACTACTACTAGCACCTTCAAGGCTTAAGCAATTTTATCCGGTGGTATGGGTAAAGAATGTGATGGGACAGTAATTCGCTCGGGGTGTTACAAATGGTATCAGAGCCAACCCTGGTCCCGCAAGGGCTCTGTGACGGTTCGCCGGCAACCAAGGGGATACGTGACTGGGCACACTCGACGAGGACGTCGAGCATATAAGATGGGGCGATTGCAATATCCCGTCCCACATCGAGATATTTGGATTGATAATGTGGAATAAATGTTTATATGGTTGGGAGATTGTGGGTTTATGTCCCACATTGGAGATTTGTGAGTTTGACATCTGGTATATGGTAAACCTTGTGGACTACTACTAGCACCTTCAAGGCTTAAGAAATTTTATCCAGTGGTACGGGCAAAGAATGTGATGGGATAGTAATCCGCTCGGGGTGTTACATCTTCTTTGCCCGCTCTAGAGCTCAAGGACTTTGGGAAGTGGCGTCAGTTGATTTTATACCCCATCCTAGCACTGATATTCAGTTGTGGATCAAAAGCACAGTCTCTGCCAAATTGGCACTGGTTTGCTGCTATCTTGTGGATTCTTTGGACCACTAGAAATAAAATGATTTTTGAAAAGCAGCTCTTTACCAGAGAAAGTTTGATTCAACAAAACTAGTGTCATGGCTGCTTCTATTTTACCAGCTTGTACTATGAGGCATTATCATTCTTAACATGATTCTTGTTGCTATTCTCTTGTTACTTTTATAGATGTGATTGGTTTAGTGGAGGTTGCTGTTGGTGTTGAGCTTCCAGCTTGGGTTCCTGGCCATATTCAATTTGCTCCTTCTGCTATGGTGCCAGTCTCTGATGTTTCACCTCTTGCTGCTTTGCCACCCCCTAGGTTCCCATGCTCTTCAAATGTTGATGTCGCAACCCTGCCTGCCTCTAGTCATACTCTTGTGTTGGGTGCTCCAAACTCTTCTTCAGGCTTCTCTTTGATGGATCAGGATGGTGCCCCTCAAGCTCCAGTTTTTGACCCTCTCCCTGGGGATGAGCTTTCTGCAGCAATCATCCCGTTCATTGATGCCTAGTTGTGTTGGTGGTTTTTGCTTCTTTTTTGTATTTTGATGTTTGATTCTCTATCATCTAGCTTTTAGTTTTGAACTTCTCTTTGTGTTGTGTTGGCCTGCTCTTTTAGAGGCCATAATGTTGTGTTGGCCTGCTCTTTTACATGCTGTTTTGGTTAGCCTGCTAGGTTAAAGGCTTGTTTTGGACTTTATCCCCTCTTTTATGTTGCTTCCGTTTGCTTAAAGTCCTTCTACCGTTTGTATTTATCCATTTCTAGTATTAATATGATGTTTTCTTTGTGGTGTAAAAAAAGTAACATAACTAATTATAGGGACCAATACTGCAAATAAGAGTTTAGACAAAAGATGAAGTAAAAATGTGGGATAGTCTTATGGCTCCTTTATCGGTACCCAAACACTCATATAAAAATGAAGAGAGCGTAACTTATCTCATCCTCCGGCTTATCCACTACCCAAACATTGCCTTAGTGCATATTCAAAATTCTCCTCCTTTTCCAAGTTTGAATTTGACTCGTGTGTTGTAATGTTCCACAAGTAGTTTGATGTTTATCCAGATCACAACAAGCACATCATCGACCACAATCTCAAAACCTCGTCACACGCGAGCGACCAAGGTTGGACCCAAAGTGGTTACAGTCGGCTTCTTCTTACCGCACGCTATAAGCCACAACTAGTCAAGTGTTTTTACTTTTTCCTTTTTTCTCGGGACACGATTGCTACCCATTAATAAAAGCGCTCTACACCTATATCGTCGCCGTCTTCTCTGCCCGGAGAGAGAGAGCAATGGCTTGCTCTTCATGGAGTTTTCCGGTGACGGCAAAACCAAACTCTCCGTCAACAACCTCCGACGCCCTCTCTCCTCTCTACTCATCTTCAATTTCTCAATCGCACTTCTCTCCACCACAACGCCGCACTCCTCACAACTCCTCGTCCCTTTCTCTCCGTCCCCGAACCCTAATTCCCAGCCGGCGTCAATCGAGGAAGCTCCGAACTTCACTGGTAATCCATCTCCTCCAATTTCACTAAACTTGATCTTTTTCTTTGTTCTCTCTGGGTTTGATTGGATGAATTTGATTTGGTTGTTTTGGGGTTTATTATGGACAGGTGGTGTCAGCTTCTGATAGTGTAGAGCCACTGAAGGTGATGATATCTGGAGCTCCTGCTTCTGGTAAAGGAACACAATGTCAGCTCATCACTAACAAAGTAAGCTCTTCTTTTCCCCATTTCTTCTTGCTTAGAAATCTATATTTAGAACCCAGCTTGTGTTTGCCAATCTCTTACTTTGTTTCTTGAATTACATTATTTGGAAAACGGACTTTGGTCATGGTAATGCCTGGTCTGTTGTTTCCTCATTGTCTTGTACCGTGCGGCTTCTTGCTGGTTTTATCTTTAAGCTGATTTTTCTAGAGATACTTCCCTGGGTGAAAATATAGGCAATGAATGATTTGTGATTACGCTCAAACCAGTCAAGCTTGTCTCTTTTCTCATAGTCCCTTGTATCTGATTCTTCTGCTGAGGACTATTTGTTTCGATGTCAAAGTTGAATACTACCCACATCGATACATCATTGCGAACCTAAAAATCTACTATTCTGTATCTAATTTCAGACAGTTTACTAGGTGGAAACATTAGAAGACTTAAAAGTAATACAATGGTGTTACCATTGAACTAAGACCAGCAAGAATTCACACGATTATCTATTATAGTATTTAAAAAAATAAAATAAATGAACCGTGTAACTCAAACATCTCTAGCATCCTCAATTACTTGGAAGTAGATTCGTTTTTCATGGATCAGGATCAACGTTCTCTTAATCAAGTTCATTTGTTAAACACTGTCTTATCATATATTTACATGAGCGTCATTCCTTTTATTGCTCTTAATGTCCCCTGATCCCATTTCATATAGGTGCACCAAGGTGTTTTAGACTTTCTATATCATTTGTGTGGTGATTTTCGTCCTAGACTGCTTACCATAAGCCAAAGCAGGGTCTGTCAATAATACTTTAGTATCCAACAACCTTTCGTTTTGAGTTACATGATATAAAACTCTTGATGCACATTTGGCTATGATGTTTGCGCTCTAATCTGCCATATTTCATCCTATCTCAATACTTAATTAGCATACGATAATGAAAAAATTTCCTCCTGGATATCTCCTACGCCCATTAAGCGTCATTATAACAATTTTTTAGTGAATCCTTCCACCTCTAAGTCTTACAATAGGCCAATACTCTCTCTAGCCATTACGAGAAGAGTGGTTGTAATAAAGCTAGATTCATTCAACAGTGTTGTATTTTTGTTGTCGGTTTATAATAACTACTTCAGGTCCTGGTTAGACTTTTAGAAGGTATTGAATACATGAAAGCAAGAAGCCGTTTGTCTTAAAGAAGTAATTGTGATACCTATTCTTCCAGGTTCTTGAATGCTGGATGACCCACTCGAAAAATGTTTTGATAATTGTTTTTAAGAGTTGGAGATTCTTTTGTCCCATCAATTAGCACAAACTTCAGGCTGAATTATATTAGATGATGTGCAGAGCCTGTTCCATGAAACTTCATCCTGACAAAATGTTAGTGGGTTTGATTTAGATTCGATTTTTGGCTTTTGTCTTCACATCCTGGAGCAGGAGTCATTGTGGTATGATCTTCTAGGATTACAATAGCATATGTGGTTGAGGTGGTTCCGTGGTTGTGGTTGGTCCTATGGTGCTGTATGTAGAAGGTGGGAGGTGTAGTGGTGGTTGTGAAGAAGGGCAAGGATTTCCTGAAAGAAAAGGAGTTTCTTTAATATGTAATTATATGATCTGAAAATTTAGTTTAAATATGGCTACTTAAGTGTTTCCGGATTTTAGATAAAGTTTAGGGGTTTGGCTTTCACATCGTGTAACAGTCTAGTTGGTTCTTCCAGTATTTCGACATAGGGACTACTGCTTTAGATGCCAGAGACTTGTGCATATATCACACTAGTATAACAGTGTGGGCGTGTCTGTTATGGTTGTCAATACCGCACTTTAAAACCAGTGTATTTGTCTTCATCTGGAGACATGTGGCTCTGCTACTTAGATCCAGTAAGGAATAACGCTGGTTGCAGACTAAGACCTTAGGGACAGCAAAGAAAAGAAGCAGTGATGAAAATGACCAAATTAGAAATTCGTTAGATATGATTTTCATGCTTAATTCTGACTAGGAAAGAGCTAGGTAAATGTGAGAGGCCAAAACAAAAGGATGGGGGAGATGCCATTTCCCTTTTCATGACTGTCAGAGCATTAATATACAAAAATTCACGGGAAACCTAGATACATATATAAGATTTTCTTTGACGAAGACCCCTTTTCAATATTTGACACTATTCTTGATACGTTTTCTACATTGTGCAACCTTAACATCATTTTTATTGCGTCATTGCATATTCTAATTTCCTAGTTGCACCCCTCATCTGCCTTAGCATTCTCATTTCTGCTGCACTCATTTTTTTATTATGTTTCTTCTTAATCGCCCAACACTCCATCACATACATCAAATCAAGTCTTACAACAATATAAAACTTCCCCTTCAACCTAGCTGAGTTTGGGAGGTCGCATAACACAACAATACAGAGGCCACTCTGCCCACCCTGGTTTTATCATATGGGTAGTATTATAGTCCATCTCACTATCACTTTGTAAAGTTGACCCAAGATATCTACAATGATCCTTAGGCACCTCTTGCAAGCCAATAGTTATTGTTTCCTCTCATACCGTCATACGGCTACTAAAGTTACACTCCACATACATTGTCTTGTCCGACTAATTCTAAACCCTTCATGTTATAAATTATCCTGCATAGCTCTATAGCCTGCTCATCGTTTTATCAATCGAAACTAATATGGTCTGCAAATAATACACACCCACGTGATATCATCTCGATACTCCTTGTTACCTTATCCATTAACAAAGTGAACATGTAAGGACTTGATGCCGACCATTGGTGTAAACCTATTCTTCTCGCCTTCTCGGGAATTGTCTTGTCTCTCCTCCTAATGTCCTCACACTAGTAACTGCTCCCTTGTACATATCCTTAATCACCTCATATACTGCATGGGTACCCTTTTTTCTCCAAGACTTCCCACATTAGCTCTCTAGGAACTCTATCATATGCCTTATTAAGTATATGGACATTAAATTAGAGGTGTTTCTGAGAAAAAAGGGAGCTGCTGCAAAACTTGGGCAGAAAAGGCCAAATTGCAAAACCAAATTGCAACTTACAAAAGCGTACGATGAAAACACAACTTCTAAACTGACAAACATGATTTCGCTACATGTTTTATAGCTTAGAAAACATGTTTTCATTACACGCTATCAGTTTCCACCAAAAGGTCCTGCCCAACCCAACGCCATTCCACTTTCACTACAATGTTGAGACCAATTCTCGCGCCATCATCCACCTCCAGCAAAATCGATACTCTTCTTCCTGTTAATGGATGCCCAATTTTTCTTGGCAATTGCCCATGAATCCATTGAAGGACACACGAACGAGTGGGTTTTGACATTATCAGAAGTTGAATTATTGAATATCTATATCTAGTCCCATTCTTTTGTTTTGTTAGATTTTTCCAAATCAATATTAAAATGTTCACACAGGGTTGTTTGATACGGGCACGTGTATGGTAGTCGACACGGCACCAAAGCGTAGTGGGAGGAGTCGTCGTGAGCCCGGATATCTCAAAGACTACGTGAGGAAATAGTTCGTTATTTATTAGATAAGGGGTTTATTTATTTAGTTTCATACTTGGGGGGCTTAAGTGATATTTATTAAGTAGTCAGGGGTGAGGGGTAATTAGCAGTCAGACTAGTACTATTTATATGTTGCTTTGGTTCAGTTTTATTTATCGAATGAATTGATTTACAGAATTGTCTTTATTCGGTCAAACCCTAGATTTTGGAGAGTGCAAGCCTCTACAGTGCTGCAAAGGAGAGAGTAGCGTCTATACAGCTACAACCCGATAGCTTAATTGCTATCAAGTGGTGCTTTCATCATGACGAACTTGGAAAATAATACAGAATTTATCACGCAACTCATGGACAAATTGGGCCAACGTTTTGCATAGTTGGAAACTCGCCTGGAGGAAAAATTAGAGAGCCTTGTAGATCGCAAGTTGGCCGCCTTTGAGAGCCGACTGCAATTGCCGGCAAGTCCACGACCACAGCCAACTGGTCCGCAAGATCCGACCGCGCCGCCAGGGGCGACAAAGACCAGCGACGGTCTCCAGGATGGCCGCCTTCCGAGTTTGGACCAACGCCTCATCGGCGCCCTCGCCAGACCGGCTCGCACATAATGGGCCGGCCAAGCCGGCATTTTCAGAACCCAGGAACGCCGATTGGCGGTAGACGACGGCGGGAACGGGTTCGCTCACAACCCAAGTATTGCCTTCGATCGGCCTTTCGACGAAGTCCAACAGACCTCTGCCCTTCTGTCCTCTGTTGAAGATGATGACTTTGACGGGGCTATTCACCCAAAGACCAGATCTGGTTTTTACCCACTGGGCAGAAACCACCCGAACCGTTTGGGTCGTCCGAACCCGGCTGGTTTCTGTTTCACTTACTAGACCCGGCAAAAGGAAGCACGAGGGATTGCAGCTCCATGGGGCTGCCAGCCACGCCACCGCCCAGGTGCTCTCGACACCGCCGCCGACGTGGGTTGGCCGCCAGATACCGATCGCCGCCGACCGTATGGGGCTGCGCCACGGCAGCCACCCCCGACTGGCACCTATGCCATGGGTCGTCAGCACGTTAATTATGACGTCGATCCGTGGGATGGCGAGGAACGGTATGATGACGAGGAAGTTGATTTTCCGGCGTATCCAGCTACTCGCAAGGGCCGTCGCGCCGCATCAGACCCGGACAGGCACGGTCAGAAGCTACGTATTGAGGGTCCTCGATTTTCAGGTATTGACCCACACACTTGGATATATAGAGTAGGGATGAAAACGGTTCGGTTCGGTCCGGTCCGGTTTTAGCACCCATCCGAACCGAACCGCATGTAACGGTTTGGGCAAAACCCAAACCTAATCCGGACCGTTCATGGCTCCAAACCGAACCGAACCGAACCGAACCGTGAATGACCGGTTTGGTTCGGTTTTATTTCTGGAAATATACTATTTCATTTAAAATATCTTAACAGTTCATTTAACAATCAAATGATTGCTAAAATTTATGTGTCAAGCAATTAAAAAATAAGTAGAAAACATTACATCATTTCCAGAACCATTTAATGGGTTCGGTTCAGTTTTGAGGTACATAGTGTATATGATATATGTGTAGAAGTTATCAAGTTTGGTAGTTGTATAGCGTAATATGCTACATAAACGATTCAATTCGGTTTTTACGGTTTTGTGGTATCTCAAACCTAAACCGAACCGTATTATACGGTAGGGATTTTTACAAACCTGGACCGAATTGTAATAGCTTCCAAACCGAACCGAACCAAACCGCCCGGTTCGGCTCGGATTGCGGTTTTTCCGGTTTGAACTTGCATCCCTAATATGAAGTTCAACAATATTATGCTTATTATCAGATTAGGCCAGTTGAACGGCTTCGGTTGGTTGGCGTACTGTTAGAGGGTGAAGCCGCTGAGTGGTTTTGCTATCGCCGTAACAATTACTGGTTTGCCAGTTGGAATGCGTTTTTGCAAGAACTACATGTTCGCTTTGATTCGAACATCTATCATGACTATTTTGGGCAGTTGGCCAAATTGCGACAGCAGACGACCGTACTTGCTTATCAGTCAGAGTTTGAGAAGCTGCTAAATAAGATTGGACCAACTTCTGACGACCACTTGATCTCGTTGTTTGCTGGTTTGAAGGATCCGTTGGGCCGTGAATTGGGTCTACGCCATCCAAGTTCACCCACGGAGGCCTTTTCACTTGCTCGTGAGCTCGAAGCTATTCGCTCTCCCGCACCCGCACAGGTCGGCCCCGTGGCTTCGCCGATTACTTACACAGTTCCTTCGATTCCGTCTCCATCCACGGCTATTTCGAACCAACCGACCACCGTGGTTCCATTGAAGGATCCGCCACCAGTCCAGCGGATCAGCAGGATCGACGAGCGAAAGGGTTGTGTTTCAGATGTGGACAGAGGTGGTCTCGCGATCATCAGTGTGCAACCGCCTGGCAAGTCATGTTCATGGGTGCCGACGATTTAGAGTTGCCACCACCCGACGACCTGCTCTGTTTGGCCGATGCGTCCAGTCTTTGTATCGCTAGTGAAAACAAGACGAATTGCTTGCGTCTCATTGGGTATATTCAGGGCCAGAACGTGTCTGTCCTTATTGACAGTGGGTCAACGCATAGTTTTATCCATCCTAAGTTGGTGGAAAAACTCCATTTGCCAATTACTTGCAACGGTAAGTGTGAGGCGGTTGACATTCAGATTCAGGGTCATTGCTTTTCGGTCGACTTGTTCATCTTAGAGTTCCATGCGGCTCAAATTGTGCTCGGCGTACAGTGGCTTGATAAGTTGGGGCATTTCTCGATTAATTTTGCGACTCTGGAGATGGATTTCAAGTTTGGCGACACTCGCGTGGTCTTACAAGGATTACAAGCCGCGGCACTAGAGGCACATCTTTCTACCCTTCGCCTTGAGGACAACTCGATTGTCAACCGGGGGGGGGGGGAGGTTGATACGGGCACGTGTATGATAGTCAACACGGCACCAAGGCGTAGTGGGAGGAGTCGTCGTGAGCCAGGATATCTCAAAGACTACGTGAGGAAGTAGTTTGTTATTTATTAGTGAAGGGATTTATTTAATTAGTTTAGTGCTTGGGGGGCTTAAGTGATATTTATTAAGTAGTCAGGGGTGAGGGGTAATTAGACTAGTACTATTTATATGTTGCTTTGGTTCAGTTTTATTTATCGAATGAATTGATTTACAGAATTGTCTTTATTCGGTCAAACCCTAGATTTTGGAGAGTGCAAGCCTCTACAGTGCTGCAAAGGAGAGAGCAGCGTCTATACAGCTACAACCCGATAGCTTAATTGCTATCATTGTTGCTGCTACTGGGTCCTTTAATTTCGGTGAAAGTGAAGAATTCAAGTTGGGTGGTTTGAGATTTTGGGATAAATCTGAATTTCAACATTGGAAATTATGAATTTGGGTTTTGTAGTTCAGTTCAAAGTCATGATTTTTGAAGATGATAACTGACAGGTACCCTATATTTTATCAAGAATGCAGAGAGGATAGATGAGGAGAAAATCCAGGTTAAAGAATTAGACAATGTCTTCCTAGACAGTTCAAAAGTGAGGATCCACGAAAGAGAGAAACTGGAAGGAGGTAGAGGAAAATAAATGTTTTGAAGATATTGAGAAGCAGCGGTTAGTAAGTGATAGAGATTCGCAGGAGATAGATGAGGGAGAAGGTAGAAACAGATGTCAAGAGAAAGAAAGTGGCAACATTTCGGGGGGAAATTGAAAGATAGCGTCGAATGGCATCACGGGCAGGGACGGAACTACGTTTTGCTTACCACGGGCAGTGGCCCCCCCTAGATTTTTGCTTAGAAGTAGATAAGTACTTGTATATCTATAGTTATCTCTATATATTAACATTAGCTTTATTAGGTGGCTCTCCCTCACTTGGAGTTTCATACCGATTAGTGAAGATGTTAGTCTTAGAGATTTGATACCGTCACCCTTCAATCACCCTTACATTTGTAACCCACAAGATTAAATGGTATAGAAATATTGCTTGTCACCTCTTATATCACCAACTAGGTATACTTATCAAAATTTCTTATAAGTCCATTGCATTACGTATAAAATGTAGATGGCAATGTAAAGGATATTAATCTGACATGGTGTTTACAAGAAGGTCAATTTTAATTTGTCCTCATAGACGATTGTCATTTTTAATAGATGACCAATGGTTGAAATTAGAAAAATATCCTACGCATGGATAGAAACGTGAAAAAAGTGATATTAAGCATCGGTTTATTTTTTTCTCAGGTTTTTTTATGTAATTAAAATTTTATTATAACTTTCTTATAAAATCGATGTAAATTTTGTTTACAATTGGTTAATTTTATGAATGATTTATCGTTTTAGTGAGAAAATCGTTTCCTTATGTGAAATTTATTATGTTATTGGTTTACCTTGGCCCCCCCTAGAAAAAATTCCTGGTTCCGTCCCTGATCACGGGATTCCAGTTTGAAATATGGATTTAGTACAAGGTTTTTTGTTTAATACCATGGAACGGGTATACGATTTCTAGAGTGGCATATTAGTTTTTTGGGTGGATTAATGGCAGTTCAGTTTTTTAAGTTGAAGACATGGCAATTTCGTAGATAATTCCTTAATGATTTTCTCTATATTTCTCTATCAAGTGCCTAAGTAGAAATATGGCCTCTATAGTCGGACTCCCTGGCGTAAAACCAAATTGATTTTGGCGACCCTTGTGTCACATCTTGATCCTCTCAATAAGACACTCCCCAAGCTTCATTGCGTGACTCATAAGTTTGATACCGCGATAATTAGAACAACTTTTAAACATCTCCCTTGTTCTTAAAAATGAAGGCACCAATGTACTCTGCCTCCACTCTTCTGGCATTTTCTTGCACTGAAAAATTGTATTAAACAAACAGGACAAACCACACTACCCTTTTGTCACCTGGTGACTTCCACACTTCGATAGGAGTTCTATCGGGTTCCACACCTTGCAGGGATTGCAGCTCTCTTGGAACTTTATCCCAGAACTCAATTCGATTGCACTCAAGTATAGTTATAATTGTAGTCTTGTATCTCCTCAACATTTTGTGCTTGCAAATAATTAACCGACTGTATTGAATTTGTGTGAGTTGTTCTTAAAGGTTCCGTTTGTTATATTATTTGTTTCTGGATTATGTTGAAGTTACTCCTTCATTCGCTTAAGTTCCAATGTACACATGCATTATGATCCCACATATCCTAATGTGGACAGGTTAAAATCTTTCCTTTTCCCTTAGTAAAACAGTATTGTCAGCGAACGTTATGTCCTGTAGACATGTGAGAAGACGCTTTGATATCTTACCAATTTGTGAAATAAAAACGTCAAGGTTTTGAAACCTGATACCAATGAGTCTGATAGCCATAATCTCCGTCTTTTGTCGCAAAGTACAGAGGAATTAAACAAACTGGACCTTGAAATTGGCATTAACAACTGTAAAGTTCTAAAACATTCTCAGTAAAGTCTAGTTGATGCTTGGACTGATAACTACTGTACACATGTCAATGTCTGGCCCAACTACTGTATACAAATGCAGAATTCTGTTGTTAACTGATTATAGAGAATGTAGTTTGAGAGAAAAATAAAAATCAGCTACATATTAAACTAAGTACTAACGTTTGTTTTAACATATCATGTATGCTCTCAGCTTCTATGTTGCTTCATGTGCCCTTGGAAAGGTTTGGCTTCGTATTTCAGTAAATGCCATTTTCCAAGTTCATGTTTATGTACTTATGCTTTTCCTAGAGGCCCAAGCTCCTGATGTATGACCAAATTACCTAAAAGACATACTTTCATATATGAATTCGTCCGTTTTCTGAGATTTGATCGTGCTTAAATTTTCTAACTCTTATTACCCTTGTCAAAAAGACATACTTTCGAATATATATATATATATATATTTTCTTGTTGAATTGTATCAATGAAAAGTTCTACTTCATATTCTGTTGAGCTGTTTAATTAGGTTTCCTATAGTGTTTTTTTTTTTTTTTTTTTTTTTTTGTGTGTACTAAAATGTTTAGGGGGAGGGGAGGCTGCCCCATCCCAGGGGCAGACCTTAGGCCTCTTTGAGGGCTTACAAAGAGAATTACAGATCACCCACCAAGAGAGTCCGCCAGCAGCGGGACTCGAACCCAAGCCTCGGTCTAGCGAGGAGACGAGCTGTTAGGGTTTACCTAACGTGATAGTAATTCTAGACACTATCAAGTCTCCACACACACGAACACTAGGGTTTTTTACCCAAAACACAGAAAATTCTTCAATTGATGATGAAAAACGATGGACAGAATAGTTTTTGTAGTGCAACTAAGAATGTAAAGACACTTTTTACTCCCCCCCCTAAAATAAATTAATACGCTACCCTCCCCTAAAGTAAATAAACTACATAACGATATAAAATAACTAACGACCTAACTAATTACTAGTTCCGAACATAATCTTTGAGATAACTCGGAGGTTGTCGAGTTCGTCCTCCCCGTCTCGTAGCCGTGTCGCCCAACGGATGCATATCCGTATCAACTCCCCCCGTCTTAACAAACGGCTTGTCCTCAAGGCGGAAATAAGAGCGATGACAACCCAGAGCTGCTTTCATCAACCCCTGTAAAGTCACATAAGAGTCGCCATGCTGGAATGACATTGTCATCGTGGCATAATCTATGTTTGTCCTGCCGCACTGCTCTACCCAGGGAATGCCCAAAACAACCTGTGGACTAGGGAGCTCTAAAAGGAACAAGTCAACCGAAAATATGTGTCCCTGCATGAGAAGATCGACTGTTCCAACTATGGAATCACAATGGAGGTACTCTCCATTACCGACGACGACTTTGAAAGGTCGCGTACTCCGTATTGGTAACTTTAGCCGCTCTGCCAATTCAGGGTGTATGAAGTTTTCAGTGGAACCACTGTCGATGAGTACGGACAGCTCATGACAGCCAACGTGACCCAGAAGACGGAAAGCGCCCGCCTGATCGCTACTGCGGATAGAGAAAAGGCTCGCCGCACTGGCGGCAGCGACGATGTCATTAGACTCTGTGTCGTCACGCCCCATTAGTAGGAATTTTCCCTAGCACTTATGTCCGCGGAAATACTTCTGATCGCAGTTAAAACACAATCCCAAACGTTGCCGTTCCTGTTGCTCGGCATACGTGATCCGCTTAATCGGTGGTGTGGAAGCAGCCGGCGCAGTTTTCAGCTGAAGTGTGGAAGTGGTGACAGGAGTGGCCGATGAAGATTTGTCCTGAAGCTGCCGTGGTGTCCGATAAGTATCCAAAATGGACACCGTCTCGGCCATGGATGCCTCTAACTCCCGTGCCAAGGAGAAAGCGTGCCCCAGTGACTGTGGGTTACGGAACCCTAACTCGCGTCCCAACGGTTGTTTGAGCCCGGACGCAAACATGTCGATCAACTGCGGATCGGGCATGGGACTAATATGATTCAGCAGCTTCTCAAAGACGGCTTGATAAGCCAAAACAGTAGTGTCCTGGCGCAATTTAGTTAACTGACCAAAATAATTGTGATAATAATTGTGATCAAATCGAACTTTTACCTCTTCGAGAAAATCGAGCCAAGTTGAAAATCCGTAGTTGTTCTGCTTATAGCGGAACCAGTCAGCTGCTTCGCCATCCAGTAAAACGCCAACAAGTTGAAGTCGTTCCTCATGAGATATCTGGCAATAGTTAAAGTACTGTTGTACCTTAAAATTCAATTTTGGCGATCCGTGCCTGAGAACTTAGGTGCCTCCACGCGGAGTTTGTGGTTGCGCGTGTCTGCCGTGATAATGTTGCTGACCCAAATTGTGGAGAGTAGATTGGGCTAAATTGGAGGGAAATCCATAATGAGTAGTGAAGGGTAGCCCACTGTGAGTGGACTGAAACCCCTGTTGAGTTGAACTTAGCCCATGAGAATTGAAAGTAGGAGGAAGCCCCCTAAAATCAGTACGTCCACTTAAATCATGGGGCCCACTGGAAATACTGGAAGCCCTACCTCCCACCGACCCATTCCAAAGATGGTGTGTGTAGCCATTGTTGTTGCCGACGGAAAAGGATGTCGGGTTCGGCAAAACGGGGCCAAAGCCGTAGAAGCCACGGGAAGAGCTGCGGACGGCAGTGGCAGCGATGGACACGAAAGGAGACCTCCGCCGGAAACTGCGAAACCTTGGGCTTGGTTTGACGGCGCAGGTGGAAGCGAATCGATCACCGCCTGGAGAGCGTCGCGGATCTGCTGGGGCGGCAGTGGGTGCGACGAGTTCATGGTCTGGGCTGGTGGCGCAGGTTGAAGGCTCGCGATTGACAGCGCTGCACTGGTCTGGTTTTGCGGCGGCGCTAAGGACGCGGATGGCGGCTGGGATGTCTGCGGTTGCGGGGGATCGGTTGCCGAATCCTCGAGGGTTTGTAGCCGATTGCTCAGGTCCGTCCGTAGAGATGTGAAATCTGTCCGCATAGTTGTGAAATCCGTCCTCATAGTTGTCACAACTTCTGTTAACTGGGCGATTTGTTCCGCCAAATCTTCGATCGTCATCTTCTTCTGGATTGTCATGATTTCACCAGTTGTGAGTGGTGAAACGTCAACGAAAGCACCAATTGTTAGGGTTTACCTAACGTGATAGTAATTCTAGACACTATCAAGTCTCCACACACACGAACACTAGGGTTTTTAACCCAAAACACAGAAAATTCTTCAACTGATGATGAAAAACGATGGACATAATAGTTTTTGTAGTGCAACTAAGAATGTAAAAGACACTTTTTACCCCCCCCCCCTAAAATAAATTAATACGCTACCCTCCCCCTAAAGTAAATAAACTACATAACGATATAAAATAACTAACGACTAACTAATTACTAGTTCCGAACATAATCTTTGAGATAACTCGGAGGTTGTCGAGCTCGTCCTCCCCGTCTCGTAGCCGTGTCGCCCAACGGATGCATATCCGTATCACGAGCCTTACCAACTCAACCAACTCTCATTGGCCTCTAGTTTTACTGCATGAAGTTATTGGTGATTGCGTTGATCATAAAGAAAAACAGTTTGAGTCAAGTTTTCCTCGCTCCTCATATTTGCAGTATGGTTTGGTGCATATAGCGGCGGGAGATTTGCTGAGGGCAGAAATTTCAGCTGGAAGTGAAAATGGAAAGAGAGCTAAGGAATACATGGAGAAAGGACAATTGGTCCCTAATGAAATAGTAGTGATGGTATGTTCTGTTTTAAACATTTTGTATCATCACTTTTGTGGGAACTGTTAATTTTTAACTTTGAATGTGGAATGCAGATGGTTAAAGACCGGCTTTCACAGTCTGATTCCCAAGAAAATGGCTGGCTTCTGGATGGATACCCAAGGAGCTCATCTCAAGCTACCGCTCTTAAAGATCTTGGATTCGTACCAGACATATTTATCCTTTTAGAAGTGAGGTTCTGCTATGGTCCTCGCTTTGGTGTTTCTAGTTACTATTAATTACCTTATTACACTGAAATCAGTCCGTACACTTATTTATTTACCTATTCTTTTCAAATTAAGGTTTAAGAAATCTTGTCCGGTTTTGTTTCTGATGTCATCCTCCACTTCCATATATCCTCAAAATTATTTGATTTTTCAGTGGGAACTTGAAAATGTCCCTGCCTAAGCATGTAATCTAATGTTTTCAGGTTGGTGAGGAGTATCTTGTTGAGAGAGTGGTTGGGCGGAGGCTAGATCCTGTTACTGGTAGGATATATCACTTGAAGTATGATCCACCAGAAACAGAAGAAATTGCTGCAAGGCTAACCCAGCGCTTTGATGATACGGAAGAGAAGGCAATTCCAGCATCTCCTTCCAGAGTTTTCATCTTTCTTTTGGTAGACTTCTTTCTATAGGGGGGACAAATGATTAATCTATGTTGACTTTTGTAGGTGAAGTTGCGATTGCAGACTCACTATCAAAATCTGGAGTCTGTGCTCTCGATGTACAAGGATATAACTGTCGAGGTACGTGAGATACTCTTTCACTTTTACTTGGGTTGTAGTGTTCATTAAATACGACTTGGGACTATATACAAATTACAGAAGTGCGCGAATTTTGATATCAGAAAAATGAGAACTGATAGGATTAACTATTGTACATTGCCGGTTAGCTTCATTGTAGTGTGACCAGCTCAAATTGGTCGTGTTTGGCTACCTGGTGGTTCATGGGCTATCTATCTCAAAATCATAGTTCTCAAACAAGATTCAGACTGGGAATTCTTATCAAACTGAGCTTTTGCCTCATGAGTTAATTTTCTTACTAAAGAGTGATTGTAAGCGTGAATCACATGATTCACTTACAATTTCTCTCAAGTAGATCGAATGTTAGTATATAACAAAAAGTCAAAAATAGATAGCATATCTGAGCAGTATAGTTAAATCTCAAACAACAAACTCAAACAATTATTCCAAAACATTGAAGTAAATATGAGTTATTTGAAACAACTACACTCGAAAAGAGACATAATCAATTATGAAATGGTCTTTAGAGCAAGGAAAATAAGAAATAAACAGGAGGGGAAAATGGTGGGGATATATGTGCATGTGCGTGTATTACTTACAGAAACTATAAGAGTTATTTGTTTGATTGTTTTTAACTCAACTGAATCCAACTAGTGAACCTATAGCAAACGATATTTTATCGGTTCAAATCTCTATGGAGGTAATCACGGGATTCATCATCCTGTGTTCAGATTATTTTTATTCCAGTTAGAATTCACAACAGGGATTTGCATGGATGAACCAATTGAATCGTAGGATTCAGATGAATCACAGGATTTTGAAAACAATGCTCAAAAATCATTGACGGATTGAATTGGTTGTTTGGGGGCTTTGGCCACCTTTAATGAGTAGGGTACCAGGGTCTATACATTATTTCAATGACTGGGTTGTTTCGGATTGACTATCATGTCATGAAACAAGTCAAATTTGACTTGTTGATCCTGCAGGAGAGAGGGTTAGGTAGGTAGAATGAATAAAATTATCAGTAATTGCACTGGTGTGTTTTAAATGCATAATAATGGGATTTGTAAGTCATCGTGCCTGTACTTTAGCAGCCATCATACAATTTTTGTTGTTGCAGGTGAACGGAAACGCCTTGAAGGAGGATGTTTTTGCACAAATTGATAGTGCTCTCACGCAGGCTCTCGAGAAAAAGAAGGCCAAGTTGGGGTCTGTGGCAGCTTGAAGACAGGGGAGCATGTTAAAGATATACGTCCCCTCGAGTAAGCCCCTCTCAAGAATTAAACAAATAATTAAAGGAAACATATATATAGGAAAGAAATGTGTCGATTGGACAATAGTTGCATTCTTATATAGAGTATATGACACGGATAAGGTGTGTTATTGCTTTTATATTTGCATTATTTCCTGTATTCTTGTTCCCCCATTCATCTCCTGCACGGAAACTCTAACAGAGTATCGTGCATGGAATCGAAGAAAAAAACAGAACATGTATCATCTGTACGGTACAGTAAACTCGGAATAGGTTTCAATGTATTGCTGCAAGAGTTGTCGATGGTTTCGTGTTATTAATAGCTATTGATAATTTACCATGGCTGTCCTTTATGCTGTTTCAGCATTTCTATCCTGTTTGGTATGAATTGTAAGGCTAAAGAAAACAGATTCGTGTGGGGGTGTATTCTGTCCAACTCAACTCGAGCTTTTAAGCCCACCCAAACACGGCGTTAACAGAACAGAGCGATTTCCAAGCTGACGAACCTTCTCTATCTCTTCAGTTACTCTTTATAAGGTTACTTGAGGCAAATAGAAGCTAGGTAAACATATGGATATCATGGTCTGTGGATGTGTGCTGTAGTAGTACCCTCATTTCTTTCCTGGGTATCTTTATGCTGATAGAGGCAGACTAGTCAAACTAAATAGAAGTGAGCAAATGACCTTGGACAGATGTAGCTAGAGTAGCCGACCCAGAAAAGGATTGTTGTATAGTGAACCGGAGGTGTTTGATCGATGAATCTTGTTGAGAATTGTTGTTGTCTAACATCAAGACTTTCTCTGTTTCGTCTGTACCTAATAAAACAGTTTAACTGCTCTCATCGTTGCCAGTATGTGATGTCATTGTGTGGCTCTGGTCGTGAATCACGCACGTAGCTCTTCACGATTTGCGTAACATGAGGCCAGAGTTATTATACTCCTGCTTTTCCTTTTGTCAAAGACAAGGTGTAAATTTAAGGGTTTGACTCGCCCCTAGCTCTTCCCTACAGAAGTTGAAGTTGAAGTTGCTGTAATTGTTTCTGCATAGTTATAAAAAAAAAAAAAATCCATATTGCCAAGTTGTCTCCCAATAATGAGCCGAAAGTTCTCTAGTTGGTGAATCTGGAAAAAAGAAAGAATAGCTTTCCTGTTGACAAAGAATGCTCTTGTGCAAGAATAAAAAGAACTCTATATTAAAAAAATGTTTAGTGAGTTGAAAAACAGAAAAGCCTACTATTCTGAGGTTTGATACATGTAAAAACAATGTATTTTATGTAGCAGTTGACATCGTACCATAACCCCTTTGACCTTCCTGCAAAAAGAATAATGTATACACACATGAAACACAACAAACACGGTTTTACCGCGACGACACCGCCGTGGGCGACGACGGCCACGGCGGTGACGCCAGGCACGCCGCCAACGCTCTTTCTAAATCGTGCACGATTTCCGTCATCGTCGGCCTGTCTTTACTTTCCCGCGTGACGCAGTCCGCGGCGAGGTACCCGATGTAAGCCACCCCTTCTATCTCAAACGGTGTTGGAGGGGGAACATTCCGGTCAAGAACCCTGTGAATCTCGTCTTGAACAATGTAGGGCACTGCGTAATCTACCACATTCCTCGGAACCCCGTTCTCGTTCAAATGAATGGCCTTGGACCCGGTCAACATCTCCAAGAGTACGACACCAAAACTGTAGACGTCACTCTTTGAGGTTAGCTGTTGCAACCGGTAATATTCGGGGTCCATGTAGCCGACAGTGCCGGCGGCAGTCAGAGAAAGATGGGCCCCAACGTCGTACGGTCCCATCAAGGAGAGTCCGAAATCCGACACCTTGGCGGTCCAATCGCCGTCGAGTAAGATATTGGACGACTTGATATCGCGATGGATGATCGATGGGACGGCGTAGACATGGAGGTACTCGATCCCTCTGGCAGCGCCTAACGCCACCCTGATCCGCTCGACCCACGACGTCGTCAAGAGCGAGCTCCTGATGACGTCGCTGTTGTGCAAATGGTCTTGGAGGCTGCCGTTCCGGATGTAATCATACACGAGTATCCGCTCGCTGTCTTCCTCGCAGTAACCCAACAGCCGGACGAGGTTCTTGTGGTTGAGACGAGACAGAAACTCGAGTTCGTTGAGAAACGCTGTGTCCTTCTGGTCTTCTTGACCCATCTTCGGCGACAGCGTTGACGTCGACGCTTCTGCTCGTTTGACGGCGACGTGGGTCCCGTCGTCTAGGGTCGCCAGATAAACCGATCCGAAGCTTCCGGTGCCAATCTTGTTCTCCTGAGAGAAATTGTTAGTAGCGCGGTGGAGCACTTCCAGCGAAAACTCCAAGCAATTCCCATTCCCCATGCTAGCGATTCTGCTAAGCCGTTTTTGTAAAGCAGCCACCGCCGCCACAGCAGGCGGCTGTTCCACGTCCTCGTCCAATCGCCCCGAGTCATGAACACGGGAACCTCCTACATTAATGTATCGCCGTGAAAACAAGAAAACGATGACTACAAGTAACGCCAATGTCCCAACACACCCCACCACTAGAAACGCAATGAGTTCTCTACTTCTAAAGCCGCCACGTGTCGACATTGGCGGTGGCGGCACCTCCTGCAGTACCGGCGGACTTGAACTCTCATTCGGCGGAGATACGGCGGCACAAGGCTCACAGATCATTAGTCCTCCCTGACAGAAACCGCCGTAGTTTGGCAAGGGGCGGCTACACGGACACGACCTAGCACAAGAACCCGGAACAACATTTCCCTCATAAACAAGCGGGCTCGCATCGAAAACCTCATTGCCCCAGCAAAAGAGCGAGTAATTCGACGCCGCAATCCCACAGAAGACGCGTCGTTTCGCGGCGATCGAGACGAAAGATGTCTTGTTCAAAGCCAGTGGCATGGTGAAGCTGTTGTCACCCCAGCATGTTACTGTTCCATTGGGCCTCATTGCACAGCTTCTGCTCTCTCCCAAAGCCAACCCCGTAAACTCCCCCTCCGGCGGCTTCACCGTCTCTCCCCAGCAATATAAGCTCCCGTTGATCGAAACACCGCAGGCGTGGCGGTATCCGGCGGAGACCACGCTGTAATTGCCTCTGATATCCCAATTCGGCCTCTGAGGGCAGTCGATGTTCCCGGAAGTCGACAGCCCACAAAGGAAATCGCTCCCCACCGCTATCCTGGAATAGCGGTTGGGCGGGATAGCGGCGGAATTATTGAAGTCTCTCCACTGCCAGCACTGGAGGCGATTACTCCCGTATACTAGTCCACAAATATGGGAATTCCCGGCTCTGAGGTCTGTGATGATGTCACCGTGATAAACCCTTTTGTAGTCCATTGTAGTATTGTTTAGAGATGATCGCCAACAACCCAGAAAGGAGGAGGAATTGAGGGGGTTTGACCGGAGACCGCAGAGGAAGCCATCTCCGGCGACTATTCCGGCGAGGGAATTCGAAACACGGGGATCGAGGGGGATTGGGATTCCACCGGGGAAGGTGGTGCAGTTGAGGGATGAATTGAACAGGGTGGAGGATGAATGTGTGATTGCGCAGATGAGTGTGGTGTTGGAGGTTTCGGAAATTGCGACTGTGGAGAGAGACAGAGTGGTTGGGAGAAAACAGAGGAGGAGGAAACAGGGGAGGAGAAAGATGGGTTTGCTTAGAGGTTTCATGGGATTAGTTGCAGAGAAGAAGATGAATGTTGTTTCATGGTGATGAGAGAGAGAGAGGAAAAAGATTGAATGAGGAGGATGTTTTGAAGGTGGGGGGTGTTATTGGAGAACTCAGTGTGGAGACAAATTCAAGAGAGAGACTGACGCGGCTGGTGGTGTTCTAAGATAGAGGGAGACAGCGAGGGGATGACTGAAGACCATTTCTTTTGTGAGAAAAGTGTGCGAAGTGCCGAGTAGAGAAAATTAATAAGAGGAACAGGGTTTGATGAAGACCAAACGTGTGGTCAAGGGCAGAAATGTCAATTGGTTCGCGACCACATGTATCTAAAAAAAAAAGAAGAGGGTAAAAGACACTTTCACGATTGAAGGTATGAATGACACTATGGTCCGATCTGATCAGAGATCCGAGCGATCCGAGATCGGATCTGAATTCGATCAATTTAAAAATGGATCGGATTTGGATCTGGAAAGCTAGACCCGAACGAATTTGGATCTGAGGGCAGATCTACCAGGTTCCGACCCGATCCGATCCGAAGTATATGTGTGCTTTATAAATATACTCATATTACCTTCCCACTTACACTTACAGGAAGAATATTATATAACTCCAACCTACAAATCTATTTCTTTTGTTTTTTAGGCTTCGTAACTTACGAACATGCCTTATTTTAGTATGAAATAGTGTTTAGATTTTAACGTTATTTTTCTATTTTATTGCAAACTCGAGCCGGATCCGAATCCGATCCGACCACGTACTATATGGATCTATGGATCGGATTTGGATCGACTTAATGATTCCCGATCCGATCTGATCCGAATCTGGTGATGATCCGAGCGGATCTGGATCAAATTTGGATCCCATTTACCCTGGTCGGATCTGCATCGGGAAGGGCCTGATCCGATCCAGATCCGACCCGTTGCCATCCCTAGATACTTTCATCGCTTTTAATGTGTAAAATGACACTTCTACCCCTTCAATGTGCCGAACTTCAAGTAACACGCACTCCATGATTGTGGCGCTCTTAGTCTGGGTGTGAAGTCGGTCATTGAAAATATTTTATAAGATAAATTTACTATCTGTATCCTGCATACAGTCTATTACACTCTTGGGTAAACTACATATTTTACAAATTTGGTTGCAATTTTGTTCGAAAAATATTTTTAGTGATAGAACCCAAGTTCATACTAACTGTGACACGGTAAGGGATCAAGTTTCCTAAAAGTTCGGCACACTGTTGGGGTGAAAGTGTTTTTTTCCAAATTGGAAGGGATGAAATTGTATACCCAGAAGAAACGTCTTAGGGCATCTCCAACCCCATGGGGGGAGGGGGAAGGGGAAAATCGTATAAAAATACTGTTCATGTCCAACCCCATGGGGGGAGGGGGAGGGGGTGCTATGGGGATAAATTTTGCCTTGGGTGAGGGATGGTTAGGGGGGATTTCCCCATGAACATCCCCTCCCCCTTCCCTTACATGGAATGATTAATTAGTTGAATATTTGATAATTTTAATTACACATACTACTATTTTGTGATTATATTATGTATTTTATTATTATGATTAATGTTTTTTTTATTTTTTAAAATTAATAATGTATTCACGATTGTTGGAAAGTATATTTACGAAAAGTCATGGTTATCTTATTTCTTAAAATTTAATCCTTTCAACTAATGAAAGAACTTGTAATCGTCGTTAGGTTGGTTTATTTCAATTTGTGTGTTTTATCGCTCTACTCGTTGCATTTTTGTATTAGTGTTTAATTTTATTTCTTGTAATAACGATTTTTTCGTACTTGTAATCGTTATATTTTCGAATGAAAGTTTTGTTTGTTAATATTATTTTAATTATTATTAGTATTATTATCATTGTTATTATTATTAACATCTTTATTTGTGTGTATGTCTGTGTGTGTGTATATATATACACACACATTGGTAAACAATTTTTCACTTACAGTTTTGGGTATTAATAATTCATTTTTAAATTATTAAATTTATATTACGAATTAATTTTTTGGATGGGAAGAAAGAAATGGGTTGGAGACGATTAGTAGTTTGGCAAAAGGAGAGGGAAGGGGGAAAATGGTGAGCCCGTGAGGGGAGGGGGAGGTGAGGGGAGGGAGAAAAAGCAATGGTTGGAGATGCTCTTATATACAGTAGAAAATGGAAATTCTGGGTCTGCTGGTGAGCTATGATAGTGCTTGCATCACGAGAATCTCAAAATTTAGGGTTTAAGAATGGTAAATAAATGGAATTTTTTTTTTATAAACTAACAGTTGAATTAATTTCATCATACTTCTACTTGTGTAGTTTTGTTTCTGAAGAAACTAGTCATGAAATTATATTGTGAGTGAGCGTAATTCTTTAATATTGCAGTTTTGTCTTAAATTATCTGTTTATATCATATACTTAAGTCCGTATTACAAATTTAAAATAGTTTAAATCCTTCTTAAGAATGCATTATTAGATTATACGACGAGAATATCGGCAATGCGAATATTCAACTCTTATGAACTCTTATGAACTTTACCCAATAAAACTCTTACGAACTTTGGCAAATCTAATTTAGTTCATAAACAAATGTGGCAAACAATATTGAAAATTGATTCAAATACCTTGTTGGTATCAAACAACATTGTTTGAATCACGCATTCACACTGACGACATCCCATTTCTTTCCATTTTTATTTGTGACTTTGAAGTGATTACATCATATTTCAATCAATGATTTGTTTGGTAACCATTACCCATTGATATTTCCTCATCTTACCAAATCCTTTTTCATTGCATGTCCTTTTCCAACCCGAAGTCAAGCCCTATACCAATTATCAAACACAGAAAAGTAGAAAAATACCTCTCATCTGGTCTCTTTTGTTGTCAAGGGAGCCAGATCTACAAGACCCTCTACTTATTCATTGAGAGATTTTCTTATTTCATTGGCTTTGACCATGAAAAATGTAACTTTGAAAAATTCCTCAAAATGGAAAAAAAAAAAAAAAAATTGACCTTTGACCCTTTTGAAAACTTGCAAATAAATGGCCAAATGACACATACTACATCTGTGAACAATTCCAGTTCCACAGTTCCAATTCATATGAACAATCCATGTAATAACAATACTAAGACTAATCTCAAACCGAGAAACAACTCAACAAGGAGAATTTTTTTCATCACATACACAAAAGAGTTAGTTACAGTGAAACCTTCCCAGTCTCTTTGCGATTGCGCGGAGAACTCCAAGGCTCTGCGTCGACGAGCATCTTAACCACTTCTTTCATGGTCGGCCGCAGACTCGGTAGCTTGGTGGTGCAGAGCACAGCTACCTTCAACACTTTTATCATCTCCTCGTCGCTCCCAAGCTCATCGTATCTCACCTTATCATCAAGCACTTTGAGCACGCTTTCATGATCACCAAGATGAACCGAAACCCAGTAAACAATGTCCTTCCCTTCGCCAAATTCCTCTTCAATTGCTCTCTTCCCTGTCACCAATTCCAGTAGCACCACCCCAAAGCTATAAACGTCGCACTTTTCCGTTATTTTTGCAGTGTAAGCTAGCTCTGCAGATAACACATGAACAAAACTTTATAGCGAGAAACATATATTTTGAGAATTATATCAAACATATTTCATTTAGGGGACGAAAGAAAAACTCACCAGGGGCAATGTAACCATATGTGCCAGCGAAACAACTGGCTTCCGATCCTCCCGGTGAGGTTTCACTCATCTTCGCAACCCCAAAATCAGCAATCTTGGGTTCGTATTCAGCGTCTAGCAAGATATTGCTCGATTTAACGTCCCTGTGAACCACCGCCGGAGTGCAATCGTGGTGGAGATACGCCAGCCCTTTCGCCGCTCCAAGCGCGATTCTGTAACGCCGGCCCCAACCCAACTCCGTTTTCTTCCCATTCTTGATCTCGCGGCGGTGGAGCGCCTCAAAAAGGTTCCCGTTTTCCATGTACTCGAAAACTAAGAAACTCGAACCACCCCTCGTCAAGCACGCGTAGAGCTTCACGACGTTCCTGTGCCGGATCTTCCCCAATATCTCCATCTCCGTCGTCACGAAACCCTTCAACTGCTTCACTGCCACCGTCGTTCCAACTTCCTTCTTCGAATCCAACCTGTAAACCTTCCCTGTACCGCCGCTCCCGATCAAATTCTCCTCATCTAAATTGCATATCTCCTCCGCGTCGAATTTCACCGTGTGGAATGACTCCATCTTCCATCTGGGTTCCGTTTCCTTCTCCCAACCCATCCCGTTTTCGCCACCATACTTGAAGTTGAAATAACTAACTACTAACAACCCGCCAAGAATAACTACCAAAGAAGCTAGAATTAAGGAAAAGATAACTACTTTGTTACCGGTGAATCGTCTGTGAAGATGGTCTCTACTGCAGATAGCCATCCGTGAACTGATCACAATTTCAGAACTGTTATCGATGCACAAAGCTTTATTTCCTTCGAATGCTTCGCTTCCGCCCATGGTGATGAGGAACATTGGGACTTCACCGGATAATTGGTTAAACGACAAGTCAATGGAGCTCAGTTTCAGCTTCTGCAAGCCTCTGGGGACTAAACCATTTAGCTGATTGTGCGATAAATTCAGCGAATTCAGAGAAATGATCTGAGTTATCGCGTTTGGGATCGCGCCACTCAGTGAGTTCAAAGCAAGATTCAAATCCACAAGGCTAACACAATCACTCAAATCGTCTGGTAATGATCCTGTCAACGAATTCTCTTCCAAATGTAGTGACGATAGTTGCTTTAGTTCCCCAATTTCAGGAGGTACTCGACCGGAGAAGTTGTTGCTGTTGAGGTACAGCCTCTCCAAGAGCTTCAATTTGCCGAGTTCAATAGGGAGATCGCCGGAGAATCTATTGTTCGACAACATTAATTGACTCAAACTCCTGGAAGATCCAATGTTGTTGGAAATGGTTCCTGTGAAGTTGTTGTCGCTGAAATCGATCATTCCTGCTAAAGGCAGCGCCCATAACCCGTCCGGGATTTTACCAGAAAGCCGATTCTGATTGATCCTTAACCTCATCAAACTTTTGCAGTTGCCGTAACTGTCGGAGATCTCACCGGAGAAATCGTTGTCCAATGCAAGCAGTTGCTGCAAGTTCCCCATTTCACACAAATACTTGGGGAATCCACCGGAAAATTTATTCTCGGATATGTCTATGCTGTTGAGAGGACAAAATCGGCCCAAATTTGGCGGGAACTCGCCGGAGAAGTTGTTCCTGTAGACTGAGAAAGAAGTCAGATGATGCAAGTCTCCAAATCCCGGTGGGAATTCACCGGAGAAGTTGTTCTCAAACAACTGGAAAACTGTCAGTCTCTTCAAACCTCCAATACTTGGAGGTAGCTTCCCAGACATCTGATTCATTGAGATATCGAATTCCTGCAAAAGGGTTAATTCTCCTATCTCCTCCGGAAGCTCTCCCGTTAAATTGTTACTATAGAGCTCAATCTTCCACAGGTTCTTCAACTTAGCTATCGATTTTGGGAAATCACCAGTGACCTTGTTCTTGCAAATATCCAATGTCCCCAATGCCTCGAGCTCAAAGATGGATTCGGGTATTTCACCTCTCAGATTCGAATCGGCGAGATAAAGCCATGTCAAGTTCTTCAAATTCCCAAGATTTTTGGGGATTTCACCCTCTATGAAGTCATTTTCACCAAGGCCAAGCGTAACCAATCTGCTTAAATTCCCCACCCATGTTGGGAATTCGCCGGAAAAGTAGTTTATAGAAAGATCAAGAGCCTCCAAGTTCTTCAAACCAGAGAGATCAGGTAGGCTGCCATTCATGTTATTCCCTGTGACATTCAAAACCTTGAGATTGTTGCAATATTTCAACTCTTGCGGGAGATTTCCATAGATTAAATTGGACGGTAACACAAGAGAAGTGAGCTGCTTCAGCTGCGAAATAGCCGGAGATATCACACCGGATAGGGACTTGTTATCCAAGGAGATTTCAGTGACTAGGCCTGTGTTCGGGTTGCAAGTAACTCCAAGGAAATGGCACGGAGACTCGGTGTTTTCCCATGATTTCAAGTAGCCTAAAGGGTCTTGTAGGTGGTTCTTGAACTCAAGGAGGGCTTTGGTTTCATCTGACATGGCCATGGAATGATGAAGAAGCAGCAATGAGAAAACCAGGAGAGCTGTTGAGATTTGGAGGGAAATGAATGGTGGTGGGTATTTTGCCATGGTGTGGATACTGAAGGGGCAAAAGGGTCATTTGACAGGAGCACAACAATTATTGAGAGAGTTGTACATTTGCTGTTGTAGATCTTAGCAGCTCCTGAAAGACAAAAAACAATTAATCTTTAAACAATGACTAAACCCTACCTAATAAAGACCTAATAAGACCAGGACCACAATAATAAACAAGAAAGAGAGTGACGTTAAGAAGTCAATTTGTTTCTAGTTGTGGATTAGTAGTGCTGCTAAAGAATGATTGTCCCACTTTGAAGCCAATCATCAAATGATGAAACAGTTCATATCCCCAATCAAGTTATGGGTTTCTGTTTGTTTTTTCCCCAAAAAAAAATCAGGAACAGAGAAACAAGATCAAAAAAGAAGACTTCGAAGTTCCAATTTTTAGGGTCCAAAAGATGCAAATTTGAAGTAAAAAGTTGAAAACCCATGTTGGATAAGGAAGACCCATGTTGGATTTGGGGACCAAAGAAAGAATATGCTTATGGGCTCACAAGATCAAGAACAGTTTCATCATAAAGTAAGCAAAATCAACATGAAAGGTTAAAACTTATTGAAGTAATCAACAAATATCCACATATAAAACACAAAACCGACTAACATCAGTTGTTCACATATGAAGATGATGATAAGTAATCATAGTTAGTAAATCTATGCATATATGTGTACTAATGAAGGGAATAGAGAAATTGAGGTAAAATAACTCACAGTAGTTCATCGTCAAATGAAGAAGAGATTTAGAAACTTGGTTGAGCTCTCTCTCTCTCTCTCTGAGCATCTGAAACAGAAGAAGTGATGAATGAAGAAGAGACAGGAGGCAGTTAAGAGAGAATGAATGAATGGGGGGTTCCATTCTCCCTCCCACTATTTCTTCGACCCATCTTTATCGGCCGCACGGGGACCCCATGATTTATTTCTTTTGTTTTTCGTGGATATTCAGGTTTTATTTTATACACACGTTTACATCAAAATTAAAAATTTATTGTAATTATTGATGATAACTCTCAAAAAATTAAACTTGTAAAGAATGGGTGAGAAAGTTATGCTTTTTATTCAGATAAGTATCTTTTTTTTATGGTAAGAAAATATTCATTTAGCCCCGATATATCTAGATGAATACATAAGAATTACGATTATCATTTCTAAAAAAAAATGAGAATTACGATTATCAATTTACTCTCATTTGTTCCACAAAAAAAATACTCCCATTGAAATTTGGGTTAATTGCATTTTACTCCTTGTGATTAGGGGTTGGTGTGCAACACTCCCTTGTGGTTCCAAAATATGCAAAACACACCCATGTGATTTGGTTGTTGTGTGTGTTTTTTTTTTTTTTTTTTTTTTTTTTTTTTTTTTTTTTTTTTTGTTAAACTAACAGAATGTCAATTACTACACTTGCAATGTATAAGTTGCTCTTAAGTTTAAAAATAATACCAAAACAATACGAAGCTCAAGAAAATAAAAAAGAAAAAGGTTTTCAGATCTGAAAGAAGAAGATGAAGGTATCGATCGCAGTTACTAGCGTCGCCGACGTCGCCTGGAACCCACGAAGAAGAGGATGAACATAACCCATATGTGAGTTTGACCCCTGCTTGCTCTGCATCTCTCATCTATGTTCTGCATATCCTTGCCTCATTAGATTCCTTTATCTTCGTCCACATACCCAAAATCCATCTTCCCAACTCGTTTCAGTAACCAACAGAAAAAGACGATATTTCATAACTTGGCGACGAAAGCAAAGCATGGAGAGTCTCCTTACGAGGTATTGGGCGTTTGTTTATCTGCAACTCCCGATAAAATCAAGAAAGCTCATCTGAAATGGCCCCAAGTTACACCTGGATGTCAACAAAGAGATAAACTTTGGCAGACGATAAGATTGATTTTTATGATATTCAAGTTGTTGAAAACGTGGGCTTTGTTAATTTCCGGCTGAAATTCTATGAACTCATTCTGGGTATTGTCTCAATTGTTCCGATTAGAGACTAAAATGTTGAAAATGATGTGCAATTTCTTTCAAGCATCAAATTTGAATACAAAGCCGAGAAAAAGCCAGCCAACAACCTGGTATACACACCCAAGAACTACCCTTAATGGATAACCCAAAGTAGTCTTCTTATTCTTTCTTCTCCTCGTCTACTTCTCCATCATTCGATATGTTTCGTGGTTTCATGTTGTTTTGGTTTAGAGAGAATAGAGAAAGAAAGCATAGATGAGGATGATAGTATATAAGCAAGGGTATTATAGTCGTTGGGCTACACCTAACAGAAAAGTATCTCACTACACACAAAAAAATCCACATGTGGTCGTTTTGCATATTTTGAAACCAGGTTCTCCGCACTAACCCTTAACCATAGGGAGTAATATTCAATTAATCCTTGAATTTTTTATTAACGTCTATACGTCACATTAATTTGAGCCAACAAATAGGTGCTAGTTCGCTGATAGAATGTTTGAAGTTCATGCATAAGGTCACCGGTAACTATAATATAATCTAAAAAAATAAGATATAATTTGAGCCGAAACAAGAGTGACGGTCACATAATGTTTCACAATTAGGACTGATTTTTTTTTTTTTTTTTTTTTTTTTTTTTTTTTTTTTTTTTTGAGGATAGTTAAGTGGTGATTTCTTGGCCACTAATAAATCATACTTTATTAATGTTAAATTTACAAAAGGGTCATCGTGGTGACATTGCGGGTAAAGTTTAGGGGTGACTGAGACATACCTATTATCCAAACTTTTGTCATCACATCATGCAAGATCGAGAGTATCACGGAATTGTCCTAAACAGCCAAAAGGCTATTTGGAAGCATCCATTGTTGTTGTTTATCCTACAATTATTTCTCTTCACTTTTCTCCTTTCATTTTCCAGTTATATCTTTTTCCTTGGACAGAGTTAAAACACCTGAAGTTTTTTGAGTAAAAGACATTTTCCACCCTTCATTTATGGGGAAAATATATTTTGCCCCCTGATTTATGGAAAAAGACCTTTTACACCCCTAATAATTTTTTTGTGACCATTTTACCCTTTTAAGGATTGAATGACTTAACTACCCTCACCCCCTTAAAGACCACTTTGCCATTTACTTTTATATTTAAATAAATACCAATTAAATACATTTATGACATCACCTATTAACAAGATTACATCACACATGGTATTGTGAAATGACTATTATACCCCTGGTATTGTTCACATGGACAGTTACCACCCCGGGTACTGTTCACGTGGACAATCCACCCCTGTTACTGTTCACATGGACACTTTGCACCCCTATTTTCTGGACACTTTGCACCCCTAATTTTGTGGACACTTTGCACCCCTAATTTTGTGGACATTTTGCACCCCTCTGTTGTTTTAAAATCAGCTGTTTTTTTTTAGCTCTGAGTGGCCCTGTTTGGATATCCCGATTTGGTTAACCTTCACAAAAAGTTAACCAAAACTTCAACCCAAAATTTGTAGGGCCCACATTCCACTCATTTTTCTACTCACATAAAAGTCAAAACCTCAAAACCAAAACTATTAAATCCAAACATCCACCTAGTTTGGTTAACCAAACAAGTCCAACCTTGTTATCCAAACAGGGCCAGTATGATCCTTACGCAATTACTACTTTTCCACTGACAAAATCTCTCCAATAAACCTCCCTCCAAAAAAGTCCTATATATAGACATCTCATCTTCACAATGATCTCCACTCAAACTCTTACCCACTTGTAGCTCCAATCATACTTCCCTAACAATTAAGGCAAGGTAATACTAATAGTTTTTTTTAGAGTGAAGCTCTTTATTTTAGCTAGTATGGTGTAATTTTAGTTATTTTTTTTGCCTTGTTGTAATAATATGTTTTCGTTTGTTTAGGTAGAATGTCTAGCTCAAGCAGAACAACAAGACGGGGAGAAGAGTTCCTAACGTACCAAAGGAAGTATTGCTTCTGTGAAGTTCCCCTTACGACAGATATACGAGAGACGGAGTCTAACATATACGGCAATCGGGGTAGACTCTACTATGTTTGTAGGAACGATTGTTGTAACTTATGGAGTTGGTGCGATCCTATTGGGCAGGGAGCTACGTCTTCCGATTCACGTGTCCTTGAATGGATGTGTAAAGGGATTGAAAAGGTCGTCGACGCAGTCTCTGAAATCAAACCAAGCACCAAGAAATTTGACTCTCTGAATTGCCTTGTTGTTGGCACTAGCTGGCACTAGCTCCTTTACTAGGAAAGTAGTAATTAGTAAGATGTAGAGATTAACTACGTCTAAGATGCACTTTTTGGAGGGATTTTTTTTTGGAGAAAAGTTATTGGAGGGAAACTACAGGAGGGAAAATAGTAATTTAGTAAGGATCCTACTCACAGCTAAAAAAACAGCTGATTTTAAAACAACAGAGGGGTGCAAAATGTCCACAAAATTAGGGGTACAAAGTGTCCACAAAATTAGGGGTGCAAAGTGTCCACAAAATTAGGGGTGCAAACTGTCCAAAAAATAGGGGTGCAAAGTGTCCATGTGAATAGTACAGGGGTGGTAACTGTCCACGTGAACAGTACCAGGGATATAATGGTCATTCTAGAATACCAGGTGTGATGTAATCTTGTTAATAGGTGATGTCATAAATGTATTTAATTAGTATTTATTTAAATATTAGAGTAAATGGCAAAGTGGTCTTTAAGGGGGTGAGGGTATTTAAGTCATTCCATCCTTACAAGTGTAAAATGGTCACAAAAAAACTATTAGGGGTGCAAAATGTCTTTTCCATAAATCAGGGAGCAAAATGTATTTTCCCCATAATTGAAGGGTGGAAAATGTCTTTTACCCAAGTTTTTTTCATTTTCTTATTTTTTGACAAGAAAACGAAGTGAAATTTTCATTACAACTGACAAATTTGTAACTGAGGGCAGCAAGAAATAACTTTTGAGAATTTTGAGTTACAACTGCCACCAACTCAGCTATACTTTAATATAAAAGAGGATCTACATGGTGAGAACTTCATCCTTATTTTGCTTTGTTTCTTTGAGTTTAGTCCCATAAAAAATGCATTATAGGCTTATAAATTTAACATTTTTACCTAATTTATTTAATTTTTTTACTTTATCCCACATTGTAACAAAGGCCTGTGGTCACGAGAGGTTGGGATCAAGATCACGGAATTGTTATATAAACTGCCAAAAAGCAATTTAGAAGGATTGGGTTGTTATCTCTACTATATAATTTAAATAAAATATGATCACTCCTTTTTCTCTTTTGCTTTCCTCCTAATTTTTTCTCTCTTTTCTTTTTCTTTCCTTCTTCTTGGACAAATGTTGAACCTACCTGCAATAGTACCAACGTGTCCTACCTAAGCTTAAAGAAAAACTTCTGGAAATGGATCAATTTCAAGTCACAAACACCTCAATCAATAATACTTGTAAGTTCTAGATGAATGCGACTGCAGCTTTAGTATTTTATCAGGGGATTTTAATAGTTCAACCTACATAGTCTAGATTCTAGTCAACAGCAACGCAAGAGATTAACAAATAATTTGAGCATATATTCTACTATATGAAGTCAATAACAAGGATAAGATTTGAGTCCAGTGAGTAAAACAATGAGGTGGTGCTGCTTAAACCAACAAAAAACTGCAAATGGCGCAAAGGGACGAATAGAGATGATGAGTATGTGGGATGGGCCAGATGGAGTATGGAGGAATGAACAGAAGCGTTATAGTGTGCTGTCACTTTCCTTTCAAGAACAGCTAAGCTGAGCAAACTAAGCCAAATACCTCTCTCATTATTTGTTTCTAGACATGTATTGAGAGTGTATCCTATTCGTCGACATCTCTGTGTCTCTCCCATTATTCTTCTACAATTCTCTCATTTTCTTTTTTCTTTTTTTTTTTAAAAACAATTCTCTCATTCATAGTGCATACTACCTCCGTTTCGTCTGTTTCATCTGCGTTTGACTTTTTAACCCGTAACTGAGTCACTTTGACTTGGTGATTTGGGTACCAAAACGATGTAATAGTGACAAAAAGTGACAAAAAGTGAATAGTGACTCAATGAATAGTGACAAAATCACCTATTAACATTTTTAACCCGTCTGTTTCATCTCCGTTTTTAACATTTTTTTCATGGTATTTTAGAATAAACTTTCATCTATAACACCATGCAAAGATTACCAAATGCTTGCATCATTTTGTTAATCAAATCACCGGATGAAAGTAACTCAATGAATAGTGACAAAAAGTGAAGTAGGCTGAAACAGGCGAAACAGATGTAGTATTTGGTATCCGTTTAAAAGCAGAAAAAACAGTTACAAAAACATGTTGAAAAAATCATAAAAGTGTTTAGTACTAGTATGTTTTTGAAAACACTGTTTGTAATCAAAAATTTTCACATTGGCAACAATGTGAAAATTTCACTATTAATTTACTTTAGCATCATTTTGTACGTACAACGACGGCATATAATTGTTATTATATGCATTCATCAAACTTATGAATGTGTTAAACGACAAAAGGTAGAAAAAATATTAAAAAAAAAAACAACTCAAGAGGTGTTTCGAGAAACAATGTTTTATTCTCTGTTTTTATTTTTAAACGGTCAAGCAAAAATTTCTCCCAAATATGTTTTTGATAAAACACCATTTTTTAAACAATTTCCCTCCAAACAGGCACTTATTGTGTATATTTATTTTGTGTGTGTGCGCCAATCAACATTTTCTTATTCACTTTTGCTTTCGTTGGTATCAAACAATTTTGTTTTAACTCACTTTCTTAATTTTCATTAAGAGGAAAATAAAGGGACGGGAACAGAAATATAGTAGGAAATTAAAAAATCAATGAATGGCCAGCTGGCCCAGCTACCAATGGTGCCATATTTTGTGGGAGTATTTTTCAGTTCAAATAACTCATCAATTGGGACCATGAAATTAGTGGGTACAGGTCATTTGACAGAGAGACAACAACTTGATAAATGTCGTAGGCTTTTCTTTCATTCTCACTACAGAAACTCCATCTCTGTTGGGTTGCGAGCTTTTGCATGGAATTCGAATAATGGTCCTGGCTGTGAGAATTTTTTTAGTGCTCCATTACAGCACCCCGTGATGCTCTACAACTAATGAAAATGTGTCATTCACCCAAGAAGTTGTATAAGTGTTCTACTTTAAAAAGAAGTAGAGCACCATGTAGTACAGCACTAGAAAATATCTCTTTCCCCTCTATATGTCTCCATTGTTTCCATTCCCCTCTATAGGTGCAATAGAAGGAAATTATTTCAGCCCATTTGCTTTTGATTTAGACGCCATTTTGGACACTTTATGTCTGCAGAGTAGAAATTTGCGCATCTACGTTATAAATTACGCGACGAATCTCTTTCTATCACTGTTGAGAGATGAGAGGAGATAATAGGAAGTTGAGATAGAAGAAATTATTTACAGAGGTGGAGCATAAAACTGATGGAATGAAAAATGACTGACCGGAGAGATTCATCATTATTCGGTCACCGGATTCTAAAGGTGCCAGGACTTGGAGCTGAACCTGATGCAATTAGCAACTTGTCGAATTTGAATTTGGTGGGAACTTTGGTTGCTCTCATATTTTGTACATGTTACTTTCATATTCACAAGGGTTTCCCTGCTCTTTGTTTTATTATATTTCCATCTAGCTCTTAACAACTCATACGCCAATACATATTGCTCGTACGAAAAAAATCCCTATGGGGTTTTAATTCAGCAAATGCTATGTATAAGACATTTATAAAGACCGCAAGCATCATCAATTCACCGGCCAACGAAACTAAAATATCCAATTTGAAAACCCCTAAGACCGCAATACTTCTGCCTGCTGAAAGGAGAAAGAAACACTAGCTCTTGCATCCCTCAACAATTGATTGCATTCCATTGGATTCACAGAACTTGCTTTCATACATGACGCCAAAACTCGATTTCATCTTTAGCCAATTACTAGGAGGACCAAGACTTTTATGGCTTCAGAATTTCCGACCTTTTTCTTTTCAGAATACAAGAATATATTGGCAGAAAAGAGAGACTCGCACTCCTGCCCAATACACACACAACTGAGTTTTGAGGAACAACAGCTGTTAGTCTGTTACCACCAACTCAAGATCCTGTTACACCTGGGAAGAGTTCTGATATTTTGTTGAAAACATCCATAACCTGCAAAAATATTCTTATATTATATACAAATCAGGTAAGAACTATGATAACGTGACACCAGGAATCCATTGAGTATGAATGAAATCAGTGTTAGTATTCAATATGGCATGCGCCAATGATAAAATGTGTTTTGAGTACGAGTTTGCATTATTTAGATAGATGGCAAATTTAAAGTCTAGTGAAATTGGTCACAAAGTCTTTCTTTCCATACACAGTTAAAATTAGAATAAATAGTTCTTCCGATTCCATATTAACCAAATAAAGTTAGAATAAATAATTCTTCCGATTCCTAAATTAACCAAATGAAGACGCATTGTAGTCAAGAATTAGAGTTAGCAGAGTGGTTAATGAGTGGACGAATTTAAAAAAAAAATGCTTAACTACAAGAATACATCAAGATTGGAGTCCTACCCATAATCCAATTTGTTGTGAATTTAACAAAAGATTAATGAAAGACCAATATTAACTATGCTCTCAACAAAAATGATGGGTGGAAATTGGAATACAAGTGCAACTCATACCTCCTTGTCATTTTGATATTTCGCAATACTCAGAGGATTCTGCGAGCACTGTTAAAAAAAACAAAAAACAAAATGTTAGAAGCAATCTAAATCTGGAACGAAATAAATGAATTCAATGGTACGTACTTCCATGATGGCTGCTTGGACTCTAGGATTCTGAAATGCCATGGCAACGTCAGGGTTGGCCATAATCTTTGATATAACTTCTTCTGGTGTAAGCCCAATTTGATCTGTGAAGCACAATTAAGTACAAATCATGAGATGAAATTTAATGGAAGCGGATCCAACCTTAGGTTGACCAATACAACAGTTCGAGACTCAATGTTTTGTCAGGTAGATAACCAAAAAAGGCCTCCATAACAAGAATAGCAGTGTCATAAATAAAAAACAAGTGACCCAGCAGTCAAGCTGTTCAGCATTTCAAGACGACCCTTAGGTTGACTTGTCACAGATGACAATATGAAATTTTTGGAAAGCTTTTTATCACAGGTTCAGGTTTAATAACAGATGAAAATAAACAAATATCCCTCCGTCCCAATATTTTAGTCCCCTATTCTATTTTCGACTGTCAAAAATTTGTCCACTTACTTTTTGTTTTTCAGTAATTCGTAATATTGCAGTTTTTCCAATTTTTCCTTAAAAAAAAGTAGCAATGACATCATCCAGAAGTTAAAAAATGGGGTATTTAAGTAAATGACATGTCAAAAAATTGGTGAGCATGTAATTATTACATGTTCCCTTCAAAAGATAGGAATCCCCTAAGGGGACCAAAATATTGGGACAGAGGGAGTATGTCGCAACAGACTGATCATTTAACTCACCAAATTGCTGCTTCACCTCAGGGCTGCTTAAATCAAAATTCTTCAAGGAATCCATCATACGGTTGTCCCATTCTGAACTTCCTCCCATATTATTCCTGTAATAATAATAAATTTTCAAAAGAAGTAAATAAATTACAATGAATTTTCAATTCCACAAATAGATGGGACATGAATGCGTCAACAATAAACGGGCATGAAAAACAGAAAAAAAATAGCTCCCTTTCCATTACTATAATGTACTTTAAAATGCATGAGATAGCTCCCAGCGACACAGAAGTAACCAATTGCTGGAATAATAAAAGAAGCAACTGACAATATTCTGGAGTTGAACATATTGCTAGATTCAAAAGAATCAAAAGGCCGGCTTCATATCATTGCCAATTATCTGTAATAGCTCAAAAGATCAAAGCAAGACCAAAACTTGAAAATAAGAAACCACACAAAATTTTCCATCAAAAAAATATTTGAAAGCTTTCAGACACCCTATACAAGCGATGAGGAAACCAGGATAGTTCGGACGAATGCAAAACAACATAGGATGACTTCATCAGGCAGTCAATAAACTTGATTAGTTTGTGCGGGTATTTCCTGGGGTTGGTGTACTGTTTGAGGTAGAGTGGAAACATCGGAACCAGACTTTTAAGGAAGAACGATGTATGAACAGATGATGATTCACTGGAAAAAATCTACATGTGTGTGTAGAGAGAGAGACGAAAACTAGAGAGAATATTCAGTGCTCTAATGGAGCACCACGTGGTTCTCCTTTCCAATCAATATGTCCCTGCGCGCATAAAGTGGCAAGTTCCACTGATAACTTGCATAGTTGGTGCACTGTGATTGGTAGAGGAGCACCACATGGGCCTCTGTTGGATCACTAAATAATAATTCGATTCACTGGCAGCCAAGAAGTATTCATGATAACTTGAGGGAATGGATCTGCTTACAACATGTCCTCCAGCTGTTGACGGTATTGAGGGTTCTGCAGCATCCCTGCAAAGATAACAAAAAACAACCGTCAATATCAAGTTCTTTGCTTCAGAAAAGCAATATACTATCACTTCAAAATCCCTTGGACAGGCCTGGCCAAACAAATATTTCTCCGGCCCTAAGATATTCAAAGATCACGAGATGCTGCTTGCAGCAGAAGCAATTAAGCCATGCACGTTGTTAAATGCATCCCTTTTGTTCAACTTTCTGATTGTTAACTTTTAATTCCACTTGAATTTTAGAAGAAAAAGTTCTCTAGGAGAAAAGTTTTCAAAGAGTGATGAACTAACATTTAAAGGTAGTAGGATTTCGCATCTCCTCCGGAAGATATCTGCATGGACAGAAACAAAGTATGAGATTTCCCAAGCAAAATCATTAAAATCATATAATAAAATTGCAAAGAGGCGTACAGCATACAACATAATCTTTTTATTTAAAGAAGACAAGACGAAAAAAAAAAAAAAAAAAAAAAAAAAAAAAAAAAAAAAACTGCAAACAATGAGCTAATAATAAGAGCAAGCAGTACAAAATGAACTTCTAGCAGGTCTCCACATTAGCTCCATAATTTCTTCCCTTTAAGTTGACAGAGATTCTAGAGTAACAACGACGAAAACATATTCTTTTTATTTAAAGAAGACAACGACGAAAAAAAAAATCTGCAAACAATGAGCTAATAATAAGAGCAAGCAGTACAAAATGAACTTCTAGGCTTCTAGCAGGTCTCCACATTAGCTCCATAAGTTGTTCCCTTTAAGTTGACAGAGATTCTAGAGTAACAACACTCATCTTGGATGCACTCTTCCATTCTTACAGGGCGTCATATTTTGTTTGGTTCCAATCCATGAAGCTTCCCACGTATAACCGTATATTCACTTTGTTATACAATTAATTTCGCTAATACAACAATTGGTATCAAAGTTCCAACCATAAACACATAGAAGGTAACAGGATAAGTTTGATTCCATGGAGAACAGAAAACAGTAAGAATATTACGGATAGACCATCTTCTGTACTGTTGGATCTTCCATCATTTTCTCCAAAGCTTCCACCGACATAGCAGGACCCTTTTTTCCTGCCAACAACGAGACAAAAAAAGGAAATCCTTTGTCAGCAAAAAAAAACCGAAAACTCAGATAACGATGGAAATTGTAACCCACAAATAAAGAAAAATATCAATCATGACTCACGAGTAACAAGAACAGTCTAAGAGGACAATGGTAGGACCGATCAGGACTTCAACTCAAACAGCATTTAACAACTGGATATATACATATATATATCACTGTTCAGCTTTCCATACGATCCAGAACACTGCCACCCCTACCGCCTGGCAATTTTTATTTATTCTTGGGAGGGAAAGAATAACTATTCCACTGGAAAGTACATCGATATCTACACCATCAATGTTATATTTGTGTGTGAGGACGAGCAAGAGAGACAGAGAGGAAAGGGGAGAAACACGAGAGAGATAATATATATTTGAGATGTTTCCTCACACCTATTCCTAGTAAAATATGACGTGCAATGATAAATGAGAAAATTCCTTGTGTTAGGACCTCTTAGTAATTCATCAACTGACTTCATACGCTTCATCATCATTAAGCTAGGATTAAACAAAGTTTTGCTCCTAAAACCTCCTGGACAAATAAGTCTGAAATGACGTTAGCGGTATCCCAATAGATGGATGGAGATCATTCTTAAGCCCGATATGGACACAAATTTCCTGGTCGAGGACCGAATCAATTAATGGCTTTATGACAATCTGCTAGGTGAAGAATCAAACTGACTCCTGAATAGTAGTATTGTTCAGGGTTTAAAGTGACTCGATTTGAAGTCTAGGGATTAATCTTACCAAGAGGGTTGAGTTTAACGGAAAAAATTTAAGCTATTGAGTAATTCTTGTTTACTGAAGTTCTTAGTAAAATATAATAACCAGTTTCTCATAATCTGCACTGGTCCAAGGTACCCAAATCTACTTATCAACAAGACTCACCTTTCTGTTTATCCCATCCATCAGAAAGTTTAAACATATAATCTGAGCACATCAGCATATGACGGGCCCGCGTTCAGACTTCAGATCCTTAAGTCTAGAAGAGGACACTTGCAAGTTCAACCACATTTTATGGCCCGCTAAAGCAAAACCTTGAAGCAATTACAACAAGGGAGCTGCACAAGAACCTTTCCACACTACAGCATAAACAAAGGGTTTCAACCAAACCAACTCTGGATGTAAAGAAGATATTGTAGGCTAAATTTTTTTTGGGTAAAGGCGAACACTGCTCCCCCCCCCCCCCCCCCAACGAGTATGTGTTAGATTCAAATAAGGCCCTCGTCTATGGGGATATACAAATACCCCCTGTCAGAGACAAAAAAAGCCCGTCAGTGGATGGGCGTTGGACGAATAACACCCTTCTGTTAAATCACACTTTTTTGTGACCATTCTACCCTTGGAAGGGAGAATTTACATAAATGCCCATATCACTAATTGCCTTTTTTGGTGTTCTTGGTGTTCTTCACCACCACCACTGACACCACCAACACAACAACAACAAAACAACCACCGCCACCGCCAAATCCCCACCTGCAACACCACCATCACAAAAGCCCAAAGATACCCTCACTTCACCCAACCTACTGAAACCAATACCCAATTGACCACAAACCTGTTACCAACAGCGAACACCAGCACACTACCACCATCACTTACCGACCTTAGCCGCTGCCTTCACCTTCTACCCATAAACCCAGTCCAAAATCATCTATCTAATTCAGCATAACACCACCTTCACCATTCACCATCAGTATACTACCTCTTCCATTAACCTGAAACTCCACCTGCAACCACCACAGCCACCTAATTCCCCAGAAATTTAACCGAACAAATACCCATAGCAAACAACCTGCAGACATCCATTGCCTAGACCACCAAAGCAATCTGTCACTCAATCAAAGAACCTCTTAGCCTCCATGAATACCCAAACCATCAGACCAATCACAGACCCAAAACCCAGCAGAAGAAAACCCAGAAGAAGCGCAAAAGAAACAGAGAAGAGAAGAGGACTGCGAAGCAGATTTCCAGAGGAGAGCGAACTCAGGGGTCTGGGTTCGGTTAATCGAATGGAGGTATGGGTTTCAATCGCCAAAAATTGTGGCGGCTGCTGGGAGATTTGTGGGTTTGGGTTTAGGGTTGTGGTCGGAGTGAAGGCGGTGATTGGGTTCAATCGCCGGATTTCATGGTGGTTTGGCGGCTGTGGGTGTTGATGGAGTCATGGAGGACCAAATCCAGTAAGGGTCGCGGCTTAGGCGACGGAGGCTGCGCAATCTGTGGAGATGGTGGTAGCTGTTGGTGGAGGAGAAGAAGGAAGAGGCGGCTGAAGATGAAGGGGAAGAGAGAGAGAGAGAGAGAGAGAGGGAGAGAGAGAGAGAGAGAGAGAGAGATTAGGTTTAATATATAGGGGGTAATTTCGAAACATTTCAGGGACAAAACTGTCTTTTTTCTGCCTCCGTTAGCCACTAACTCTGACATGGGGTAATGGTATATCCCCATAGACGGGGGGCTTATTTGTATTTAACCCGTACTCGGGGGTGGTTTTATCTTTTACCCATTTTTTTAGGTAATAACATTCTTCCTGTTGTGTTGGAACTTAGATGTGACTGTGGTACATCAATAAAAGTGCAAAATAGATAGCAAAGGCGTGAAGTAAATTATTGTACGGGGGAAACATACAATTAATTGCATACAGATATGCAGCTGAGGATACTATTTTCATAACATGACTAACCCTTATTATTCATTACAAAACAAATATGGTGACTTATCTTTAAAAAATATGATGACTTAACAATGGACAGTGCTAGAGATCTATATATTCAAATATTTGAAAAGAAGAGAGAATTTGGAACATTCTCAAACAAAATGCTGGACAGTTTATGCAGGATGGAGGGAGTATAAAACAAAATCTTTATCGCTTTGATTACCCGAGTAAGAAGACCCCTCAGAGGCACCAAACCCAGCCGTGGAAGCAGCTCCATTTTGTGGAACCTGTTTCAGTAGTTCAAAAACCAGTCCAAGGCATTACGTGTAAAATTACAGCTTCGGGCTATAGCTTGAAAATACAGATAGCAGAAAAGTTGGGAGAATAATAGAATTAGCAATGTGAGGAGAAATGCAACATGTAAGTTTATATATTTCATAAGCTTTCTTTTGCCATTATTGACACGTGAGAGGTGTGTTAATATTGATCTAATTGTTAACTGGTCTCATATCAGACGTTCTGAAGTTATATTTATAAAGATAAACATGAATCAAAAGATACCTGATTTTATATATATGTACAGAATAATTCTTCCACGGTATAAGCCCAATTATATCCATGATATAAAAGATGTCATCATACTTTTGAAAAACAAAATAACTTTGAGAAGTCCCACATCGGACATTCAAGAAGAACAAAAAGAATTAATAAGTGTCCTGGGCTACTCCTCTCATTGCCAATTGGTTTTGAGGTGGAACCCTATGGATTCTTACATGGTATCAGAGCCACGGCTCACACACGTGAATGGTCTAACAACCCACGTGTTCGCCGCCACCCGCAGACAAAAGATCCACGTTTAGGCCAAAGAATGCCACACGTGAGGGGGCCTGTTGAGAAGTCCCACATCGGACATCCAAGAAGAACAAAAAGAATTAATAAGTGTCCTGGGCTACTCCTCTCATTGCCAATTGGTTTTGAGGTGGAACCCCATGGTTTCTTACAATAACAATTAAGTCCAGTAAAAACATTTAGAGTTTAACACTTTTAAAGAGATTCATGCACAAACTAGAAGATTTACAGAACAAGCTACACTATTAAGAAATAAAGAACTTGTGACATATGTTCATAACATTAAGGCAGCGGAGATGAGTATCCTTGGGCTTTCCCCGATTTTAAAGCAAAATAGCAAGTTCAAGAAAGCTTACAAAACAAAGAATAAAGTCCACGGAACAAACCATTTTATTCAATCCTACAATAAGATCATAAATGACAACCAAATTCATGACATGTTTCATTAAGTCTAAGCAGCTCATGCATGAACTCTTGAGTGCTCAATGATTTTGGATATCATAAATGAAACAGAGTAACAAGTCGTGTTATAGTTGTTTAAATCATATCCAACACATGTCTGGAACTGGTTGTATTCAGATTCTTGGAGGTAAATCCGCATTACTACCAACTTTTCTAAGCTCTTATTCAGATTCTTACCTGCTCAGTAACCTCGACATCTTTAGCTGAATCAACTTTGGTGTCTTCGTAACCTCCGAAGGGACTTTTTGGCAATGTTTCTTCAGGGGATACATCTACGAAAGCTGCAGGTACGCACGCTTCTAAGTCAATAACATAAAATTTAAGACCTCGCATTCATATCTTCTACCACACAATAAATACAATTTACGAACTGGAGACAAGGCTTAATCCGTCAATGTGTGGATTGTGTGCATATAGGAATGTGGCCGAAGAAAGCAATTGAACTACTCTGCTCATTCGGGCAGCAAGTTGAACTTATGTACATATTATCCCTTAATCGGAAATCCAATTTTAGCTCATGCTAAACTTACTCTAGATTCAAAGTGAAACCCATTGCTCGCATAAGCAGGTGCAATGAACTTCAGATTCCTTGGTTCAAAATCTTTATCTAAAAGAAGGATTTGCGGTTCTACAGATATCATATCAAAGAAATTCAAGTTCCTAAACATTGATTTTCAGATTCAAATCAGAGTCCTTAACACATCATACAGGCTCCCTATTCTGCTCACCTATTACAGGAGAGTCGTTTTCGTTCCTCACAGCAACTGGTTAAACATTTTTATTGGTACTTTTCATTTCTATTTTTTCTTCTGTACTCCGGTTTGCCACTTAATACTTCATTGTCTCTCAAAAGTACATGAGAAAACACTTTGGTCTTAAGATCATCAGTCATTGGAGTTATTTACATATACGAGCATGCAAAACAGATAATCGATTAATATGAATAAAGAAATGCATCATGAACCCATATTAACCACATTGTTCTTTGTCAAAAAAAAGAAAAAAGAAAAAAAGACTTACTGACTGACTAACTAACCCTTTTTTTGCAAAATCATACAGGCCTGGGGGTATGCATTGGTTCAATGTTGAGGGAGGCTGGTTTTAGGGGACCCCGTGCATTGGTTGCTAAAACCCGAATGAGGGGAAAAGAAGACATTAGTTTGTGGTAGTTTGGTCCCCGACAAAAATTTCCCGCGTATTGGACTTGGATCTGGTCCATTTTTACGGGTCGCGTATTCAAGTTGGCAGTTCCGGTCCGTACTGGCTATGTTGAGCGCCTGTGATTTTGTTTGTAATTCTCTCAGGACTTTTCTGGTTAGTGTAATCTCTGCAAATCCATGGATGGAAGCACTTCTTGACCGACCCAGAAAAATCTATCTTGATTCTTTCTTGTTTGCTTTATCATTTTTCATAACAATTGCACACACCCAAAAAGAAAGTCAAATAGAGGGAACGAATTTCTGGAAACAGGCAAAAGAACAAAAAGCAGTGCCAGAAATGTTTAAGCATACGGTTGTAGAATTCATGCACAAATCTTAGATAAATCACATCTCATTCTAACAGTCCATTTCCAATCACAGCTGTCTCCTCCATCTCCAACTTGGGCGAACAATACTGCCTTATTCAAATATCTCTTATTTTTTTTCAATTAATAGACAATTGTAACAGGGACACCATACAACCCTTCAAGCCAAGAATATAAGTATAATCAAATCAGAAGGATATCCAACACAACCAAAAGGGGGAGAGAGAGAGAGAGAGAGAGAGAATAAACATACCAGATCTCCTTGGTCTGTCAGCTTTTTCATCTTTTTGGATATCTGCAGGAGGTGAGTCTATTTTGGCTGCTGGTACATCAACAGTATCAACAGTTACAGTTTGAGAGGAAGCTGGGGAAGTTGAGGTAACTGGCTTTGATGATGGTGGAGACGGGAATGGATAAGTGGTTCCTGGGCCTGACGTTGATGTAGGTGGAAAAGAAAAAGGCGAAGTGGTTGCTTGCCCTGATGCTGATGGAGGAGGAAAGGGAAACGGTGATCCAGGTGAAAAAGCAGAATTATTGAATTGGTTATTTTGTGGACCCATCTGACCCATCATGGTCTTGAATGCTTGTTGCATTGCATATTTCTGAAAGAAGAAATATATCAGATTCTTTAGCAGAACAGACATGTGAACAACCTAATTGTTCCAGTGCAACTATAGTGAAAAATAATTCTATCACGGTATTCCATGACAAGTTGGCAAAATAGCAAGTGAACCAAGAAGTATAGTCCAAGTTCTACACAGAAAACAGCTGGAAATGGAAAGTTAAACAAATGGAATCAGTGTCCAACAGTACCTGAAAAGAATTAAAGTATAACAAAAGAAAGCAAAGGTCAGTTCATTTACATCATTTCCGGTAAATTTGAAAATGTTGTTGCAATGAGAGAAACAAAAGCCATCAGAATCACGTTTGTACAGAAGATGAGCATCTCAAGTAAAATAAACCTCCAAGAAGCTAACTCGCCTTGAAAAAATAATTTACCAAACCCATGTTTTAAGAAAAGAGCCTTACACTCCCAAAGAAAATATATTGAATTCCACCACTCCCATGGACATACTGTTTCTTCAATTACAGCAGATAATTGGACGAGATAAATTTACAACAGCATCCCGCCAGAACATTTTACAGAATGTAGAAGGCGGAGACTAGCTTTTAGCTGATTTCCCAAACACCACAATTGCTTTCACGCACAATATTAAAGTAGTAGGTGATGATAGACAATACTCAAGTCAGTATTACTCGTACTTTATATGCCTCTTTTATTAAATACATCAGAACACAAAGAAGGGATTAATTAACGAGGTAATAGACGATAGGATAAATGACACTAAACCTAAATGCAGTTTGACCCTTACGACACTAAATCTCCAGCACTTTCAATTTCATAGAAAAACCCATGCACTTTTCATTTTGAGACAAATAGCCTCAAATCGTTAGGAGGTTTAGATTGAATTAACGAAATTTATATGCCTCTCTGGCAGAACGCAAGACATTATAATGAGACCTCTTTTGTTAAATACATCTGAACATAAAAGAATGGACTAATTAACGAGGAAATAGACGATAGGACAAATGACACTAAACCTAAATGCAGTTTGACACTTGTGACACTAAACCTCCAGCACTTTCAATTATATAGACCCCCTGCACTTTTCATTTTGAGACAAATAACTTCCAATCGTAAGGAGGTTTAGATTAAATTAACAAAATTAACTGTAATACCCATCACGAGATGAGTATTACTATTCCATCCCATCACATGACCTCGTGTGATGGGCATTACAGTAAATTTTGATAACTTAATCTAACCCTGTTAATGATTGGAGGCTATTTGTCTCAAAATGAAAAGTGCAGGAGGGGGGGGGGGGGGGGGGGGGGGGTTCTATGAAACTGAAAGTGCTGGAGGTTTAGTGTGAAACTGCATATAGGTTTACTGTCATTTGTCCTAGAAGATATTATAAACTTCGAGGTTGAATATTAGAGACACCAATATAGCTCAGATAATCAACACAAAATAATTATGTTAACAACATGCTGTCATTCATGACTTTTGGCAACATTATGAGCCAGAAAGGAAGCCATTGAACTAAATAATTCTTCTGAAATATGATTGTAAGGGACGGCAATATTATCCCGTCTCTCATTCATTATACATTGATCAAAAATTTAATACTACAGAAGACAAATAAGTTATTGGAATGTTTTCCGACCACTTCTTAATTGATTTAAGAGGACGTGCAGACACAAGGCTAAGAATATAAACCTACAAAGGAACTTTAAAAAGTTAGATAGCCTATGATTCGACATAGAAAGATAGCCTCGGGTGAGGAATCAGACTCATCCAAGATCGGATGCACCAAACACCCAAAATTATGCATCTCCAGTAGCAAAGAGCAGTGTAATTTCGGCATAATCAATTATTTCCTCCATAATTGACATGTGACCAAACAAGGAGTAATACACTGAAAATTCCTCTTTCTGGGTGTAACCCTAGCCAAACCAAGCATACAAAAGATATAACAATGAGGTAAGACCAGTCCACTCAATACCAATTAAACAATCATTCAAACTTTGCAATGTACATGAAGAATAGCAATTAAATGAATTCTCTGAATTATGAAAATCTTAGAAAAACATGAAACAAATGAATGGCAGAGAACTAGATGGAGTGATGATTAGATCCAGCAGTCAAGTACACACATCGCATTGATAAAGGATAATTAGACTGCCAAGTTCAGAACTACTGCACTCGCTTGCATGTATTTCCTACGCTGAGACTGTACACCTATGTAGCACCGAAACGGGGACGGGGACGAGACGAAACGGGGACGGGAACGCCGGAACGGCGATTTACAAAAAATTTAGAGACGAAACGCCGTGGGAACGGCAATTTTTGTATATATATAAATACATTTTTTTATATAAACTTTATTTTTTTAATTATATATATGTAAATACATATAAATTAAGAACACGTTTTATTGAAAAAAAATAAAAAATAAAAGACCAAACTTAATAAAAGAAACAAATTGTATTCTAAAAACTAGGAACAAACCGTAGTGGCAACTTGTGCAGTTGCTGAGTTACAATGGGGTCTACAAATACAACTAAAAAAATGGGGTCTACAACAATAAATCTGAGCCGTCCATCAATCACACTATGAGAGTGTATTTTGAACCCTTAGATTAAAAAACCCCTGCACTTCATGTTATCTCTCTCTCTCCTAGTCAACCACGCAGCAACAGAGACTCGTTACCTTCGATTTTGGTTCGCGAACAGAGACTAACAGAGGAAGACGAAGGAGAAGACCAAGGAGAAGAGGACGCAGCGACTTGAAGTCACCGATCTGGTGGAGTTCGAAGTCGCCGACGTCATCAAAGGTAAGTAACTTACAGATCGGACTTCAAATCACCGATCTGTTGGAGGTCGGTGAAAGCAGGGACGTTCCCGCACAGTTTCAGAAAAGCTGGAACGCGTCCCTCCGCCGTTCCAGATGTGTTCCGAATCTCAGTTTTTTTGGGAACGCCAGGTGACGACCCGGGGGCGTTCCGGCGCCGTTCCGGCGTTCCGGACGGGTACGAAACGGGGACGGAGGCCTACATGCCGTTCCGGTGCTTCACAGCTGTACACAGTAGAAAGTGTTTTAAGGCTACGAAACAGAACTGCACACAAATTACAATATGAATGTTTAATTACGGGAGCTGATTCTTACACGATAAAGATTTTATCCTTGCACTACTTTTTTGCCGCACTTTCCAATATTGCCCCTAATTAAAGTATCTCCCTTCCCAACAACACACGCTCTCCCTCCCTCCAAACTGTTCAAAAATTCCAAATCCAACAAGGCGGCAACACTGAAACCTGAATCTCCTGCCCCTCGGCTAATATTTCGATCAATTCAGCCATCTCAACCCACAAAAAACTCTATCCACTTTCAAAAAATTCTTCAAAGCCAAGGGCGTAAATTGCATTCTTTCTCCATCATCGTCCTAACTCGATGGAATTAAACTAAAACCGTATAATTTCTCGGATTTTGGTTTCATTAATTTGATTCACCTCTCTACTTTTCATCTCTCCATATTTACTCAAAGACTCTAATCCTGCAAATTAACATAACCAACTTCTGTGACTTCGATGGAAATTCCCAGCGACGACATCAGAGGAGGCAAACATTATTTTAAAAGAGTATGAATCGGGTTTCTTAGATGGAGAAATGGAGCTCATAATTAGTAACTACGTTTTAACCGCAGTTGGGTCGAGTGAAGGGCTTGAAAATGGTCAAGGTTAAAAGTTCCTGCCCGAAATTCGAGAGTTTTGGAGTTGATTATTGCTTTGTTTTTGGATTGTTTCCTCACAACACTGTAACTGTTTGAAAGAGTACCCGGTAGCTTGCATGTTGAGCACTAGTTGTTGCAAATCAGGATGATTGGTGAAGATTTTTACCTCAAATTTTCGTTTAAAGTTGTGGGATTCTAATACTGATTCATGGGTGATAAGTTGAGAATTGGTGATAATGTGAAGAGATGGCATAAAGGGAAAGGGAGGAGAGGTCAGGACGAGGAAAGTTGCAAGGGGAATGAGAGAGAGAGAGAGAGAGAGAGAGAGAGAGAGAGAAAAGTTGTAGAGGACATCAGTGACAAAGGGAGAAGGAAATTTGCAAAGGTCAAAAGAATGATGAAAATTAGAGTCATTAATGTAGAGACAAGAGAGAGAGTAGGTGTCAAGTATTACGGAAAATCGTTCAATACTAATTTAGTCACTAATTTTACAATGGCTTCCTACTTACTGTCTTTTATTTTTTCCATTTCTTATTATGGAAGTTAGTTGCAGTAAACTTAAGTTTAAGGTACTGAGAGCGATGATCCCACGGGCTCGCTCCCGTGGGAACTACCATGGAGACACGACATTGCAACACCAAAGCCACAGGCAAAACAAACCACGGGTGACAGAGTTGTAAGCCTTTCATAGTAAATGGTTGGAGCTACAATGTGTGCCCCTCAGTCTAGAACCCTCTGTCTCTATCTAGAATACACCACTAACACTGATGATTTCCAACAGTCGGTCTATCCAATCTCGACAACCGTCAATGTTACTCGGGCATAGCCAGTTAGGCATCTTCTACCTATGCGTCTTAGCAAAAAGTCAAATATCAGTTTCGTGAACCCATTTTCCAATTTTAACAACAATCTGGGCAGGGGTCAGAGTGTTAATTTGGGATGGGGTGATTAGCAGCACCAATTAGGATGTATTTAAGTCTAGCTAGCTGTGATTCTCATCTGGAGGTAGGTTTGGAGCTATGTACCCCGCCATTAATGGTGGCTCCATATGCAATTTGTCTCCTTGAAAACAACAACCCACCTTGATATCATTGGTCCTAAAGCACCTTTTACCAATTGTGCACACTATTGCGAATGAATTTCAAATCACAAAATATTTATGTAGTTACAAGTCTTGTGATAATGAGAACATTAGTAACCAAGACTACCAGACACGAAGCTTCACCGTACGACTCCCTAGTACTTTAGAGAAATTCAGTTAGAATCCCAATATAAATACCGGAGTACTTACTATTATTATTAATGTTCTTTTATTCATTATTTATTTTTCGCTCTCAACAGATGACCCTGACGAGGCTACCGAGTGTGTCTGCCAGCGACAGACCGTGCCTTCTGATTAATCTCTTTCGCGGAAGCGCCGGACTATCTCTTGCTTGTTTACAGTTGTTGGGCTACCGAGCGTGCAAACCTGTTATGTATTGAACTCTAACTTTCTGGGTCTTCTCTTGATTTTCCAGGAGAACAGTCCGACTCCATTCCCTCTTTCGCCAAAATTATTGACTGCCCAATATATGCTTTATATGTGAGTTTGACTAATTTTAGATCTACTATTGATAGAAACAATTGTATTCATGTCGAATTGGTTATACATGTGGAGGTAGGTAATGTGGAATTGATCCAATAATTTTCCGAGGACTGATGTGATGAATGACCAGAGAGCATAGTTGTCAAATGGGGATTCAGATAGTGAATCGAAATTCACCTTCACTGAATCGTAAATCGAATTGAATCGTGAATCGTAAAGATTCAACTTGCAATATTATCATGTAGATAAATATTTCATAAAGCTATACCATTGTTGAACAAAATATTCATATTTTTTACAAAAAGAAAGCTCGAATTATTGGAAACTAGTGATTAGGAGCTTCACACATCTAAAAGATAAAGAATAATCTAGATATAGATAGGCATGTGGAGCAAGGAACTACAAGATGCCAAGGAGACTGAAACTAATAGAAAACTATTGCCTTAAACTTGAGAAAAATGCACTAGTAACTTAAAACAACTACATGTTGCAAAACAGACATAAATGTAGGAAGTATTATTTCTTAGACTGATGCTGTAACTCAGTTAGACCTTCAGATGAATCGAAGGTGAATCGTAGAATCGGTCTGAATCGCAACTGAATCGAAAGATTCGGACTCTTGAATCGGGATTTGGATAACTTTTTGTTCATTAAAGATTCACTAAGGGATTCATATCGTTTCATGGGTGAATCGAGTCGAATCGTAGGATACGAATCGTGAATCGTAAGATTTTGACAACTATGCCAGAGAGTCTCTCAATTGGACATCGATTAAATATAATCTGATTTTACTGTTCGAAAAGTATTTTGCTAGTTCTTTCTTTTTGGCAATATGCCAATATGTCAGAAATCTACGCCAGTACTCCATATCCATAAATGTAAAAAGAACTTTTACTATCTTTAGGTGCTTGAATAGCAATTATTAGGTTAGAATAAACGTTAAGGTTTTTGATGATAATGCACTTATTTTTGTAAATGTTTTGGTGATATGGAAGTACTTTTTCCACACAAAAGAACACGCAAAGTGAAGTATAAAGCTTTGATTTGGAGCGACAACAGCACATGGTTCAGAAAAATATAGTGACCGCAAAAGACCTCGTGAAGTACCCAGGCACTGTAGATGATGTGTGTACATACAAACGGAAAGGAAAATGATGAACAGGCCCTTACAATGGAGTAAAGATCAGTGGCTGACTGGCTCTATAATGTCACTGGAAACAGAAGTAGCATTGGCTACACACGGCCAGAGATTAGTAATCAAAAAATAAGTCTCAAAAAGGTCTTCAAAAAGGACAAATCGTCTATGTCTATTTAAGCTTGAAATCTCCAAGCAAAAAGAGCTACTAAGACAAAGAAGACAGTCCACAAAAGAAATCACAAACACACTAGGGGTGGTGGAACATGGAAAGAGTTATAAACAAAAGTAAGCAACTGAAAACAAAGAAATATAGGAAGCTCCTTTAGCATAACTCAAGCAATATAAGCTGTTGTAAGATGCTCAAACAGTTGGTCTATAACATGTTCAACCAGTAACATTTACGTTACCTGCCAAATATTTTCGGGTAGGATTCATGACACTCACCTTCAAGTTTGTTGCCACCTGCCAAGTGATTTTGAGTTGTCAGACTATTGCAGAAATTGGAAGAATCTAATGAAATTATCTTCAGAAAAATCATGTAACAACGAGCAACTATCATCATCCTCACCCAAGAGAAAAGTGCAGAGAGCCCCACTCCAACTCCAATCCAAAATAATGGTGATCCGCTAAAAACACAATAAAATTTAGCATTGCATAAATGATTCAATCAAATACTTCAAACTTTATTCGTAATAGAATAAAAAAATAAGGGAGCATGAAGAGCTTATTTGACAAAGTTAATACAGATTATTACACTTGGGATGGTGATGATGATGATGGTACTGCAACTGGAGGGTTAACACCAACAGACGACGTTTCCTTAGTACTTGCAGAAGTAATCCTTGCAAAACATTCACTCCCTAGATGTTTTGACACTGTAGAAAGAAACAGAATGAGCAAAAGCAAAAAACATCGTGGACAGAGTTAAACCATAGCATTGATGGGTAATGCAATTAAAGTTCAAGGAGAAGGTTAGACTCCTCCAATGTAGAGATCATATGATATGAACAAGAGGCAACCAAAATCACACTATCTAGATTAAGACAAATAATCATGACAGTTAACAAGAAAAGACGCATACATTAAGAATGTTGTCACATATCCACAAATAAACCTTCGGAACCTAATTGATCCCTAAGAATGTGTGGGCAAGTCGGCACTGTGCGTCAGGGGTGCGGCAGATATCCAAAAATCAGGGGTGCGGTGGCCGGGGTGACCACATTTATTCAAAAAAAATTATATTACTTGTACGATTTTCGCATTTTATATGTTGTTATATAGTGTTCCAATGAAAATGTAGGGGACTAAAAAAGTAAGTAGTGGTTTTCAATGTGTTTATTCAAAAGTTTAAGGGTAAAGGATAAGAAACTTCACATCTGAGGGGGTAAATATAATTTCTCTAAGTGATAATGTCAGGATCATTGGTTTCTCAGTACGACTTAGATACGAGAGAGAGAGAGAGAGAGAGAGAGAGAGAGAGAGAGAGAGAGAGGGGAAAGACGTAGAAGCAGACACAGGTCTCGGAAGATGAAGAAGACGCACAAACTAGACGATGCACGATTTATGATTCTTCTAAGGTCTCCTAATTCTTCTTCGACCTCCTCTTCTCTCTCTAATTCTTGACGTGGCCAATATGGCCTGAAAGTAGTGGTTTTTGTCTCAAAAACCACTACGGCCGCACCCACACACCACAGAGCATCTGGCGCTGGGAGAAACACCCGTGTTCGACATGATTCAAACTGGGTTTAAGGTATTATATTGACCTCAACGACATGCCTAACATAACTGACGTGTTGAACAAGTAAAACAAGTTAGACCCACTTATGAGCAAAATCTAACAATTAGAGGACTGAACCTGTCTAACTCCAACCCATAGTTGTAAACTTCTTCATGGTCAGGTTTCGGATAGAAGGAACATCTTCAATAAAGGGGATGTTTTAGTTGCTCCAAGAGCACCATATACTCCCCTCAAAAAAAGAGAGAGCACCATATAAGGATATATATACATGTAGTGGTTTATAGCATTCATTAGTAACACATGCATTAGACTATTATATTCACCAACCATCGACATAGGATATTGAAAAATTCAATTTCATAATTTCCGGAACTTAAGTTGAATGAAGCAACATATCTCATTTACAATTTGTGTTTTGTCCCACTGACTTTTATGTAATGTTCCATAACTTTAGTGGTATGGAGCATCATATCTCATTTTCTTTGCTTTGAGAGCAATTCAGAGCTCTGAGCTTTGAACTCCTGAGTTAATTCTTCAACAAGGCTTGGATCCACAAGTGAAGGTTTCTCCTTTTCTTCTCCTTAAATGCTTCTTATTCGTCCTCACTTTTTCATTTATACCTCTGGATAGTTCTTCTCCTTCAACTATAAGGATGAAATCAACAATTAAGAACTGAAGCCGAATTGATTAAAAAAATGGATATTTCAATACTGAACCTCTGCAGATCCCATGATTTTGGGCTTTCCATTCTTTGACATTGTGGTCCAGATATTGCTGTATATACATCAAATGGTATGTCGAAGAAGATAAGCGATAGTGGAAATTCTACAGAAAGAATATCAAGTCTACAGAAACCGATCCTCCACAATATGGCCTCAAAGATTTTGATATATCAAGTGTTTGTCAAAGTCTTGTTCTACTTTCCAGTTCCATCTTAGCTACTGGACCTTCAGTTTCGCGGCCAAGACCCGTGGTGTTCCTATAAAGGAGATCTTCGACTTCGTGCGTTATAGTATACATCGGTGTCCCATCCTCCACACTCTTTTGGAGAGTTTTAGTTTCAGTTTTCCTTATGACTTCAAACCCTATCTTGAAAGTATCAATGAGGCTGTCAGTTTCTCCCTAAACCACAGAATTAGGGGTGCAACTTCGATGGGCTGAACCCGACCAACCCGAGCCCTAGGGCTTGGGCACATGTTTTTCGTAATTCGGACGGCATTGGACAGAAATTCTCAGCCCGAATTGTAATTAGGGTCGGGCTTGGGCATAAATATTAAACGACGGGCTAGCCCGAATTGCCCGATTTGTATAATCACTACCTTTTCATATTGCATTTGAAGAGAATTGTATAGCATATTTTACACGAATCTACTACTTTACTCCTGATTATTAGCTATATTTTAATATTATTTTTTTTCTTGAACTAGTTGATTCATTTTTTCCACCCAATACTTATTATTCTCTTGTAGGTCAAAAAAAACATCTGATACTCCTATATTGAAAATTTTATAATTCGATCTAGCAACATAGTATCATTAGTTTTTAACCACAAATAACAAACTTTGAAACGCATACTTTCAGTATTATTCTTTTACATTGAAGTTCTTAATTTAATTTAAGTGTGCAATTTAAATTGAGCTTAAAGTGATAACTAAATTCATTTATTAAGTTAAGTAGTCTAGCCCGAATTCAGCCCAAACCTGAATCGATTTGCATGAATTTGGGCTCGGGCCGGCTCACGATGCACCTAACTCGGGCTTGGGCTTGGGTGTCAACCCGTCTAGCCCGCCCGAGTTGCAGTCCTACACAGAATTGTAAACTTGTCTATTAATTTTCCGGTTAAAGTGATCCGTCTACCTCGGATAAGAAATGGCCAGTACCTCAAAAGCATAAAATTAGAAGGTTCGGAGCTGAATTTCACTGATCTGATGCAGGGTTGTCAGCTATTGAGGTATTAGATCTTTGGACATGCACTGGATTGAGCACTAATATCAAGTTCTCTAAATCGAAAATCAATTAAGATTGGATCAGGCAAACACGGAAGTGGTAAGAAATGTCGAGAAGCCCCGCATGGTGAGTTTACAACATAAGTCATCAATAAAAATATGTTAGTCTTCTAGGTATGAGATCACACTACATGACACGTTGAAGAGGGGTGAAAAAATTTTGAACGACGCCCTCAATTCCTCCCTCCCCCCCCCCCCCACACACACACACACCAGCAAGATATTGTTAACAATATATGCGGCATTTTTTCGCGGTTGGTACAGAACACAGGCTTGAAGTTATCACGGTCATTTATGTGACTATGAAGCTGCGGGTTAATATACCGATGCGACTATTTGGCGTGGCAGGCCACGCAAAACTAATGTCCAACTCATCCATAGACCATTACTGGAGGGCCTGGGACCAAGCTACTATAACATTCCCAAGGAACTCGCGCAACACACCCACTGGGGAGATTTCATGTGTCTGAATGACTTGATGGACACTTGCCCCACTATACATGGCATAAAACCAAAATGATTTGTGTGAACATTGTCTCACATCGTAATCTCCTTTTAATAACACACTCCCACAGCTTCATTGTGAGAGTCATAAGCTTGATACCCCGATAATTAGTGCAACTTCGAGTATCTCCCTTCTTCTTATATAGAGGCACCAATGTACTCTTCCTCCACTCTTCCAGACTATTAACCATACTACCCCCTTTGTCACCCAACTACTTCCACACGAATGACAACAGGTCCTACAGCCTTCCCCACTTTTATCTTTTTCAACGCAACTTTTACCTCAACATCGCTGATCTTACGAGTGAACGGTTTGAGCACAAACTAGAGCCACCAAGATCCTAATCTCTCAATAACTCACTTCCACAGCTTCATTGTGAGACTCGCAAGCATGCTACGCTGATAATTATAGCAAATTTGATTCTCTCCCTTGTTCTTCAATAGAAGCATCAATGTACTCTTCCTCCACTCTTCTGGCATTTTCTAGCACTTCAAGATTTTATTGACAGGCTACTAAACCATACTAACCCTTTTTCACCCAACTACTTTAACACGAATGCCATTAGGTCCTTAGCCTTCCTCACTCTCATCTTCAACGCATCTTTTACCTCAATTTCGCTAATTTTACGAGTGAATTTATAATTTGGGCACCAACTAGAGCTACCAAGATCCTAATCTCCTCTCAATAACACACTCGCGCAGCTTAATTGTGAGATTCATAAGTTTGATACCTCGATAAGTAGAGCAAATTTGATCATCTTCCTTGTTCTCAAAATAGAGTCACTAATGTACTCTTCCTCCACTCCTCTAGCACTTCAAGATTCTATTGACGAGACTAGTCATCCATGCCACCCCTTTGTCTCCCAACTACTTCAACACAAATGCCATCAGGTCCTACAACCCGTAACTCATGTCAACAGAATTTTCGATAATGTTACGAGCGAATTTATTATAGTTTGAGCACAAGCTGGAGTTACCAACATCATGTAACCTAATGTCACCAGATGGTCCACACCAAAGAGTTTACAAAGTAACTAAAACCTATGTTGCACCGACACTCCAAATATTTTCTGGTTCGCGTTTCGGACACTCCGACACACGGAAACGTCTCCGACACTCGGCCTAAACGTCTCCGACAGGACAGGTGGCGTTTCGGTTCAAAAAACATAAAAAATGGCGTGTTTAGCCGTCCGACACGCGGGAGACACGCGTGTCTTAAACCGGAGACACACGTGTCTGGAATTGTTCAAAATTTCTCGGGGTTCATTTTATGATATATTAAAAATTAGAGGGACTGTTTTGAAATTGTCAAGTATCACCTTCTCAATACATAGATCCTTAACCCTAGCCGCACACTATCTCAAATACTCATCAGGGTTGCGAAACAAAAAATCGCGAAGAGGCGAACACGAAAGAAGAGAAGAATCGAAGACCTACCTGTAGTGTCTGAAATTATTTATGCTTTGATCTATTTGTACTTGGTAGTGACTAAAACTGTCATTGCTTTAATGTCTTTATTGTAGTGCCTTATGACTTTACCTTTATATATATATATATATATATATTTCGCGTGTCCGCGTTTCCTGATTTTCAGAAAATTGGCGTGTCGGCGTGTCCCGTGTCTTGCCGTACCCGTACCCCTACCCGTTTCGGTGCAACGTAGACTAAAACCATATCTTCACCTAACTAATCTCATCAACCTTAACTAAAACCATATCTTCACCAAGTAGACAAGAAAGCATAATCGTCCTCACAAAGAGGTTAGAGCTACTACAAAGTTTTCCTTGATGAGTATGTCGAGGTTAAATGTTCTCTCCTATCATTATCGCCGAATTGGACACTTCCGCAACTCAAACTCGCCAAGATAATGACACGAAGCAAACAAGTAGAGATAACACATTACGACTGATTCCAGTACCTGCTTAGAATTTCTCAGAGTACATAATAAGGAGGAACCTCTAGATGTCAAGATTCACAATTCACAGTGTCTAAAGTACTAATCCAACATATATTAACTAAGAAAATCGAAACCCAAATTGAATACACACAAGAGACAGAGAGAGAGAGAGAGAGAGAGAGAGAGAGAGAGAGAGTACAGTCGTATCGGTGGAGTCTGATAGGAGCTCGGGCGTCGTTGTTGGGTTGAGGAGAGACGGCCGAAATGGAAGTGGTGGGTTTGCTACAACACCTTCTTCTGGTATTGCGAACAAGCTGGGGGAGGCCAAAGGCGTATCCACTGGAGAGCAAATCCTTAGGGTTGGCCGAACAACCCAGTACCACTTTGGGAGAAGAAACTAGGGCTAGGTTTTCCATAACCAGCAACCAAGCTTTGAACAACAGAGGAAGGGAAAGAGCAACAGTTGTGGGAGAGACGACGAAGAGGACAGGTTGAAAAATGAAATTAGCAGAGAGGAGAAGGGGGTTTTCTGTTGAATGGGTTGTTGGAGATAGAAGAGGACACTACTCTCTCTTTCCGCTTGCCTCTCCACGGCATAACGTAGTCCGGCCCCAATTAGATATAGGGTGGGTTTGGTAGAGGGTTTTTGGTGGAAAAACTGATATTTAGATTGTGGTGGATTTTTTTGGTTTTTTTCAGAGATTCTGATTAAACGAGTGTGTTTGGTGATGGTTTTTAAACTAACTAGAAAAATGTGTTTGGTAGTGGTTTTTAAACTAAATGCAGTATATAAAATGACATATATACCTTCCACTTGTATTTTCTTTTACAGATTCACGAACAACAAATGTGAGGCAAAAAATTGACGATTTCATGACTTTCAATAGTTTCGTGAAAGTTAACAAATTGAAGAACAAATTAACGATATTTTAGTTCTTGGGCTCTGTTGAGTTCATATTCCTTCCCCTTAAAGAACTTTTCTCTCTCTAGATTCTCGCTCTAGAATTTTTTGCTCTTCTCAGAGCTTTCTCATCATCTAAAGTTCTTCTCATCCTTTTCTTGAGTTTACAAACCCATTGTGTGCTCTGTTTTCCCGATTGCATCTTTCATTAAGAATTTTTTACTTGCTTGTTCCTCGGTTTCCATCTACCCATAACTTCTACAGTCGATAGTGAGAGGGGGTGAGTAAGAGTGATCTTTTCATCTTCCTCTGAGTCTAGCTTAACCAAAACAGGAGTTTTACCGTCATCATCATTACTACATCTTTCGAAAAATAAATAATCCTTGGGAAGAGCCGACTAATTAAAGAATGGAGACCCGTCATTGATCTTCTGCACGCCAACAAGGAAGACAAAGGGTAAGAGCAAGAGTGGAGAAGTCTAAAGGATCTCTCGATTTGATTTGGGGATTCAAGTAGGTTCAAAGACTGACAAGCTCTTGGGAAGTCTTCAATGCTGATCATGATTGTGGAAGATTAAAGTGCTTATTTGGATTTTTGCATGGCTTAACCATGGTTTCCTTGACTAGGACTAGGGTTTACTTAGGGTCTTAGGTCGGTGATAGCACCATCCTCCTAGGGTTTCTTATGGTCTTGCATGCCGACCTGGTTCACCAATTAGAAAGCTTCTAGGTTTTTGGGCTTCAGTGGTAGTCCTTTAGGGTTAGTAGTTTTTAGGGTTTGCTTCTTACTCTTCTTCTCGTTCTGCTTTCTCATGGAGAATCACTCTCCAGACTCTAGTCCAGATTACCAGATTTTCGATCCACATTTTGTGCCATTACCACGGCAAGGACCTACTATGTTTGTTAATCTTGTTCTCGTTTCATCCCTCCGTAACCTTTGGCAAAACACTTTCATTGGGAAGTTTCTTGATGAGAGACCACTCCCTTCAACCGTGGTACAGGAAGAAATGCATGCATGTTGGGGAACTTTGAATATGGTGGTTGTGGAAAGGAAACAAAACGTTTTCCTGTTTCACTGTCTTGACCCTCAGGAAAAGGAGGCTCTCATTAAGGAGAGTTTGGTTTCTATTAGGGGGAAGGCTCTTATGTTAAAAGAAAGAAGTCCTAACCTGGTTCTTGCTGATGTTGAGTTTCCTACCACTGAAGTGTGGATGCAGGTGCATGGGGTGCCCATGGAGTATTTTGTATTCCAATTGGCTGAGGACCTGGGGAAGTTGGCGGGGTAAGTGCTAGAGATTGACTGGAATGATCATAGGATGATAAACATGGATTTTTTCAGGATTCGCATCAGAATTGACCCGCATCAACCACTGATACCAGGTGCTTTTCTTCATCTGCTTGAGGGTGAGCCTACTTGGCTTTATTTTAGGTATGAGAGAATTTTCAAAGTTTGTTTGAAGTGTGGAAGAATCGGGCACAAGGTTTCTAGGTGTGATTGGGAAGATTGGATGGTGGTTGATCATCTAAATCAACGATATCAGGAAGCGGGGTTTGGAAACGTGGTTCAGGTTATGTTTGAACATCATTTCCCACTTTTCTCTCCTATACTTATGGCTTTCCACCTTTATGGTCCAAACAGGACCACTAAAGTAATGGTGCCCGATCTAAACGAGCCAATTCAGCCGGTCTCACCACCTTCTATAGGAGAGCAGCAAGATTTTGTTTTTAATGTGTCAACGTCTACCTCCCCAGTTTCTGACGATTCCACTGCTCCACAGGAGTCTTTCCAATCCCCCACTTCCGTTCTCTCCCCCTTCACTCCACATTCACCTCCCCCAAACTTGGCGGTAAGATTAAATGAACCCGTTTCTACTTTGGGAGTGCTCCAACAGGCTGTCCTACGGTTGAGGACTTTAATTGCGACGGGAGAGATTCCGGTGGAAAGGGTTGGGGAAACCGAGGAGACGGTTCAGATGGAAGAGGATGTTGTGGTCTCGGGGGCAAGCATGGAGGGTCCCACTGATGTTCAATGTGGCGCTTCGCTTAGTCCCAAGGTTCATGAACTGGGGCTTTTGGGGTCCCAAGGTCAAATGGGGGTGGAGACGGTTCATGAGGAGGATAAAACGGTTGGGTTGCCCAGAAAATGACTATAAAAGGGAAACAGTTGGCTCCGACGGAGCTTTTTACCAGGGGGAAAGTTCCGCTAGGCCAAAAGAAGTCCAACAGGAGACTCAGAATCCAACGGATTTGAAATCAGTAGAGGACATACAAATGCAGGGAGGCAAAGAAGGGGAGCACAAGAAGGAAGGTGTTGGTGAAAACAGGTGTCTTGAGATCATTCCAGTCGTTGATGTGGAACCAAACTGTACTTGGCCAGCTTTTAAAATGGAGATTCTAGATTTCGAGACCTGATCTAGTGATGATGAGTCAGAGTGGGAGTTGCACCATGAGGCCATGGAGGAGCTTATGGAGAGGAAGCTTGATATGCTTGAGGCGCTCATCCCAGAAATTGCAGATCCACCAATTTTGGGAACCAACAACCAGGAGGTGATCATTATCAGTGATGATGAGGAGGATATGGAGGAGAAGACAGAAGCTGAAAAAGGGGCCAAGGAGGAGGGGACAAAAGTTGCAGAGGTTATGGGAAAGGTAATCAGGGAGCTGAGAGACACATTGCTGTGGTGCCACCAAAAAAGAGGAAGCAATGGAGACCTGAGGAGGACGAAGGAGGAATTCAGGGTAAGCGTCATCGCCTAAACCCTGTTCATCATCTAATTAATCCCCCGGGTACTTGTTTGATTTCGTCCTTAATGTGTAATTTTACTTGTCCTAGGAATAGGCTTCTACCTTTCTCTGAGCCTTCTTCTTGTTCTAGGATTTTGCATGGTAACAATAGCACATCCCCTTTTAGCAATGGGTTTAGGAAGGTTGTCCCGCAACAACCTCCACGATAGCCATGAACGCCATAGCCTGGAACTGCAGAGGTCTTGGTCAACGCCCTGCAGTTCGTGACATTTCTAAGTTGACTAAAACTTTTGATCCCTCTTTCATCTTTCTATCTGAAACTAAACACTCGGTAAATTATGTCAATTCTAAACTCAGAAAGTTAGGGTTAAAATCTTTTGGGGTCGACTCTGTGGGTAGCTCCGGGGGTTTATAGGTTGGTTGGCGCCCCTCGATCAAGGCTGATATAGTCTTCTCTTCTCCCCACCTTCTTCTCCTTTGTTTGGACCTACATTTAGTAGGCCATTGCATGGTGGGTTTCATCTATGGTCCACCAAACCTGAAGGATAGAGAAGTTTTTGGATGGATCTAGACTCTAGAATCCATCAAATAAACCTCCCCCTCCTTCTAATGGGGGATTTTAATCAAATTCTCTCGTGTGAGGATAAGATGGGTCCAAATAAAAACTTAGATCAAGGTTCGGAAATTCTTCGTGATTACCTGAGGGGGTGGGGTTTGGTTGAAGTAAAGAACATAGGACCCTGGTTTGCCTGGACAAACAACAGAACCATTTCAACACCTACTTTTGAAAGATTGGATAGGGCTTGGATTAACCTGCAGTGGCTGGACGCCTTTCCTTATAGCACCCAACAGAACCTTGGCTTCCACTCCTCTGACCACTGTCCTATCCTGCTCAACACCCAACCTAGGATTGTCCCAACCAGAAGGCTTTACAAGTTTGAAGCATGGTGGACTCGTCATCAGGCCTGCCATGATTTGGTTAAGTTCATCTGGTCTCTTGAGGTTCCTGGATCGCCCCTTTCAAGTTGCAACAACTGCTTAAGATAGGGGTCAGGACCTTGAGTCTTTGGTCTAAACACAGTGGCTCCTTGGTAGCTCAAATTGAGACTGCCAGAAGAGCAACGCTTCATTATCAAAATCAACTGCCTGATCCTTGTGCTCTAGAGAGCTTCCTTAGATCAAAAAGCACGTTTGACCAACTTTTGCTTGATCAAGAGATTTATTGGGCACAAAGAGCCCATCGTAAATGGCTTAGGTATGGTGATAGAAATACCAAATTTTTCCATGCCTCAACAACGATCAGAAGACACAGAAATCACATTTGGGCCATTAAGTCCAGGCAGGGCCATGACCTTACCAGTCAAGAGGACATCATGAAATAATTCCTCTTTTACTTTCAAGAGACTTTCCAACCTGCTTAAGATCATAAAATAGATGTGATTTCCCAATACTAAACCATATTGGTACCTCCTTGAAGCCCCAGCAGGTCTCTTACCTTCAAAAGACCTTCACGGCTAAGGAGGTAAAAGAAGCAGCATTTTCTATGAGTCCTTTGAAAGCCCCAGGGCCAGATGGCATTCCTCCTATCTTCTTCCAAAAATTCTGGCCCATTATCTCCTCTTCTGTAATCAGTGTTGTGCCGTCCTATCTTAATTCTGGTTTTATGTTAAGGGAAACTAACAGAACTATTGTTGTTCTGATTCTCAAGAAAGATAATCCAGAGGTTGTTCAGGACTTCAGACCCATAAGCCTCACCAATGTGATATACAGAATTATATCCAAGGTTCTGGCAAATAGGATTAAACAGCTTATTTCTAGCATTGTCAGGGAGTCTCAATCTGGGTTTATTCCAGGAAGATTAATACATGGCAATTCAGCTTTTGCCACTGACCTCATGCATTTCATTACTAAAGGAAATCATCCTAACAATGAGGCGTTTGGATGTCTGAAAATTGATATGTCAAAAGCTTTTGGCAGGGTCAGGTGGGAATTTCTTCAGCATACCATGAGGAGGTTTGGCTTTCCTGACCCTTTTATTAGGCTTGTTATGGGATGTGTCACAACCTCCTCTCTTGCCATTAACATAAATGGCTCCCTCTCTGAGTACTTCTACCCAACCTGTGGCCTCATGGAAGGTGATCCCCTTTCCCCTTTCCTTTTTGTCCTCATTGTTGAAGCTCTTTCTTGGTCCCTTGTAAGAGCTGAAGAGGATAAGCTTATAACAGGAATCCAACACTCTCCAAATGGCCCTTCTATAACACATCTGCAGTTTGCAGATGATTCAATCTTTTTCTTCAAAGTTGAGGAGTGCTTAGGCCACAACTTAAGGAAAATCTTTGATGACTACTGTAACCAATCAGGACAGGTTATAAATTTTAACAAATCAGGCTTAACTGTCAGCCCAACCTGCTCTTTCCACACAAAAATGGTCCTGGCTGCCCAACTGAATATTAACACTAGGGATAATTTAGGTCAATACTTAGGAGTTCCTGTGGAACTAGGGATTTGTACAGATTCTCTTGTTTCTCAGGCCCTTACCAAAATTGAGGATATATGTGCTGGTTGGAAAGGCTTCCACCTTAACAAGGCTGGCAGACTTACTCTGGTCAAATCTGTCCTCTCCAGCCTTCTTGTTTACCCTTTCTCAGATGTTAAGTTCCCTCCTAGGAGCATTAGAAGAATTAACCAAATCATGGTTTCCTTTATCTGGAAGAAGCCTTCCTCTCAAAAGGGTATTCATTGGGTAGCTTGGAAGCATATGTGTAGGCCTTATAATATGGGGGGCTTAAATATTAAGTCTCCCCACCTTATGAATAAGGCTCTCTTGACTAAGCAAACTTGGAGAATTGTTGCAGATCGTAACAATTTAATTTCCAAGTATTTCTACTCCAGATACTGCAAAAGGAAAGACTTTCTTGATAGAAAGACATTCCAAAAAGCTTCTAAGGTTTGGACCAGCTTCTCCTCTGTCAGACATGTAGTCAGCCAGGGATTACAGAGAGATGTGGGAAATGCAATGTTGATTAGGGTTAAGCAGGACAAATGGATTCCTGATACTCCTCCCCTGTCCTCTCTTAGTAACCTTCAATTTGAAGATGATGAAAGGGTGATTGACTGGATTTACATTGATAGCTCTGGTAAAATGACTTGGAAGGATGAAAAGCTTAGACTTTTACCCCAGTGGCTCAGGAAGCAAATTGTTTCCATCCCCCTTGCTAGAACAAACCAACCTGATACATTTAAATGCTCCTTTTCTTTATTTGGGGACTTCTCTGTGGCTTCTGCTTACAAGCACTTGTTTAGAGAAGATTTATGTGGAAAGCTTGTGAGTGCTAAGGCTGAGGAGTGGAAGGGCATCATCTTGAACTTCCCATGGAAAACCTTTTGGAAGATGAAACTTCCTTTTAAAATTCTTTTCTTCCTGTGGCAAGCTTTAAATGATAAACTCCCAACAAATAAAATGCTTAGTAAATTTTGGCAGTCTCATCCTAAGTTTTGTCCCCTCTGTAAATTACATGAGGAAAATGTGGATCATCTCTTCCTACACTGTGCTCTTGTGCAGCCTCTTTGGACCTTTTCTGATATTTCCTTCTCGAATTCTATCAGCTTAAAAGATCTACTTCTGAATTTTCTCTCTAACCCTGGCATGCAAGACTACCCAAAGAAGCTCTGTTGGATTGGAGCCATCACCTGGTCTACATGGCTTTATAGGAATTCCCTGGTCTTCAAAAAAGATGACCATAATGAAAACTGTGATTTCCCTTCTTCTTTGTTTAGAGCCAAAGTGTTGGCCAGTCAATTTCTTGAGGCCTGGATTCTGGAAACTAAACAGATGCAAGACCAACAGATGGAAGTCCAGAAAAAAGAGATCAGTTTGGGAAACAGGGGCTGCGAAGAAGAAAATATTGAGATCCTGGTCTGGACTTCAAAGCATAAGAAGGAGAAGATGGTTCACTGCTTTGCTCATGATCATGGAAGGACTCTCTTTTCCCAGAAAACTCAAGCGGTTGGGGACTTCCCTAACAAAATCTTAGACACCATTTTTGATGTTGTTCATTTACTTCAAAATAGAAACTTCAATCATATTAAGCTTTACATTAGCAGCTCCTGTGTTTATCATCTTCTACAGCAGTTGAAGGAGCCCATGCAGGAGAAGGTTTGAAATGCCCGGGTCTGTGTAGGAGAAAGATGAAGGACTTCCAGATCATTAGTTCTTCTCTTTGTAGCTTATCTTGTACTTTTCATATGGGTAGTTTTAAAAACAAGCTTTTGTAATTAATATCTAAACGCTTATGTTTTTAGCTAGGTGGTTGTGTAGAGGGACTAGGTTTTGCCCTCTATCTTTAGCTTGTTTCTTTTGGGTTGATTATCTATGAAAATTCTCTCTTCTTTTCAAAAAAAAATAACGATATTTTTGACATCTAAAAAATCATATTTTCATACTTGAATCGAACAAAAAAGTAAATGGAAAAATCAAACTTTCATACCCAACCAAAAAAATAGCAACAGCTCTTCGAATTGCTAGTTCCAAATGAACACAAGTTATGACACATCATAACACTTCCATTCCAAAAACAAACACAATGAACATAAATATAAAAGCACCAAAACAGGAGAACCCTATCTAATTTAACTATTGTTTTGACTGCGAGTTCTTTGACGGGAAAGTGCATCAGCTATGCCACATCGTAACGCTTCCATCCATGTCACCTAGTTCCAAATCTGCTTCATCTTCTGAAACCTCGTACGGATAATCTTCACCTTGGTCGTCTGCCTCTTGAAATGTTCGTCATCAAGACCATGACGTCTTATAAAGTTATGAAGGGCCATACTTGCACAAACTAGTCGCACCAGATCGAAACCACGATACTGAGGCATATTCTCTAAGAATGCCCACATCTTCTTCCACACGCCAAAAGTCCTTTCAATCTCACTTCGTAATGAGGAATGTGCTCTGTTGAATCGCTCTTTTGCATTTCTTGGACGCAACCCTCCACGAAATATTTGGTGGTGATACCTTTCACCTTTGTATGGACCGAGATATCCTTTCTTAGACGGATATCAAGCATCTACCAAGTAATATTTTCTGTTAAGTAATATGTAGAGTTAAAATTAAAAGAATAAATAATTAATATATAAAGACATAAGTAACACAAATAATTACAGAAGTAGTATAAGTGTTGGTGAAACAATGATGGACAAGTTCAAAGAAATGTTACTGGTGCTATTCAAGTAGTCTACTTATAAAAATTTCTCTAATGATCATGCCAATACCAACTGATGAATTTACTCCATGAAGCAAACACAAACTATATTGAAATCAGTTAACATCATTGACAACATAATGCCTAAGTCATATTGAAATCAGTTAACCTCCATGAAGCAAACGCAAACTGGAGACTCAGACCAAGACCTCAGTGAACTGGCTAAGTCATAGTGATTGCCAATCAGTATTATGCTCCTCCATCGTGTATGAATAATACCCGATTCAAATCGGTTAACATCATTGGCAACATAATGTCATGCAAGTTGTAAGAGAAAATGCAGACCGATCAGAAGACACTCAGAAGGCCGAAGACACTTAGAAGTGTACAATTCTAAATTGCAATTGCCATTCTAATCAATTGGATCAGATTAGTCGATCAAACAGCTCAAAACCACCAAACCACTACCATCTAGAGTGGAATCCAAACATCAGTTTCTTGAAGATCAAAGATACCAGAATCCAACTCAAGTACAAAATGATGGATGATACCACTAGCATCTCAAAGGAATACTCATAATAAAGAACCAACATTAACCAGAAGATAGAAGATTGCATATACCAATTGATACAGATCTGCTAGCTAGAAAAGCAACATAAACACACACTAATTCTATATGATATTTGTAGAACTCTTACTAAATTAGATGTTGACACTAGCAAAATAATGTACTATATGCCAAGCTGAAAATAATGTAGCAAAATAATGATATCACAAAGCTGAAAATAAGTGTACCTGGAGGAGGATGTGGGAAATTTTTCCTCGGGTCTGTTATCACAGAGCTGAATTTTTTTGAATCGTGCAAGGAGCCCTCCCACCCTGCAGATACATAGGTGAAAGTGAGGTGGAAATCGCAAACAGCCATAATGTTTTGTGTTGGTGTTCCTTTCCTCCCATAGTAGGCTCCAACTTGGCCCTCTGGCAACCCTTTGATCATTACATGAGTTCCGTCAACAGCTCCAATGCAATTATGATATTAATGATAAAGTTAAAGAATAAGTTGTGAAATAAATTTTGCGACCAGAATACGTGATTATAATATATACCTTGAAAGGGCGATAGAACGAACGAGACTCAAGGTGTCTACGAGTTCTTTCTCCACAAGGCACAGATTTCAACATTGCACTAGCAAAGTGATCCATGGCATCTAACACTTCATGCACAATGCGACTGATAGTTTCCCCAGAGTGTTGAAATTCATTTTGCAGCAAACGGTTGCGATAACCATGGGCTAAACAATACACAAACATTGCAACTTTCTCTTCAACTCGCAACCCACTATTCGACTACTTCAGCCCACAAGTATCAACCAGTGTCTTGCATAAATCTAGGAAGCACTCGCGTTTCATACGTAACATATTCCACCATACCTCAGGGTGACCATCTAGTGTCTGCCATACCCATACGTTACCTGTTAAAATGGAGTTTTGTCTTGACTTCGGCTGAAGCAACAATCTACCTGCTTCCAAAGCTGCCATTGTGCATGCCAATATGATTTTCATCTTCCTATTGTGGTTGGTATTGGCAATAGAAATTATCTCATCTTCTTCTGATGTCTCATCTTCCAACATTGTTATTTTGAACTCCTAAAAGGTGAGCACGAAGGAAAGGAATACAAATTTCAAGTAACATGCAACACCAACAATATGAACACAATTAACACACGGGAGTACAAATTTCAAGTACAGGAACATGAAAAAGACAAACTAAACAGCACCACGCCTCAGTCTTAAAGTTAAACATCTCGGGCATACCGAATAATAAAGTAAATAACATATTTGAAAGGAAGAAATGGGCTAACTGTAATACCCCGTTTAATTAGCAGGGGTAAAATAGTCATTATAATAGCATAATAACAATTTTAGTGACAAAATAATGTTTAAATATATTTTAGAGTTTTATTTACAAGAAAATTTTAAAATAGTTACTAGAATCACAATCGTGAATTAATACGATAGCAATTCGTAGTTTTAGTTAAAATCGTAGTATTAACACGTACCCGACCACCGCGAAAGTAGGTGTGATTGCCACACCGAATCACTATTAGCCCTAGTACCTCAACCACACCCTACAACTCCTCCCTCTCTCACACTTTCACCAAAACTCTTCTTCACGGCAAAGAAACCCAAGCCGCCTCCAAACCCTCACCGCCCCCAACACCTTCGGGCTTCACCACCGCCCTCAACTCCTTGGCCACCAAGTCACCTAGGCTATATAAAGCCTTCACCAGCAGCCCTACTCCTCACAGCCACCAGTAGCCACCACCACCACCTTCACTACCGTCATCATCATCACCGCCACCATTGTTGAAGTATCGGCAAAACCCACCACCATCACCACATTCATCTCTCACTCTCTCCCTCCACCTACCTGCCACCAGAGAACAGCAGCATCAGCGGAGGAAGAGAGGCAGCCACCCCCATCCACCACTGCCGCCATTGTTTCCGGCAGCAAGGACCACCAAGCTCAACATCACTCCACCTCAACCCTCTGTTTCTCTCACTCTCACTCCCCCTCTGTTCGAAGACCACCTAGACTGCCACTAACAGAGAGGAGCAGAGCCGCCACCACCGTCGTGGTTCCCGTCGGGTCAACCATCAAGAAGACCCACTTCACCACCACCCTCTCTCCCCTCTTCGTCTCTCTCTCTCTCAGCCTCTCTTACTTGGTTGAGAGCTCAGGAGGGGTCGGAGAAACCAGACAGTAGCAGCAGCAGTAGCGGAAGCCACCACTGCCGCCGCCGCCACCATTGTTTCCGGCGACCAGCTCGGGAAATCACCACCAGCGCCACCCACTCTCTCCCAATGCTTCCAGTAGACTCCTAGAGTCTCGACTAAGACAGTAGAAGACCCAGAACCGGCCAAGAAGCCATTAATTCCGGCGAGTGAGCTTCGAAATCCGGCGACTCCGATTCGAGACTTCGACCCGACGCGTATCTCAACGGTTTCCGGCCATTTTTGGCCTAGGTATGTGCTATACACTCTGCTTATTCGTTATACACAATCAAAACCAGAAATTGATAGCTAGATTTAGGATTTGGAGAATTAAAATGAGTTGTTCTTGAAAAAGGGGTCAAAATGTAATTTTCAGAAATATTTTAACTTGAAAAGGGGGGGACTGTTTGATGTTTTCAGAAACTTTAGGGTGGCTAGTGTCTTTTAATATAACTGTTTTAATATAATTTAGAGTATTTGTTGAATTTTATTACAAATTAGATTTTATATAATTAAAGTACACTTTTAGCCAAAAATAATAATATTAATAATAATACTAATAATAATAATTTTGGGTTTAAAGATAATATCTAAAAATAGTAGCTTTTGTCTCGGAAAATTTATTCGGCTAAAGAAATAGTAAACAAGTTGTTTAAAACTAAAATAGAAACGTTTTTGTAAAAGTTTTGATTAAATATTGTTTAATTGCAAAATCTATAACATTAGTTATTAAACTTGTAAAATTAGACTTTTCTAAGTATTATAGTATCGTGTATAGTTTTTCTTAAAAATATAATAGTCGAGACTCACTTTGTCATTATAATTAGTTCTTAAGTATAATTTTTATAGCTCTTAATTTTATTAATCACTTTTAAATTAATAATAATAATAATAGTTGTTTAAAAATAGATGAGTTGTTTTATTTCTAAGAAATTACAAGCGGGTAATAAAATGATAAGAAATATAAATAATAGGGTTCAAGTTGAAATAAATACTCTTTTAGGATTTATAGCATTTTATTTGGATATTTGTTGACGTAGAAGACACGATTTGTAGGTGACGTTATTGTAGGCCCGAGCCACTGCTAGGACGTGCTTTTGCTACGGAAAGTAAGGTAAGTGAACATGCCAAGTCTTGCGAGCCTAGTTCCTTTCGTGTCTCGTTTTAGTTTTTATACTCGTCTCAAAATATTTATTGTTTATTTTCATGTTAAATTGTGACATTCTTATATTTTCAGAAGTTGCTCTGTTTATTTCTGTCACACGAATAATATTAATGCATAATTAATTAAAGTGGAAAGAGTTGTGCGGGGATCGTTGTGATTTCATTTATCTAGATTGGTCGTGTTGGCTTCGTCCTCTCGACCCGCTTATTTTAACCCGGTCGCAACCTGCCGGGTCGCTCCATGTACTCACCTCTCTGGCCGCGAGGAGTCTTAGGGGGGTGCCGGCACTTAAGGTCATGGCTGCTAGTGATAGTATAGAAGATCTTCCCCGTATCAACACAGATTAATAATACAGTTTTCCTGAGTTTTGGATATTATAAAAGGAAGAAGTTTAGTAAAGAAGAGAAGTTTCAGTTGAGCTTTTGTTTCAGAGAAGTTATTTTATTCCTGTTATTCATTTCCGATTATTAGTTATTGCAAATGAAAAAGTTATTCATTCTTCATCTGTTTTACATGCTTGGGTGTCGCTTACTCAGTCTTTTGTACTGACTTTGAAACTGCGGTTCCTGTTTCCTTCCCACCGCAGGCTTAGGAGCTGAGGACTATGGCATAGCAGGGTACGGGACTCACGTAGACGGTTTTCAGCACGAGTAGTGATGTAGTTGGCTAGCTCACCTTGTGTAGTAGTTATGGAAAGACTTATGTAATATCTAATGACTTTTGGATGTTTAATATTATGTAATAAATAAGTGGGATGTTATGCTAATGATTTCCGCCATTACTTTTAGCATCGCCCTCCCGGTCTTGTCCGAGCCGGATAAGGGGGTTGTTGCAGGTGGTATCAGAGCAGGCAATCCGTAAAAAGGGAATTAAAAACCTGTAGGGCAACTTAAAATGGACATAGGGCAAGATAATTAAAATTGGAAAGCCGTTCGGGTTATGGGTAGCTTAGGAGATTGGTCTTGAGTATTCCCGCCCACCCACATCCTGTTTTGCAAGTTTCATGAGTTATTTTGACTATCTTTGATCATTATAGTGAAAAGGAGGAAGCAGAGTTTGAATTATCCTGGATGAGTTACAGACTTGAGTATTTTGTGCCTTATTATAGAATTGTTATGCTATGCATGTTATTTTATGTTGGGTTTGTTTACTGTGAACTAATGGCTTGATTACTGAAGTTTCCGTGACCTAAATTAAGGGTACCGTAGGGCGTGACTAATAGACCACTCCGTTATCACTATATAGGAAAGTTTGAACAGGAAGAATGGCTGATAACATCTCCATGGAGCAATTCTTCACCCAAATGTCCCAGATGATGAACAACGGGGGACAGACAGGGACTAACTGGGCTAAGAAAGTAGCTGAGATGAAACCAATGGAGTTCACTGGGAGAGAAGATCCTGTCGAATTAGAAGACTGGATTGTGGAAATGGATAAAATTCTGGAGACAATAGAATGCCCCGATGATAAGAAAGTCAATTGCGCAGTCTTCTACTTGAAGAGTGAAGCAAACCTCTGGTGGAGGAATGCACGAGAAACACTCCTGGCTGATCCCAAGTTCGATTGGGAAGCACTTCAAACTGCGCTCAGAGCACGTTTTTACCCTCATCATGTGAAGAGGAGCAAGGAACAGGAATTCCAGAACCTGCAGCAGGGGAATGACTCAGTGACAGAATATTTCCGGAAGTTCACAGAATTGACACGATTCGTGGGGAACATGGTGCCTGACGAAGATTCTAAGGTTTCCCGATTCATCGGTGGATTACACGAGAGGCTGCAAGAATCTCTACTGAGCAGGACTTACTCCACACTTCATGAAGCCTACGATAGAGCTGCAGACATCTGGCGGGTTCGTGTCACCCAGGAAGAGAAACGCAAGAAGCGTAAGATGGAAGAGGTCGGAGGAAGCAACAACTTTTCCAGGGGAAATCAGAAATTCAGGCCTAACAATGGAGGAGGTAACCAAGGGCAGAATCGTGGCAACCAGCAAAACACTGGAAATCAGAAAGTTCGGCGATATTTTTGCAAATGGTGCCCACGGAACCATCCAGGAGAGGATTGTGCAGGGAATGTTGTCACTTGTAACAACTGCGGTAAGAGGGGGCATCGATCCTATGAATGCCGTTCACAACCAGCCGGGAACCAACAAATAAACCAAGGCGGTAATTTTGGGAGGCCACAGCTGAACAACTATCAAGGGAACCGCCAGCAGAATGGGAATAATTTTGCCCGCAACCAGCAGTTTGGAAACCAACAGAATGGGAATCGCAACCCGAACAATGGGGGCAATGGATATGGCAGGCAGCAGAACTACAACCCAGGCAATGCAGGCCAGAACGGAGGTCAACCCAGGATCGGAAATGGTAATGCGGGATATGGAAACAACAACAATGGAGCAGGAGCAGGAGGAGCAGGAACTCAGAATGCAAACGTGGGAAGAATTGCTGTGATGACCAAGACTGAAGCAGAGGCTGCACACGGAGTTGTTACGGGTACATTTTCTGTTCATGAGCACCCTGCTTTCGTACTGTTTGATTCTGGCGCATCATTTTCTTTTATTTCGTCTGCATTTGTTGATAAGCTGGGTTTACATAATTCATCTAGTATATCCATCCCAGTAGCAACCCCTGATGGCCAAATAACGCTTTGTGACACTGTATATGAAGGGGTGGAACTAAAAATCCTAAACAGTGTCTTACCTGCCAACTTAATAAGATTTAATCTAGGAGGCATAGACGTGATCCTAGGAATGGATTGGTTGGGAAAGTATCGGGCAGTTATCAACTGCTATGACCAGAAGGTTCGATTTAGGGGACCCAAAGGAGAAAAGATCACCTACCAGGGAATTCCTACTGAGCCTCGGATTAGACTAGTGTCAGCTCTGGCAATAATCAACCAAATGAAGAAGGGGAACTCTGCCTATGTGTGTTATGTCCAAGACGTAACCAAGAAGAAGAACGTGCTGGATGAGATACCAGTCGTGCGGGAGTTTCCTGATGTATTTCCTGATGAGATTCCCGGAATTCCACCTCATCGAGAAGTGGAGTTTACTTTAGACCTGGTACCTGGAACTGCACCCATTTCCAAGGCGCCGTATCGGATGGCACCTGTGGAATTGAAGGAGTTGAAGGAACAAATACAAGAACTTCTACAGAAGGGGTACATACGACCTAGTGTGTCACCTTGGGGAGCACCAGTGCTGTTTGTCAGGAAGAAGGACGGAAGCTTGCGATTATGCATTGACTACCGGGAGCTGAACAGTGCCACTATCAAGAACAAGTATCCGCTACCCCGGATCGACGATTTATTCGACCAGCTGCAAGGAGCCAGTGTTTTCTCCAAGATCGATCTGAGGTCTGGTTATCATCAACTCCGCGTAGCCGAGAAAGATATTCCAAAGACGGCCTTTAGCACCAGATACGGGCACTACGAGTTCACAGTTATGCCGTTCGGTTTGACTAATGCACCCGCGGTTTTCATGGACTTAATGAATCGTGTAATGAAGCCATTTTTAGACCAATTCGTGGTTGTTTTCATCGATGACATCCTGGTGTACTCGAAGAATGAAGGGGATCACGAAGAACATCTCCGGACAGTATTGCAGACCTTGAGGCAAGAGCAATTGTACGCCAAGCTTTCGAAGTGTGATTTCTGGTTAGATCGTGTGCCGTTTCTAGGCCACATCATCTCCAAGGAAGGAATATCTGTTGACCCAGCAAAGATCTCAGCGGTTAAAGATTGGCCTACGCCGAAGAATGTGTCCGAAATTAGAAGCTTCCTTGGTTTAGCTGGCTATTACAGGCGTTTCGTGAAGGATTTCTCAAAGATTGCCAGACCATTGACGACGTTAACAAAGAAGGCGGTAAAGTATCACTGGGATGACAGCTGTGAAGAGGCGTTCCAAACTTTGAAGGAGAAGCTGACTACGGCACCAGTACTAGCTTTGCCAAATGACTCTGGAGAATTCGAAGTATATAGCGATGCGTCGAAGAAAGGGCTTGGCTGTGTGTTGATGCAAGACCGAAGGGTGATTGCTTACGCGTCTAGACAGCTGAAACCACACGAGGAAAATTATGCCACACATGACCTGGAGCTAGCAGCGGTAGTGTTCGCATTAAAGATATGGAGGCATCATCTCTACGGGGCAGTTTGCAAACTCTACACAGATCATCGCAGCCTGAAGTATATTTTCACACAGAAGGAACTGAACAACAGGCAACGAAGATGGCTGGAAATTATCAAGGATTACGATCTACGCATCCAGTACCACGAAGGGAAAGCTAATGTAGTCGCTGACGCACTAAGCCGCAAGTCGAGCCATGGAGTGAACGCTATGGTAATCCTGTCGAATTGGTTATGCCACGAGTTCCAGAAGCTTAACATCGAAGTGGTAGAGAAAGGAACAGTACAGAAACTACTCGGAAGCCTGACAGCGGTACCAGACTTCTTCGAAGAAATACGAAACAACCAAGCAGGGGATGTGAAGCTTGAAAGGATCAAGAAGAAGATCGCAGCAGGAGAGGCCAAGGAATTCCAGATTCACGAAGATGGGAGCATCCGTTACAAAGGAAGATGGTGCGTGCCACAAAAGTGTTCGGAGGTTAAGAAGAAGTTGATGCAGGAGGCACACAACACTCCATACTCTGTCCATCGTGGAGGCGATAAGCTTTACAAAGATCTAAAGAAGACGTTCTGGTGGCCCAATATGAAGAAGGAGGTAGCCGAGTTCGTGGCCAGATGCCTAACATGCCAGAAAGTGAAATTCGAGCACAAGAGAATGGGTGGCCTACTCCAACCATTAGATGTTCCAGTCTGGAAATGGGACTCGGTATCTATGGATTTCGTCACAGCTTTGCCTATATCGAAGAATGGACTCAACCAGATATGGGTAGTCGTTGACCGGTTAACAAAGACGGCGAGATTTATTCCAATGAAAGACACGTGGAACATGGAACAAAGGGCAGATGCGTACGTCCGAAACATCGTGAGATATCATGGGGTTCCGAGTTCGATAATCTCAGACAGAGACCCTAACTTCCTTTCCCACTTTTGGAAGACACTCCAAGACGCACTGGGAACTCAGCTGAAGTTCAGTACTGCTTTCCACCCAGCCACAGACGGTCAGACGGAGAGAACTATTCAGACGCTGGAGGATATGTTAAGAGCCTGTGTCATGGATTTCCAAGGGTCATGGGTCGATAAACTGCCGCTAATAGAGTTTTCTTACAACAACAGCTATCACGCCAGCATCGGAATGGCACCATACGAAGCCTTGTATGGAAGGAAGTGTCGGTCACCACTGTGTTGGAGTGACATCAGCGAGACGGTGGTCATTGGCCCGCAGATGATTGAAGACATGACAAATCAAGTACGACTTATCCAGCAAAGAATAAAAGCAGCTCAAGACAGACAAAAGTCATACGCGGATCAGAAGAGAAGGCCTCTAGAGTTCCAAGTAGGAGAGAAGGCGTTTCTGCGAGTCTCACCTACTAAAGGGGTAACCAGGTTCAACCTGAAAGGAAAGTTAAGTCCTAAATTTATTGGCCCATACGATGTTATTGAGAAAATAGGGGAAGTTGCTTACCGACTGGACCTACCATCAAATTTGGGGAAAGTACACAATGTTTTTCACGTCTCCCAGCTAAAGAAGTACGTACCCGATCCGTCTCATGTGTTGGATCCAGAACCAGTGGATTTCGATCCGTCGCTGAACTACGAGGAACAACCTGTCAAGATACTGGATACAAAGACAAGGGATACGAGAACCAAAAGCGTCAAACTAGTCAAAGTTCTTTGGACCAACCACCAAACAGAAGAAGCAACTTGGGAGGCTGAAGAAGAAATGAGAAAGAAGTACCCGCACTTGTTTAATGAGGTACGTGGGAGTTCCGGGGACGTCACTCTCTAAGGGGGAGAGGACGCAACCCTCTGTTTAATGCCATTATGTCTTAGTTTGATATTTTCACGTCTTAAGCACCTTTGAGATACGTTTGAATACCTTTGAGATACGTTTGACCTTGAGACTTAGAAACCGAATGAGACTAAGACCACTTAATTAAGATAGACGTGACCACGACCTTATTTGGTGTTACATGTTGCATTACGTATGTTTTAATTGGCTACTTGCTATTAGTGTTACGTGAGATTACTTGTCAGTCGTGTGATATTAATGCTGTTAAAGAGTTGTTTGCTAGATAATCAGAGTATCGTGAGTAGTTGCTTGATTTTAGCTTCGAGGACGAAGCTCTGTTTAAGGGGGGAAGAATGTAATACCCCGTTTAATTAGCAGGGGTAAAATAGTCATTATAATAGCATAATAACAATTTTAGTGACAAAATAATGTTTAAATATATTTTAGAGTTTTATTTACAAGAAAATTTTAAAATAGTTACTAGAATCACAATCGTGAATTAATACGATAGCAATTCGTAGTTTTAGTTAAAATCGTAGTATTAACACGTACCCGACCACCGCGAAAGTAGGTGTGATTGCCACACCGAATCACTATTAGCCCTAGTACCTCAACCACACCCTACAACTCCTCCCTCTCTCACACTTTCACCAAAACTCTTCTTCACGGCAAAGAAACCCAAGCCGCCTCCAAACCCTCACCGCCCCCAACACCTTCGGGCTTCACCACCGCCCTCAACTCCTTGGCCACCAAGTCACCTAGGCTATATAAAGCCTTCACCAGCAGCCCTACTCCTCACAGCCACCAGTAGCCACCACCACCACCTTCACTACCGTCATCATCATCACCGCCACCATTGTTGAAGTATCGGCAAAACCCACCACCATCACCACATTCATCTCTCACTCTCTCCCTCCACCTACCTGCCACCAGAGAACAGCAGCAGCAGCGGAGGAAGAGAGGCAGCCACCCCCATCCACCACTGCCGCCATTGTTTCCGGCAGCAAGGACCACCAAGCTCAACATCACTCCACCTCAACCCTCTGTTTCTCTCACTCTCACTCCCCCTCTGTTCGAAGACCACCTAGACTGCCACTAACAGAGAGGAGCAGAGCCGCCACCACCGTCGTGGTTCCCGTCGGGTCAACCATCAAGAAGACCCACTTCACCACCACCCTCTCTCCCCTCTTCGTCTCTCTCTCTCTCAGCCTCTCTTACTTGGTTGAGAGCTCAGGAGGGGTCGGAGAAACCAGACAGTAGCAGCAGCAGTAGCGGAAGCCACCACTGCCGCCGCCGCCACCATTGTTTCCGGCGACCAGCTCGGGAAATCACCACCAGCGCCACCCACTCTCTCCCAATGCTTCCAGTAGACTCCTAGAGTCTCGACTAAGACAGTAGAAGACCCAGAACCGGCCAAGAAGCCATTAATTCCGGCGAGTGAGCTTCGAAATCCGGCGACTCCGATTCGAGACTTCGACCCGACGCGTATCTCAACGGTTTCCGGCCATTTTTGGCCTAGGTATGTGCTATACACTCTGCTTATTCGTTATACACAATCAAAACCAGAAATTGATAGCTAGATTTAGGATTTGGAGAATTAAAATGAGTTGTTCTTGAAAAAGGGGTCAAAATGTAATTTTCAGAAATATTTTAACTTGAAAAGGGGGGGACTGTTTGATGTTTTCAGAAACTTTAGGGTGGCTAGTGTCTTTTAATATAACTGTTTTAATATAATTTAGAGTATTTGTTGAATTTTATTACAAATTAGATTTTATATAATTAAAGTACACTTTTAGCCAAAAATAATAATATTAATAATAATACTAATAATAATAATTTTGGGTTTAAAGATAATATCTAAAAATAGTAGCTTTTGTCTCGGAAAATTTATTCGGCTAAAGAAATAGTAAACAAGTTGTTTAAAACTAAAATAGAAACGTTTTTGTAAAAGTTTTGATTAAATATTGTTTAATTGCAAAATCTATAACATTAGTTATTAAACTTGTAAAATTAGACTTTTCTAAGTATTATAGTATCGTGTATAGTTTTTCTTAAAAATATAATAGTCGAGACTCACTTTGTCATTATAATTAGTTCTTAAGTATAATTTTTATAGCTCTTAATTTTATTAATCACTTTTAAATTAATAATAATAATAATAGTTGTTTAAAAATAGATGAGTTGTTTTATTTCTAAGAAATTACAAGCGGGTAATAAAATGATAAGAAATATAAATAATAGGGTTCAAGTTGAAATAAATACTCTTTTAGGATTTATAGCATTTTATTTGGATATTTGTTGACGTAGAAGACACGATTTGTAGGTGACGTTATTGTAGGCCCGAGCCACTGCTAGGACGTGCTTTTGCTACGGAAAGTAAGGTAAGTGAACATGCCAAGTCTTGCGAGCCTAGTTCCTTTCGTGTCTCGTTTTAGTTTTTATACTCGTCTCAAAATATTTATTGTTTATTTTCATGTTAAATTGTGACATTCTTATATTTTCAGAAGTTGCTCTGTTTATTTCTGTCACACGAATAATATTAATGCATAATTAATTAAAGTGGAAAGAGTTGTGCGGGGATCGTTGTGATTTCATTTATCTAGATTGGTCGTGTTGGCTTCGTCCTCTCGACCCGCTTATTTTAACCCGGTCGCAACCTGCCGGGTCGCTCCATGTACTCACCTCTCTGGCCGCGAGGAGTCTTAGGGGGGTGCCGGCACTTAAGGTCATGGCTGCTAGTGATAGTATAGAAGATCTTCCCCGTATCAACACAGATTAATAATACAGTTTTCCTGAGTTTTGGATATTATAAAAGGAAGAAGTTTAGTAAAGAAGAGAAGTTTCAGTTGAGCTTTTGTTTCAGAGAAGTTATTTTATTCCTGTTATTCATTTCCGATTATTAGTTATTGCAAATGAAAAAGTTATTCATTCTTCATCTGTTTTACATGCTTGGGTGTCGCTTACTCAGTCTTTTGTACTGACTTTGAAACTGCGGTTCCTGTTTCCTTCCCACCGCAGGCTTAGGAGCTGAGGACTATGGCATAGCAGGGTACGGGACTCACGTAGACGGTTTTCAGCACGAGTAGTGATGTAGTTGGCTAGCTCACCTTGTGTAGTAGTTATGGAAAGACTTATGTAATATCTAATGACTTTTGGATGTTTAATATTATGTAATAAATAAGTGGGATGTTATGCTAATGATTTCCGCCATTACTTTTAGCATCGCCCTCCCGGTCTTGTCCGAGCCGGATAAGGGGGTTGTTGCACTAACTAAACAGCACCACGCCATTCTCTGATGTACCCTTTTGGATCTTCCTTGTACTCAGTGAACTGAGACGAGAGCCAAGCCATAGCTTGCTCATCAGAATGGAAAGCTTTCAGGGATTGAGCGAATCGATTGACTCTTGTACATAACTTCCGCTCAAATTCAATCACTTCAATAGGTAACCCGACAGTTGCAAATTTATCCAACCTACTAACGGCACGCTCAACTTACCCACCGAGAATGCTATCACGAATATCTTCCAATACCCCTATCATACGAGCAAATCCTTCCTCGTTCTTTACACGGGTAGAACGTGTTTATGGGGTGCTAGACACTTCACGAGACCGCTTACTTCCTGAACCTGTTGACATAGACCTTGTAGCAGTTGCGCTTCTATTTGGACCTTTCTCTTGATTTGCATCCATGACATTGGAATATAATGGAATTGAACTTTCAAATTCTTAAGCTCCCTCGTCTGCAAGGTTTTGGCCAGCAGGCATCTCTGGGAGGTAAACATCTTCCTCAGCATACCATTCACCGGTTGGCTCATGGTGGAGTGCACCATGAGCTATGGTACCTGTAAACACCATCCTAAGTAGCTCTTCATTATCGGGAGGGCCATTTTTAAACTTTGAACATTCTTTATTAACCTGCATACAAAGACTAGAAGATCAAATGAAGCATTTAAGAAGTATAATGTGGATGAAGATAAAATTACTCCAAGCAGAAAGGGTGATTACCCCGGTAACATAAGTCCACCATTCATCATCACCTTCCACAACCCCAATTGTTGAGTTCCAACCACCACCGGTTTGAGCATTCGTTTTATCAGTCAAAAACTTCCACGCACCCCACTCCTTCCTCAAATCTTGGTACTTGTTTTTCAGTTGTATATCCAAGTAGTAAATTCCAGTTTTGTCAAAGAATTCTATAGCCACATCACGGTATTGGCTAGCTTTGATTGCAGTACCCCTTTTCCCATTCATCCTAACATTGTCCGAGACAATCTCAAGAAAAAGTTTGGTGTGAGCTGGATACTGCTTCCAAACAGCCTTATCACCCTTATCTAAGGACTTTCCTGGAGGAGGCCAAGAACGCGCCGGCGATGCAGACGATATCCCTCCATTAACTGAACTCCCTGCTTGTCCCTTCAACCTACTCATCTCCACACTAATATTGCAATACAAATTACTTAATTGTTATTGCAATAAGTTTTAGATGAACCTTGTTCTCAATCAGTTCAATATTCATATCAATTGTAGGTACAATCACACATAGCACATAGGAGAGGAAAACTTAAAAAACTGGTGAATTGATGGAAGTACAAAAATACTTCGAAATTGAGAAGATACCCATCAATCATACACATATATAGCTAAAACAAGAACAATCACCAATGAGAATAGTACATGACATATACTTTAAGTTGTGTGTGTGTGTGTTTCAGAAAATTGATAGTAACTGGTATTTCAATACCCAGTTCAAGACCTCTTCACAGTCAGAGCACAAATTAACCCAACCAAAAAAGCTAAATATGGCTTGTTGAGTGTTAAAGCTACAAATCAGCGCAAAAATAGTGACAAATTCACGTGATTAAGCTTGAACAGAGTCGCTCACCTTTGTAGTCGTTCAGATCTCCGTACAGTAGTCTGGGTTAAGAAAACGTATCGCCCTTTTCCCCTGCTCTTCGGCCTCGAAGTGCTTCTTGGGGCTGATTTCAGCAACGTTGCTTGCACAAAAATCATGTGCCAAATCTATGACTTCTCTTCCGTTCCCGTCGAGGTATAGAGAAGAGAAGAGAGAAGCAACGAAAGTGAACTGGTGGATAAGGAAGGATGCTAAAGTTTGACCTAAGGACATATTTGGTAATATAAATAATATAGGAGGGTAATATGGGGTTAGCAAAAAGTGGAAAAAAACTGAAAAAACCCTCAAAACGATGGGTTTTTTCACATGCCCAAATCTAAAAAAAAAACTGGTTTAAAAACCAGATTAAAAACCACCAAAAACAAACAAAAAATGGACACCATTTGGTTTTTCCACCAAAAACCAAAAAAAACAATTGTCCAAACGCACCCAGTTTCTAAGAAGAAAGTCATAGGGTGAGTTTGGTATGATTTTTTGAAATTTTAAGTCGACTTTTTAGTTGTTGTGATAAAAGTTCGTGACAGAGAAGTTTCATGAAAAAGATGCATGTGTTTGATGAAAAAAGTTATGCTGTTAAAAAGTTAGTGATGCAACACTTTTGTTTGTTAGTGAAAATTACCACTTTAAATTTTTTACATTTACTAATAAAATCATGATAGGTCTAATTAGATGTCGTACTATGTCAATACAAAAAAGTATGGGTAAATTGATCATCTTTATTGTTTAAGAAAAAAAGTCCAAAAAAGCTCATGAAACCCAACTTTTTTCAAAACTGAGTTTTACACTATAAAGCTGAAAGCCAAAATTCAAAAGCTGGCACAGAAAAAGTCATACCAAACCTTTCAGAAAAGTTCAAAACAGATTAAAATTCGAAAGTGGATTAAAATCTGGAAATAAGTCATACCAAACCTACCCATAGTATGACTATGGTGTTAGTTAGACCTGTAAATGGCTCGGTTAAGACCCGAAATAGACCCATAACCAACCACAAATGACTCGACCCATCCTTCTGACCCGACCGAGACCCTAATGGATCTAAACCCACGAAACCGAAGAACCGCTACGGCTAGACCATTAACCCAAGGGGTCACCTTTAAACCCATTTGAAAGTGATGTAGCAAGCGTACAGATCTAAAAGTAATTTTGTAACACCCCCAAAACCACCAAGCCGGAGGCCCAGGGATGTCACTCCGTACCCGAGATTAAACCCGGATATAAGGAGATTTATAACATGGTTCTCAAGCAAAAACATTCATAAAATAACTAAAACTAAACATTTTTACAATCCAACTACTCTTGCGTCAAACGCGGGCATAAACAACTAAAATGTTAAAAAAATACTAAAAGAGTTCTAAATTATTTAAATGAAACGACTAATGAATTCGGTGATGAAGCGTGTCCCCCGCTAAGCCAAATACTCACCACCTAGACCTGTGGTGCAGAAATAAAAAGAAACACCACAGTATAAAATCAGCATATAAATACAGGTAAGCAACACCCAAGCATGTAAAATGATGATGAGATAGTTATAAAACAATGACTTATTTACAAGTAGAAGTTTTTCTCAAACATAGCGGAAACAAAGTTGACGCTTATAATAACATGTGAGTTCCCAATTCCATAGTATTTCCAAATCCATTCCATAACCATTAGGAAATTCCAAAATCACATATTAATCATTTTTCCATTAATATGAACAAAAACCAAAACCATCTTATTAATTTGTTGTGACGGGGGAAACCAACCATCTCGCAAGCATCGAAGACCTTAAGTGTCGACACCCCCCAAAGACTCTAGTGGCCAGAGGAGTGAGTACAGGGAACTATCCGGGGCTAAGTGCGGCCGGGTTAAATAAAATAAATTGACCGGAAGACCGAGATCAACACGTCCAATGCCAATAGTAACCAATAATAAAAGTCCCCGCACAACTCTTCCCCTTTACGTTATCGTTCATTATTATAACATGGTGACATTTTCAAGAAAAGACATTTAGCACGTAAAAGCAGATATTTGCATTTGCACGTAACACAAAAAAATCATTTTTGAGATGTAAATTAATAAATTATTCGACACAAAGGAAGATAGGCACACTAGGCCTGGCATGTTTACTTACCTCAAAGCAAATCAACTACGACGACTCAATCGTAGCACTCGACGTACCCGTCGTCGGCGAACTCGTCGCCTACAAGTTAACAATACTCTAATTAAATTACATTTCTTTAATAATACTGGTGATATATATACTACATGCATATGAGTCTCAACGGTTTACGGTTCTAATACCATCATAATATTCCTAAATAACCCAAGACACAAGTGGTTAGGATGATTGGTTCTAGCTCCACAACACTATACCACTAGCCGGTTCATGTTTCACATCCACTAGGCCAATTAACTTAAACAAAGAGGTTACTAACAACTTAGACTTACATTACACTAGTCACAACTCACAAATCCTCTCAAACACATGTACTTATGTTCAAGACCACAAAACAAGTGTTAAAACTCCCAAAATCTAACTAATTTCCATTCTAGTCTCTCTTTAATAAATCCATCAGCATTAGTGACAAATTCAGCATCTTTCGACGACTAAAAACAGTCCTACAGCGACAAATTCCAACCTTTTAGCGACCGGACAAATTGTATATCAACTCTAGATCATCACATTAAGTGTCTAATGGTCTCAATTTCAACTCCAAATCAATTACCCGACAAATACAACTTGTCCTACCAACCCAACACATCAAACAAGTGACAACTTCTAGTTAATCCTATTGTTTCAACTTGTTTTTACCTCCTATACAAACTAGGGTTTATGGTTTATCATGCACAAGAACGAATCAAGTGATAATGATGATGTATATGGTACAACTTGATGATTAAAGTGAATAAATAACAAGAGTAAAGAGAAATCAAAGCATGAAGAAGAAGAAAAAGAATCGAAGAACAAGAAGAAGAAACGGACGGGGAGAGAGAGAAGAGAAGAAGAAAAGGAGAGAGAGAAAGAGAGCGAGATTACCTGCACGGGGAGAGAGAGAGGCGGCGGCGGCGTGGCTGCTGCTGCTGCCGTCGGACAGAGAGTGGGAGGCGAGAGAGAGAGGGATGGGAGAGTGAGAGAGAGACGTGAGAGAGGTAGAGAGAAATACGGATTGAGGTTTTTTTATGAGAGATGGAAAAAAAAAATCAAACTCATAAGGAAGGAAACCCTCTTGAATAGGAAACTTTACGTAGAAAGAAAATTTGGGTCAAAATAATATCAATCTGTGGGAAAAGACACTTTCCCACCACAAGTTTAGTTAAATAGACAACTACCTCCCCCCCAACTTAATTAAAGGTACTAACAACTTTTGATAAAATTCACAAATATCCCCAAACTCTAGCACTTTTATTATTAACTCTCCACATTTATATTCAACTCCCCAACACTTAAAATAATAACACAAAATAACCATAGTCACAAAATGGGGTATTTCAAATTCTATCTTTCTCTCTCCCTCTCCCTCTCCTCTTCGCGCGTAAATTTTGTTTCTCTAAATCCCTCTATGTTCTCATTGTCAAATCGTCTCTTTATGTAAATCGATCTCTCGCCTACTCTTTCTTTGTTTCAAATTTCTCATTTCTCTCTCTCTCTTATCCCGATTCTGGATTTGGGTGATATTCCAAGGGTCGTTATTTGTTTGTAGGTTGATAATTATATTTCTCTCGATCTCTCTCCCTCTTTCTCGTCATCTTTCTCCATAGTGCGGTCGAGCTTGGCGGATTTGGGGTGCGGTATCATGGATTGCGATCCTGAATTTGGGGATATAAAGAACTGGCTTTCAATCAATCTAAGAGGCAGAAGTACAGATCACGGGTCGCCCATTGGGTCCACTGTTCTGGTCCGGTTCATTCTCTTTTGGGTTTGGGTTTGGGTTTCACAGTACGGTTTTGCATGGGTCTCCTCGTATACGGGTCCATCTTGGGTCTAGTTCGGGTCTACCCTGACCCAATCCTTTGACAAGTCTTGTGTGAGTCATTTCAACAAGATTGAGCTTAACATGGATAATATTACTCTTAACATGGATAATTAAAATTACTTCAAAAAGAGGGGTCATGATCCTAATGGCTGCCACAATTGTGGTGGTGCTCTGATCGATTCTCGAACAGTTGATGTTTGTACAATCAGTGAGTTTGGATGGTAATGCTCCTGTATCTATGCAAGAAAAATCATTTGAGAAGTTTCAGGGTTCCTCGGTCTTCAGCAGGAAGGGGGATACGGCTGCAAAGTTGGCGCTCTATTCGAGGTGTTAGCCATCATGGCGTGCTTGTGTCGCTGTCGAGTTTCCAGGCGACATCAACTTGGAATGTGATGCGATTTTGGTTGTTGGCCTAATTAACCTTTTCATATGTGGTCATGAGCGTCGGGTGATCAATTGCTTTGTTTTCCATTTGTCAGAGGTCAAGGGGATCTAGATTGGCGAGAGGATCTTCCAAATGACCAATGGCCTCCAGGGTTTGTAGCGGGTGGATAACGTTAGATTCCCAAACCCCTTTTGTTCTGATGGAGCCAAATGTACCATAGAATGAGAATAAAAAAGAATTTGTCTGAATCATGTGTAAAGGATTGTAGAAGTGTAAAAGTATGACTGATGCAGTGAATGATTGGCCTATTTGGAAGTCAATACCCAATCGAGAACCTTTCCAGATGTAGTTTAAAATTTTGCATTGAAATAATACATACTCGGTGGCTTCTTCATGTGAGAGACTCGAAAAGACGGTTGATCCTGGAAATCCCCTCTTCCGCAGGATGATTTGGCTGGGGATGATTGTATGTGATATTTTCCATAACAGTCGCTTATGCTTTCTAGGTGGTGGAATGGATTGAATTGTACTCCAAGTTTCAAGGTTACCGTCTGGTGTTCTTGTGAATGTACCTGTTGCGAGGCGTTAAGCTGATTTAACAGTAAAATTGCCATCCGATGTTTCGCCCCAAACCAATTTATCATCGATTTTTGAGATGGGAATGTAAATACGCCTGATTTCCTGGTAGTATCATCATCGTATAAACTTTGAAGCAAAAAAGTGATCCAAGTTTTAGACATATCATCAATGAAGAAGTTGACTGTGAGGCAGTTGAAGAAGTCATCATGTCCATTGTGGATGAGTGTGTTATTCTTAGGATACAATATGTCAACTACTGGTTTGATTGCTTCCCATTTCTTAGTTCCCATCGAGTGCCTTTGTGGTGAAGTCTTGTCCCTCATATGATACTTTTCCACCCCCAAGATGCCTAGGTTGGAGTGACCGTTGTTTGGAAGAAATCCTTGGAGTGGCAGTATTTTCCTTTGAGTACCCTACTGAGTAGGTGTAACAACCCTAAAAATTTGGGATGTCTCCGTCCGAAGTGATGAACCTCGTTGGGAACAGATCAGGATCTCCGGTTCACAGTTAGTACGACCATCGATATCCAAAATAAGATTTTATTATAATTTCAAAAGATAAAATAGTAACAAGTGTTTAAAGAGTACAATTATTTGATAAAAAATTGCTAAAGTGAGGTACAAAGTAAAGCGGGAGTTCCTAGCCAGCAGTTCTCGTGATGCGTCCCCCACTTCTATTGATAACCTGCGGGTTTTTCAAATAGCACAAGCCGACCGCAGAAAAATTTATGTCAGGGAAACTGGGTAAGTACATACTAAAATAATTAAACAGGATTTTTGGCACAAAAGTAAGTACCCACATGATTAAGATCGCTAAGAAGAGTATCCAAAAGATTTAGTTTGGTTGGGCCAACATAAGGCCTCCAGCAGGTACGGTGTATTCAGAGAGGTCACGATGCAACAATAAAGAATTAAATAAGGGTACGTGTTGGGACACACAACCCCCAATTCACCCCGAGCGTTCAGGGAAACCCATCGCAACCCCGCTCAACCCACGTAGCTAAAAGACCTTAAGCGTCGACACCCCTATACAGTTGTGACCCACACATGCATAGGTAGTACTCTATAGCTTTCACAATAAACAACACTGGGACCTCAACACCTCGGTGTATATTGATAAATCACAGGGGTCGGATATGTAATCTCATAAGGATTAGCATCCGAGGAGGTTTGACTCACATGTGCCTCCGGCCGTAGCCTCCCCACACATTCTCTGTACATCGCCCTATTCCATTTTAGTTCATTATTATTCATAATAAGAATTATTATTTTAAACCTCGCGCATAACAAATGAATTTTCCAAAACATGCTTCTCAAACATTTTTATAATCACACCAGTATAACAAGTTATAGAGAAATTAAAAAGACTCACATCAAAAATTAAATTTTGATAGTTCAATGTATTGTACATATGAACTTACCGAAATAAATAGAGCTGCGCACACCAACATGAGGAACGCCTTACCACTCGTACTACGGGTCCTCCATGAACTAACCGCCTACAAATTCAGAATCGAAATGACGAAGATGATGGTGGCGAAGGAGAGAACGTCGCCACGACTAATGTCATTGTTGGTGATCGTCGCTTGATAGAGACTCCGAAGCAACGGAGTGAGGCGGAAAAGAGTATAGAAAGAGGCGGAGCGCTGTTGGTGCCACGTCAGCCTCGGGTCAGCTTGGTGCCTTCTGCCTCTTTAGGCGGCGGATGGCAGCTGGTGATGGAGAGTGGCACCATAGAAAGGGGAAGAAATTCGAGCGAGATTGAGAGTGTGGGTGAGTGAGGAAGAGTAGTGGTGGTGGGTTTATATAGTGTTGGTGTGGGGGATTATGGAAGGAGGGTTTAATGGGGAATTATGGATGGAGAAGTAATGGGAGAATTATAGATGGAGGAGTTATTGGGTAGTTATGGATGTAGAAACAAATAGAGACATTCATGGAAGAAAATGGGTTATATGTGGGATTATTTTCGGTTGAGTGTTTTGGGAGTACCAAAGTACATGGTGACTAGGAGATATTTGTTTAGGTGATTTAAGACCACCAAATTGGTTGCATGATTTAGAATTTTAGGAGTAAAATAAATAAGAGAGTTAACATTCAGAATAAAAAATAGTTAAATAGTAAGTTTAGAAAAATAAACTAGAATATGAATTATATTTAACTAAATTAGATGATGAATGATACAAAAATAGTAATAAAAATATAAATTAGATAAATTACAAACGGAGATTGAATTGAAGAAAATTTAGGATATTATAAAAATAGAGATAGGAAAAAATGGAACTTTGAATTATATTAAAATAAAATGGAAACTTGGTTAAATAGGTAGAAAAATAGAAAATTGGTTTACCACCGCTTTAACAATTTAATTACTAAAATAATTCGTATAATTTATGTAATTACCAGAATAACCCACCCAGAAATTCGGGGTATTACAGTAGGGAGTTCTAATTCTTCCAAATATTGTTTCAAGATTTGGCAAGCAGTACCTGTTGAAGTTTTCGAGATCTCTGAAGCCCATGCACCCTTGTGAGATCGGGTTACATAGTGTAAAATATTTTTTCCATCTAGTGTCCGTGTTGCTTCCATTGCTCCAAAGGAAGTTTATCACTTTTGTTTTGATGGCCTTCTGGAATGAGGTGGAAGCACAAAAGACTAAGAGGTAGATTGGAATAGCTGCAAGGCACGCTTTGATGAGCACACATTTTTCTTCAAAAGATATTGAATTTCGCTTCCAATTATTTAGCTTGATTTGAAATCGTTGAAGGATGCCGCTAAGGATATTGAATTTCTCTTCCAATTATTTAGCTTGCTCGGTCCGTCGACAATAGAGATATTAAGGGTGGTTTTCAGATGCTCCTTATCGGCTTTGTTCATATTCGAGCTGGTGAAGAGCTCCAACTTTTCAAACTTTATTTCCTAGCCCAACATGCTTGATTACTGTTGAAGGGTCCATTTGAGTGTCCATACGTGCTCAAGGTTGAATTTTTGGAAGATGAAGTCTTAATCTACGAAGAGGATGTATGATATGAAGGGTGGATCTTCCTGTTGGAATTGTGCCCTAAATGCAATAAATTTGTCGTGACATTTAATGGAATTACTATTCATTATGTTATGGATATGGAGATATGCTAACATGAATGAAGTCGTTAGAATATAAAAGTTACATTCTTAAATATCCCTAGTCGAGTACTACAGTTAATAGGATGACTGTATTGCACCGAGACTAGTATGTGGTAGATTGATATGGGGATATCAAGTCTAACACATCGGTACGCATTTGGGGTAATAGCGTACTAGATTGACCCACCATGAGAAAACTACATGGGAGTTATGTGAATGTCACAGCGCTTCTCATAGTGACAATGGTGTTGTGATCCTTAGACTTGAAGTCACTAGATACTCTAGTTGTGAATTATCATGTTTTGATATCATCAAACGTTACACTGTAACTGAGTCACTATAAAGGCTTTAATCGGACATGATATGAAGAAAGCTGAGAGATGGTATTGATGTAGACAGGATTTGCCACTCCCACAAAAAAGAAGTAAATATCCATGGCCACTCGATGAGTGAGACTTAGGGAAATGCATGGCCATGCTCGAATAAATCAATATGAAATATTGATGTTATTTGTTTATCTAAGTCTACTCACAGATCAAGAAACTATGGATTTGATATACAAGCGTGACACTCCATGTCATGTGTCCAATCTGGATATATGAGACAAAGGGATTATACAACACGGTAACATTGGTCACAGAGGTTAGTCAGATCACTGACATTCCTATTACTTAGGAGCAATGATGTATTGGTAGATACCGCTCAATGTTTGTAATAATTGTTATTACTGCCACGTAATTAGGAGTCTACAGGGTCACACACAATAACAGATCAAGCTGGGATTATTGCTAATTAGTTGGCTAAATAGCAATAATGAATTAATTGTGACTAAAGAGTAATTGTGGGCTAGAATGTAACTAGTCCCACAATGTTGGAGTTATGAGCAAAGATCAATTTATCTAGCTATAAATAGGATTTATAGGCTATGAGAATTCAGTCTGAACTAATCCTACACAATACAGTTTACTAGAGAGCTAGAGAGAAAAGAAGAAAAACAAATTTCTTTCCCATAAGGGTTGGGCCAAACCCTAGCCGCCCCACCATGGAGCCGTCGGCCTCCTATGGTTCCACCCCTCTTGTGCCCACGACATGGTGATGTCGTGTCCTCTTCTTGCCGCGTTGATGGATGTGGTCCAGCCCGTGCACGTCCAAGTTCATCCTTCTTCTCACGATTGCTAGCACCATTGGAGAAGAAGCCCGATTGAGGTATATTCGTGTGGATACCATATAGACAAAGATGATATTCTTTGTATGTGATCGTCACCAGCAGCGTATGGCCGAGGTAACCTTTCTTCCTTCATCATGTTATGATGCTTCACCTGCAATTCATGGAGGGTTTTGAGCAGAATAAATTTTTGTATTTCCGCTGCGTAACCTGCATCAAAACCCTACAGTGGTATCAGAGCCACAGGTTGATAGCGCATAACATGATTTTATGTGGTTAGCTTTTTTATCAGTTTTACACCATTCTGTCAGATTGACCGTAAACAGTAATAAAACTTATATGCGTATTTTGATACGTCATGAATATGATTCATGAGGAAATCAGCTAATTTTACATATGATGTGAAAATTAGTATTTTTCATGTACATATGATGTACAAATTAATTGGTGACATAAAGGTAGGGTTTGGGCACAATGTGGTAAGAAAAGATGTTTTTTTCCTACATTGAGGTTTGGTCATGAAGGGAAGGAGAAAATTTTGTTTTTAACCCACATAAGCAGCCCGTCCCCTCCTTGGCTCGCAGACCCATGCCAACCGGCCACACCGGTTTGGCCAGCCGACCGGTCTAACCGGGCGGGCTGGCCCGACTGGGTGGGCCCGGTTTGGCGTGTCAGTTCGGTTCGGCTAGTTGGACTAGCGCGACCGTTTTGACTATTTTGCCCCTAGTGTCCCAATTTAATTGATTAAAATTGAACAAGTTCATTAAAAGTTGGTCTTAACTGTATTATGTGCTTTGTTGCATGGTGGATGGATATGGCCTAGGTTGTGGATGTTTACTTTGTTGTTTGGTTTACGGCATGCGAGCTGATCAAATTAATGTAATAGTTAATTAGGTTTTACGGCCTTTGAGCTGTTCATCTTCTCAAAATTGAGGTTTTATTTATTTATTTAATTTAGATGCTAGCTAGAATTAGATAATTAGATGATAGCCAAGAGCATGGAGAAGAAGACCAAAGAACCAAGAAGCCACAAAGAAGATGGATGACTTGCACACCTAGGACGCACAACTATGGTGGAGGCACATGGAGATGAGCTTGTCACTTTAGGGCATATAGATATTATCATTGGCTTGGTAATATCTTAGTCTTGGGGTCCATATCCATGCCACATTAATTTTATTTTTATGGATGTTTATTATTTATGCCTTGTTATTTATTTTGGTGTATGGTTGATACAAGCAAACGTAACAAGATTATAATAAACAAGGATGGTCTTTTATTGTGGATTGCCCAATCCAAATAAGTAGATCATGTTGAACCAAACAACTAAGTAATGACACTAAAATCCCTCAAAGGAAATATTACGTTTTTGGCCTTCTCTTACTTATAACACCCTTCATGATCAGGGTTCATTAAATTCGGGCTTGCCAAAGCAAGGCGATTTTAATTTACCACGGTGTGATGCGGCGACACAAGCAAGTAATGTGTGGTTGTTAAAATAAGAGGTTAAACGTAACTAAGTAGTTTCAATTGAATTGATGACTTAGAGACATGGCAATTGGTATTATCTATGAGATAGATAAATAAGGAGTTATTTTCCCGATTGCACCAAGAGTTGCATATGGATGCAATTGAAAGGTGTTGCTACCTAAATAACCAATTCTTGGGTGACGTGCCAAAGCAAACTCAAGAAGAGGTTAAATATGGATCTTGTCCCACCAGAAAGTATATGATATTTTCCGCTTTAATGGCGAGGGCTATTAATCCGAGAAAAATAGTGGGAGCTATATTTAATAATTTAGGTCCTTATTAAATATAGTTCAAACGTCACAATATTTCGCATAATCCTTTTGTGTGGAATACCTATGCCATTAAACCAACAAACTCGAATTTATAGCCATGTCCTTGAGAAGGACAAAATTGTCTGGAATCTGTTTTATAAACTGGTATAAAATTGAGAATTATTCTCAAATAAATGAAATATTCCGTATATCCTAGAGCATAAAGTTTCCTTCCACCAACTAGCAAAATACACTGAAACCTAATGGAAGGAACATCAAAGAATGGATCTTTGGGTGTGACTTGCCTCATGTTAGCTACCATGAACTATGAGCTTTCGAAGCAAGATGAGAACATGGAGGCGTATGATATGATCATACATTTAAAGAAGCCCTTTTTCCTAGAGCCGGCTAAACGTGAAATGTTTGAAGTGTTGCTCCATTTGCGTTTTCACCTTCTCATGCTTAGTACTCGTCATGATCAAGATGTAATAAAGCTTGGTCTTGCCAAAGCAAGGCAAATTGATTCATCAAGATGTGACGCGACGGCACAAGCTAGTAATGTGTGATTGCTGAAGCAAGAGACCAAACGCAACTAAGCTATTTCAGTAAGATTGAAAGCTTAGAAGATGGGAGTTATCTATGAGAAAGATAAATAATGAGTTATTCTCCCAATTGGACCAAGAAATGCATTGGATGCAGTTAGAGTTTTGTTCATATGGAATTTACTCAATATGATTGAGAACCACTGAACAAAGTGCTAGCCAAAAGGGTAGTGTAGTGGAAGAGGAACTGCCCAAAGTACATAGAAGGAAAGAGAATTATGAATTCCAATTTAAGATATCTTTGTTATAAAAGGCCAATGTGTCTATCTCATCGTCGTAGGTATTTGATACTAGATGAGGATCTCACATTTATAGAAATGTGCAGAATCTCAAGAGAAGAAGACAATTGGATAAGGAAGAGATACACCTACACGTGGGGCAATGAAGCACGGGTTGATGAATTAGCCGTAGGAAATTATCTCTACCTTTTGGTATTATCCATGAATTAGACAAGTACATTTATGTCCCTGCTATGAGTAGGAGCATTATCACAATTTCTTGTTTGAACAAGAAAGAATTTTCCTATTAAAATAATGGACAAATGTTGTTCCGTTTATTTTAATAAAATGCATTATTGTAATGGTAATTTGTCTAATGGATTAGAGATCCTTGGTCATGATAATTTCATCTATAACATTAAAGATGTAACTTTGGCGTTGTGGTTTAGGCCACGTGAATGAGAACGCATTTCTAGTATATGGATGGATTTTTGGACTCATTTGATTATGAATCATATGAGACATGTGAGACTTGTTTATTGGGCAAAAATATAATCTTTTGGACTCATACACACTGATGTATGTGAACCACCAAGCACAACTGCTAGAGATGGTTTTGGTACTTCATCATATTTACTTATTCAGTAGATATGAATTTGGGTCTTATGAAGAAGAGAAATCAGAATCCTCTGAAAATTTTAAAGAATTTAGGAATGAAGTAGAGAACTAGCTTGGAAAGAGTATCAAGACTCTACGATTAGATCGTGGATGAGGATGCTTAAGTCAAGAGTTTGACAATCATATAAAGGAGTGTTGGATATGATCCAAACTCACTCCACCTAGAACACCATTATGAAATGGCGTGTCTAAGGAGAGAAATCGGAGCTTGTTGGACACAGTTCGGTTACGATATGTCAAGCAATACTTCCAATTTATTTTTGGGGCTATGCTCTACTTATAGCAATTTCGCCCTTAACCTTGTTCCATGGGAATGGTTATGAATACACCATATATGATATGGACTGGGAGGTGTCCTAGTGTTTCATAAATATTTGGGATTGTGAAGTTTATGTAAAGCGTTTACAGATAAACTTGGACCCAATTAGGATAAATGTATTTTGTGGAATATTCGAAAGAATATTATTTCTACAATCCAATCGAGGACAAAGTGATTGTTGCTCGAACCTCTGTGTTTTTAAAAGGAGTCTTGTCTCTAAAAGAAACAATGGGACGATAGTAGAACTTGAAGGATTTCAAGAACCACAACAACACATTCATCCTTTGATGGAACATGAGCAGGATCACAAGGTGTTGTGGAGCAACCTACTCAGGTAGCACAAGAACCTTGTAGGTCAGGAAGGATATGTCAAGGAGATATGTAAATATGTATTTTTCATAACCCTGTGATATCTTGCTCATGAAGATGAGCCTACAACCTATGAGGTGGCCACAAGTGGGCCAAACTCTCAGAAGTGGCTTGGAGCCATGAGGTCTGAATGGGGTCCATGTATACCAACAAAGTATGGGCTTTGTTGGAACCACCTAAAAAGGGTATGACCCATATGGTGCAAGTGGTTTTTAAGGAAACTAACATGGATGGTAATAGGATTACTTTTAAGAGACGATTGGTGGCTAAAGGTTTCCTGTGAGTTTATAGTATAGACAATGACGAAACTTTTTCACCGGTTGCGATGCTTGAATCCATTCTCATCTTGCTTGTACGAATCTATCTATGGATAGAACTAAGCTTCTTGGCTAGGGAATCGATTTTCAATGAAATGACTTAGGCAAAGCAACCTATAAAAATCTATGGAGATAGATCAATAAAGTTGTTCGGCTTAATTCAAGGTGCATATAATGACAAAGGTGTTGAAATGGTTCAACGTGTAAGAATATGAATTCTTACCTATGTCACATGGGATTAGTCTTTAAAAGACTAATTGTCTTCCTAATTAGATTGTGAGGGATCGTATGAATAAGATTCATAGGATACGCCATGTTATGCAAGGACCAGACATGTCATTTGAGAATGACATGATGATACCAGTCATATCTAGATGAGAGTCATTGGATATTGATCAAGAAAAACCTTATGTACTTGAGAAGAACTAAGGATGAATTCTTGATATATGGGGATAGGAAGGGTTCACTGTAAGGAGTTACAATGATGCGAACCTCCAATCCAACGAGGATGATTCCAGATCATAGTCAAGTTTTTTGTTTTGCCTTAGTTGAGGGACTGTGAGCTGGAAAGGGTTCCATGCAAGATTCAGTTGCCGATTCTATCACAGAGGACTGAGTGTATTGTTGCATTAGATGCAAATACTCGGCATATTCTATCTCATTCGATTGTCGATAGAGAAGATGTGAATATTTGCAAAGTATCAGTGAATGTCTCTCTTACCTCTTGCGCAGCAGAATCATGAGGGGGCGCAATAGGTCAATAGGCATATGATGCACCAGATTGAATCTAGTCCAAGTGGGAAACTGTTGGAATTGTGCCCTAGAGGCAATCAATTTGACGTGAAATTTAATGGACTTACTATTCATTATGTTATCGATATGGAGATATGCTAACATGAATGAAGTCCTTAGAATATAAATGTTATATTCTTAAAAATCCCTAGTCGAGTACTACAGTCAATAGGACGACTGTATTGCATGAGACTAGTATGTGGATAGATTGATATGGGGATATCAAGTCTAACACATGGGTACGCATTAGGGGGTAATGGCGTACTGGATTAACCCACCATGAGAAGGCTACATGGGATTTATGTGAATGTCACAAGCGTTTCTTCTAGTGACAATGGTGTTGTGATCCTTAGACTTGAAGTCACTACATACTCTAGTTGAAAATTATCATGTTTTGATATCGTCAAAAGTTACACCGTAACTGGGTAACTATAAAGGCTTTAATCAGACATGATATGAAGCAAGCTGAGAGATGGTAGTGATGTAGACAGGATTTATTCCTCCCACTTAACGGGAGTAAATATCCATGGCCACTCGATGAGTGAGACTTAGGGAAATGCATGGTCATGCTCGAATAAATCAATATGAAATATTGATGTTATTTGTTTATCTAAGTCTACTCACAGGTCGAGAAACTATTGATTAGATATAAAAGTGTGAAACTCCATGTCTTGTGTCCAATCCGGATAGATGAGACAAAGGGATTATACAACACGGTAACATTGTTCACAGAGGTTAGTTAGATCACTAACTTCCTATTACTTGGGAGCATTGATGTATTGCTAGATACCACTCAAAGTTTGTAAAAATTGTTACTACTGCCACATAATTAGGAACCTACAGGGTCACACATAATAATAGGTCAAGATGGGATTATTGCTAATTAGTTGGACTAAACAGCAGTAAAGAATCAATTGGACTAAAGTGTAAACTGTGCTCATTAGTTGGACTAAAGAGAAATTGTGGGCTAGAATGTAACTAGTCCCACATTGTTGGTGTTATGGGAAAAGATGAATTTCTCTAGCTATAAATAGGATTTATAGGCTATGAGATTTCAGTCTGAACTAATCCGACACAACACAATTTACTAGAGAGCTAGAGACAAAAGAAGAAGAAAAAGTTATCTTCCCATAAGGGTTCGACCAAACCCTAGCCGCCCCACCATGGAGCCGTCCGCCTCCTTTGGTGCCGCCCCTCTTATGCCCACGACATGGTGATGTCGTGTCCTATCCTTGCCGCGTTGATGGATGTGATCTAGCCCGTTCACGTCCAAGTTCATCCTTCTTCTCACGATTGCTAGCACCATTGGAGAAGAAGCTCGGTTGAGGTCTATTCGTGTGGATACCGTAGAGACAAAGATGATATTCTATGTATGTGATCGTTACCAACCTGTTATGGATTAGGTAAACTTTCTTCCTTCATCATGTTATGATCCTTAACCTGAGATTCATGGAGGGTTTTGAGTAGAATAATTTTTTGTATTTCGGCATAACTTGCATCAAAACCCTACACTTCCCGCATTTATACCCTTGGCAGATATTTAGAGATGTCGTATGATTAAGCATTGAGGACATGGCTTCATTAATGTTTAGGAACAAATAAGTGAATATTGGATCACCATGTCTTAATTCCCTAGTGGGCAAGAAGAAGTATGAGATTTGGCCATCAATAATGACTGTATGGAACATCGTTGTGACACATTGCATGATAGTTCGCGTGAATCTGTCGTCAAATCCCATTCCCGTATGAGGGAGAGCAGATAGTAATTGACTTTGTCAAACGCTTTGCTCATGTCGAGCTTGAGAGCAAAGAATTTTCTCTTGGTCGTCTTGTGGTGTCGTATGTATTCCAATAATTCATGGACAATGAGGATGCTGTCTGAGATTTTTCGACCATGGATGAGTGCATTATGATTTTCGGTGATGAGAGAACCGATACATTTTTGAGCCTGTTAGCGACCATATTGGAGATGATTTTGTAGAAGCTGTTGCACATGCTAATTGGTCTGAAATCTGCATAAATGTGATATAGTGCATGTGACCGCGAGGAGACTACACTAACAGATTTTCATGGCATAAGTAGATTATAAACTACATGTTTTCATACGAATTCTGAAAATATGAAGAACCATGGGGGATCATGGAAATCAAGTATCCAAAATTGAAGTTTTTCAGTATAATTATCATAAGAAAATTACACAAAAAATATTTTTTATTTTAGTTTATTACTTTTAGTACTTGGATTTGCATAATCCAAACAAACTCCTCCAGTTTTTTACTTTCTTATTTAAATTATATCTGATAAAGCAATAACTTTGTGGGAACGATATTCTGAGTCTCAATACTCAAACCTTATTAGTTTGCGGTAGCACATAAGAAAATGTGTCAGCGCCCAACCAACTGTCCATCATGCCCACACAAGTGGGTGACATTCACGAAACTGTAGTACCTGCCATAGTGAGAAATATTGATCATGTTGCTATACACGCGCAACCAGCTTCCATGGCACACATATATGGCGCCGTGGAAGATGTGCCTAGGACATAACGTCCTAGACGACCGAATCTCAAGTACTACAACCCCTAATTTGTTAATTCCACTACATTTCATCCTACTCTTCCAACCCCTGAACCACACATGGTTTCTCAGGGCCTTACGAGATCCACTTAGGAAACAAAAGTATGCATGATGAGTTTGCAGCTCTTGAACGCAATCACATGTGGGACTTGGTTCCTCTGACAAATCAGCCTATTGTTGGGTGCAAGTAATTTTTTTGGGTCAAGAGTAGTGATGGCACTATAGACATATACAAAGCGCGGGTTGTCGCCAAAGGGTGTTCACAACAGCTTGGGCGCGACTACTATGAGACATTTAGCCTTGTTATGAAACCAATCACAGTTCAAATCATCTTGACTCTAGCGCTCTCTAATGGCTGGCCAGTGCGCCAACTTGACATCAACAATGCCTTTCTCAATGGGACCCTCACATATACAGTCTACTTGGCTCCACCCCAAGGATACGTCGACCCAGACAAGCCTATACATGTTTATCGCCTGCGTTGCACGCTCTATGGCCTGAAACAGGCTCCACACGCATGGTATGACGAACTCTCCAAGTTCATGACAGTTTGGCTTTCACCGCTTTTGCACGGATCCATCATTCATCTACTTCTCAAAGCGCAAAGTCTTTATGTATTTCTTGATTTATGTGGATGACATTCTTCTCACTGGAAACACCGCTTCAACCCTAACGTCTTTTGTTAAGCGTCTATTTGCGCGCTTCTCCCTCAAAGATTTGGGGCCTCTCAGTCATTTTTTGGGAAGCACAATACATTTGACATCTTGGAGAAGTTTCACATCGATGAGACGAAACATGTCTCCACACCAGTTTTCTCCACTGACCCATTGCCCCAAGTTGATTCATTCAAGGTCGTTGATGTCTCCGACTATTGAAGCCTCCTTGGACTCCTTCAGTATCTCAGTATCACGAGGCCAAAAATCTCCTTCACAGTGAATCGCCTATCTCAGTTCCTCCATGGACCTCTCTTTGTGCACTGGCTTGCTGCTAAACCCATTCTCAGACATTTAAAGGGTACCTTATGTCATGAACTCTTCTGCGCGCGGGGGCTGGCATGGACCTTACAACTTTCTTGAATGCAGACTGGGGCGGTCAAGCCACCATGGGTCGCTCAACTACCCCCTATGCACTTTACATGGGTTCAAAGATCATCTCTTGAAAATCTACACTTCAAAAATCAGTCTCTCGCTCATCAACTTGAGTTGGATACCACACACCTGCCAGCGTCGCCGCTGAGTTACTCTGGGTTCGGCAATTACTGTAGGATCGGCATACCTCGGGGCCATCGCTATTTTCTGATAATCTTAGCGCCATGTACGTCTGCATGAATCTTGTGTTCCACTCACGCATGAAATATGTTGCGCTCTACTTCTTCGTTCGAGATCTTGTCTCGACACACTCATTGCGCGTTCACCGTGTTCCTACACGCCAACAACTAGCAAATGCTCTCACCAAATCACCAAGGTGCACACTTTTCACCCACTTCAAGTCCAAGCTAGGAGTCCGATGGAGCTTCCATCTTGCTGGGGCGTTTAAAGGAATAATATATGTCTTGATATCAACAACCATAATCATTATTATCTCCTTTCCCAACTTCGCAGATTAGTCCTGATTTACATATATCATGTTTCCTAGTCTAACTTGTAGATGCGATGTATTTTGTCACTTAATGTCGATAGCCCTAGTGTATTTATACTCAACTTGATCAATGTAAATATGATTGACATTCTCCAAACTGTTATGTAATATTGGGCTAGTTTATTGGTGAATATCCACCACATGTTGTAAGCCCATTGTACATTGTTATTAGCCCATTAGCCCACCCTAATGCCTATATAAGGAGGCTTAGGGTTGGAGAATAATACACATCTCTACAATATTTTCCCTGCATTGTTTGTCTCTCTTATTCTGTCTCTCTCACAAAATCTCGTTTTACAACACGTTATCAGCACGACACTGCTCCCTAGAGCTGCTCAAAGATCATGAACACGAAGTTTGTTTCCCTTTTGAAGCATGAATCCTCTCAAGAAAAAACTAGTTGTTCTGCGGTCAGTACTCATAAAATTACATTATTTTATTCATCTCTAGTATATTAATATGTGTTTGGATTTGTTCACTGTCTACAAGAGTTGCCGTCGGCTACAGGCACTAAATCTTTTTCATAGAGTATTTGCTTTATTTAATGTCTCAATATTTTTATACTACCGGTTAAAGAAATAAACAAACGAAGAATAATTGTTTCAGACTTTAATTAGGGTTTTGGTTTGTAGCACTAGCAAAACCCTCCTGTTTTGCAAAGTACTTTGGCAATAAGCTCCAACTTTTTACTGTTTTGTCTTTAATGTTGATACTTTTAGGCTTGCAAGTTTGCAACGTTGCTGAATTAGACTAATTGCATACTACAATATCTTGTATTGTGAATTTCATTATTGACAGGAAGCCTATTAGCTTCTTCATTCTATTTTTAATGCTACGCACCTTGAGCATTCAGGTTAAAACAATTGCAACCAATGGTTTCATCCTTGTTTTTTTTTTTTTTTTATTCTTTTAGTTTAATAGTGACTGCACAACAATTACATATAGTTTGTCAGTTATGAGGAAAGTTAGATCTCCAGAAGAGACAACTCATGCCCATTATTTGGTTTAATGATATTGACAAGCATGTAAAAGAAAAGAGGTTATGTTTTCGCACTTGAAGTTGTGAATTACACGGAGTTTTGATCGTAACCAGAGGTTATGATGTAATTTTTTTTATGACATGAAGTCGTAGTAGATCTCCAGGAGAGGTCTGTAAATTATAAATTGAACAAATTTTTTCCATACCTGAAGTTATGGAACAAGAAAATTCCTTCGTAACCTGAAGTTGCGACACAATTTTTTTTATGAATTGAAGTCATAACATACGACTAGATCTCCAGAAGAGATATTGATTCTGTTATTATTTAAACCTCATGGGCAGGCATTCACGCATGATTGAAGATTTGGTTCGAGCTATACGCTCACAAAAGTTATGTTTCTTATACACGAAGTTATGGAACTCGTGAAATTTTTGATCGTAACCTGAAGTTACGACAATCTCAATGACCTGAAGTCATAAGTAATTATTAATTGATCTCTAGAAGATATGTCTAAAACGCCTAAAACGCCTAAAACGCTTGTTACTATCAAAGCCGCCTGAAGAGGTAGCGTTATGCGTTCTTTAATTATGTTACTTTTATGCAATTTTTTTTTATTTCTTTTTAATACTTATTATGGATCAACAACAAACTCCGGAAGAGTTTTCGTAAAGGCTACAGACATTCATGTATAGCCATGTAGTTTGTTCTGGAAGTACTAAATTACATGAAATCACTCATAACCCGTAGTTATGAATTTCATAACCTGAAGTTATGAAATATTATAAATAGTAATCCCCTACAGAGATTGCTACAATTCAAATAATGATCCACCCTCCTGAAGAGGTCGTGTTCCGTTCTTTTTCTTTCATTTTACTTTTACGTAATTTTTTTTTGGGTTCTCTCTTGATCTTTATGGATTATTGATCAAAGTAAATCTCTAGAAGAGATTTTAAGTCCATTGCTTATACTGGACATAAGGGGCATAAGTTTGTATCGTACTTGGAGTTACGAATTACATGATGTATTGATCATAACCTGTAGTTATGACACTTCTCCTAAAGAGATATATACAAATTTGATAATTGATTAATCCCCCTGAAGAGCATCCAGAAGATGTTCTTAGTGCATGGTTATTTACTGGACATACGCTATTTGCATGCGAGTAAAATCGTTTTCATACCAGAAGTTATTAAAAAGCATGAAGAAACTATAACACGATGTTATAAAGTTATGTCAAAAGATCTCCATGAATAGAGAATCTAAACTCATCGAACCAGAAGTTTCGATTGCCTATTTTTTTCCTACTAATTTACATTTTTTGGAGTTTTATTCTTATTCTCCTTTATTGGTTTTATTTTAAAGGAAGGAAACAAAGATATCCTGAAGAGACTTGTATACCATACAATGACAAGTATAAAAAGCAATTGATATTGCTAGCGGCAAATACATTTTTCACACCATAAGTTGTGAAAGAAAGTTACAATTGTCAATAACTTAAAGTTATGACATATCATCAAATATTAATGCTTGATTTAAACTATTGTCATTGTTCATGACCGATTAATTCGACCCCATTCTCATAAGTGAATGGTAGTGCATTCCCAGAAGCGAATCACTTTGTTATATCCGGTCGAAATTCACGTGACTATAGAGGCGGTCATGGTTATGAGTGTGAAAATCTCTAAAAGAGATTAAACTCGGGAAGAATATTTTTATTTTGTAGAAAGAACCTCCAGAAGTTCTTAGTCCATTTTATTTTTTTTTTGACATATTTAATGACTCATATCATGCAGTCATGAGGTATTTTATGACCCGAAGTCATAAAATTTTGATAGAGTTGAAAGGATATTTTCTTAGATCCATTGAACTTGAAGTTCAATTAAGAAAATAAACACTGCTGTAAAAGGCCAGATCCTAACAGTGTACCAGAAGTACAACTCATTCTGTTGCCATAAGCCACTCATATGAAAGACTCGAGCGATTATGAATGGATGAATATGAGCTTGTTGTTTTCATAATCGCAAAGATGAGTCATCCTCTTTGAAGATGATTTTTAAATATGGCATCTCCATGATATGAGTATCCTATCATTGAATGATAGACTCTAAAAGCAGTTGAGATTGATATATGCGGTATTTCATGCCAGAAGTTGTGAAATACATGTTATGCCCAAGAGTTATAGCATATTATTATATCTAAAAGATATATCGTATTATCAAATGGACACTCCTGTAGAGTAATGCGAAAGATTTAATGATCAACATTACGATAAGTTGGTCCCATGTTGAGAAATGGACTGTAGAGCATTTTCCAGAAGCAAATGCCTGCTCTACAACATTTGTCTTTAGTGACGCATTCCCTGAAGTGAACCAATCTATGGTGTCACAATAATCGGTGCAGTCATGGACTTAGTTGCAATGATATGCACGTCCATTGTCATATATTGAAGTGCATCTTTATGATTTCTCCGGAAGAGAAAGACTGCATAAAAACAGGGGGAGAAAATAAATGCATCAATAGTTGTAAAAAGAGCATCCCCCTATGAACTTCATTGCATTCTGGATCATTATTTATTGGGTTATATGATAAGCTTCTAGCTCCTTAAAAGATTTAGAGCAATGACGTCATGAATTAAATTTAAATTATTTAGAGAAAAAGGACATTCTCTACGAAGAGATCATTTTGAGGGAACAAATATGGCTTGATGGGTTATATCGCCAAACCAACGCCTAGTTGATGCGTTTTGTTTTTGTATCATTGGGGAAGAAAATATTCAAAATTACAATCAAGCCCCTGAAGTGCTTTTGATGTTATATTGCTATTATGATGAATATTTTTTTAATGACGTATAGTCTCTCAAAATATCCAACCAATTTGACCCACATTCCCAGAAGTGAATGTCATTTAAGTTATGGTTATGGATAGATATAGTCCTTAAAAATCTCTAAAAAATATTGAACTATATCAATTAACCCCTGCAGTGGTTTGGAAATCATAAATCATATAGTAATATCTAAATATTATATGAAGCCTCCCAAAGAGATTTTTTTTATAAGCATTTATGCTTGATGGAGGATTTAATGATCCAAATTTTGAGAGCTTTATCGATTGATACTAATCCCAGCAGGATTACCTATTACGTTCCCCTGAGAGAACGACCAAATTAGCTCATTAGATTTCCTTGAAGGAAGTTCGAGGCATAAAAAATTTCTCAATGAATAATAACTCGTCTCATGGTAGTAGTGACTTGAGTTTATGAGAATATGAAAATTGGGACTGTGACATATCATGTCATAGAGAGATAAATTGCATGACATGACTTTAATGTCTGCTTGGATTTTTTTTATGCAAGAAGCATAAATTGTGAAGTTATTACTGTCATGAGTTTCACGTCATGAAGGGGAGATAGACCATATTGCATGACGTGAACTTTATTTTTATCTCATTTACATCCAGCTTTACTGGTGTAAAGTTAGAAGTTCCATTACAGACTGAAGTCTAATTGATTAACGAGTATTTGACTTGAAATCACATGGTAGTAGCATGTACGGATTGCTTGTTCAAATATTATGATCTTCCAAAAGAAGATTTAGAAAGCATCCAAATCTTGTGCAATTTAAAGTCCCAAATTGAGAACACAAGATATGACAAATTCTCTTGATTTATGAGAAAGAAAGTGATATCATCAACATTAGATCAAAGCCAACGTTGGAAAACAAATAGCCATTGAAGAGGCATGAAGCTCTTGATGAAGCTAAGGTACCTAATTTGAGATTAATCTCACGATCTTATGGTTGATGATACTTTTATTGAAAAAGCGCTTGAAATCATATATAATTTCTATTTACCACCTGAAGTGGATGAAGTTGACTTAAAATATTCGGCCATGACAAAAGTCAAAGAATACATGGACAAGAGGATACAAACTCTGCGGATTTATCAATGCATGGAGTATAATTATAAGTACCTAGAGTACTTGTGATGCTTGAAGCATCAATGTCCATATTGAATTAGTTTGTGTAAATATACACGAGCCCTGCAGCTAATGCATAGAGCATATTTGAGAAGTATTTTGAATTACTTTAGATGCCCGTAGCATCCATGTTCATATAGAACAACATATTCAAATGTCCGCACCCTAATGGTTGAATGCGTGAGACTATTGAAAGAGAAATATGCGGTTGTGCAAGTGATGCCTAAATGACATCAATATTTCTCACGGTTATATTTGTAGTTATAACCCACAATTCCTCTTTTTGTTAAGAGTGATTGTGATATTTCGTTTAGTCTAGAAGACTCCGAATATAAAAGTAACTAGTTACACCAAATGATCGTACGAATCATTTTATGTGAAAATCATGGAGATTGATACCCATGAAAGATATCTAGTTGCCTGAAGCAACCGAAAGTGTACACTCGCGAGTAGTCTAAGGCATATGTATTTTGTCATTTATTGATATCACATGACATACAATTGCATGACATGTTAACTATTGATAATAGTTTTGTTTACTATTTATACATGATCATGTAGTATTGCATCATTTATTTGGATGTGTTTTTATGTCTATTGCTAGATTTTGTTTTTGCCGTGAATTTATATTACAGGTCCTAAGCCCCAATGACTTGTGATGGTATACTTCAAAGAAAGCATTGAAGAAAGTGTAATGGAGATATATTAATTGATGCTATGAAGATGGGGAGTTTCAAGGTTCAATCCTGAAACGATGAGGCGCTGTACTCTTTTCCTTCGCTGAGGTTTTTTTCCCACAGGGTTTTTCCTAGCAAGGTTTTTAATGATGCAAGCAGCCAATGTGAATTCCCGAAGAATGTCATCATCAATGAAAGTGAGCAAAGAATCTAGAAGATTCAATATGACAAGGAGAATGTTTATTTAGGTCTGTACTCTTTTTCCTTAGCCAAGTTTTTGTCCCACTGGATTTTACTTGGTAAGGTTTTAACGAGGCAAGACGATACAAGTTTTCAAGCACCGATGTACTCTTTTTCCTTCGTCAGAGATTTTGTCCCGCTGGGTTTTTCTTGACAAGGTTTTAACGAGGCATCCTTATGGTGAATATTCAAGGGGGAGTGTTATGTAATATTGGGCTAGTTTATTGGTGAATATCCACCACATGTTGTAAGCCCATTAGCCCACCCTAATGCCTATATAAAGAGGCTTACGGTTGAAGAATAATACACATCTCTACACTATTTTCCCTGCATTGTTTGTCTCTCTTATTCTGTCTCTCTCACAAAATCTCGTTTTACAACACAAACCTTACATTTAGGCACTTTTTGTAGTTATTACCTCTATCAAGTGCAACAGAGTCATTTGCCAGTAACAAGAAGAAAGTAAGGAGACGGAGGTAGTATGAGATGACGATATACTATGGAAAATGCTGAAAAAACTGTACTAACTGGGAAGATAAAGCTAATTTCCCAGACGGCATTCATCTGCTATATATCATGATGTTTCTGATTACGTGATTTTGATGATTTGAAATACGTCTACTCACTTGCTATAAAATGCTGTCACATGTACATGGATTAAGAGAAACAATATACACTAAGCAAGAATTAATCAACTTTTTTAATCATAAGAACACGACGCTTTCTTCCTATCCAAGAAGTCGTCCATGGAGGATCTGCAGAGACGACAATATATCCTGCATTTCTGTACAAATTGAGTGCTCCATAGTCATCTTCGTACGCCCTCAGGACTAGATATTCAAACCCCCAAATGCCAGAGACCATGTCACAAGCTTTCAGCAATGCAGTGGCTACTTTCCTTCTCCTGTTGAAATCATAAAAAAAATGAAGTTATTTCACATAATTAAAGCTGCCTTCAAGTAACGCTGAGAATATTTCGTTTAAAAATAATACAGATTTTGAAAGGAAATAAGAAACAAGGGTGTTACCTGAAATTGGTTGAGACAGCTATCCCGGACACGTACAGATATTCCTCTGCTCCAAAGAGATGTCGAAGCGCGCTTTCATCTCTCTGGACAGTGATATCTACAACTCCTACAAGCTCCACCTGAACCAGTTCTGCATCGTCGTCGGTGTCAGCCTCAGCAACCAAACATGCATACCTATTGAAACATCAATCAGCAATCAGGCATTATTATTTCCCGAGTTAGAATTCAGTAACCAGTTTGGATACATGGTGGAACTTCACCATATCCATATCCATATCTGTAGTTGGCTTGCTGTAAATGGAGTACTAATTGATTTTGAGTTGGACGTATGTCAGTAACAATCTTATTAAAATTCTTTTGATACATCCAATTTATTTATACTGAAGAGAGACTATGTGAAACATTGTTAGGAAGTCGTGGCAATATCTGATCCCTGCATGGTTTCCGACATTTCTTTGGTTTGTCAGAAGTAAGTAGCACGAAAAAGTTCCAAGATACATCCAATCCAATCAAGGGGTATAACTATAATGTCCATATTACAATAAATAAAACATCTAAAACCATGAAACTGTAATTATACTACCCTTGCTTGCACACCCCAATTGCATATTTTCCAAATCTAATTTCTATTCGAGATAAATGATCAAATGTAAATGATTAAACTTCATTTAACTGGCATATCTGAACATGCCTCAAGTATTAATAGTATCAATACAAGGAGCAATCCTCATTTTTTTCTGAGTTGAGTTGGTTAGTCGTATAATTATATTTCCACAGATTCAGCTACGTATATAAGCAGTCATGACTTCTGGTCCTTTTCTCTACACTCTTCCTTTGCTGAAACTGATGGGCATGTAAGTGTTCAGAATGTTTAGAACCACCCCCAAGGACCCAACCCATGGTTTTCACAGAATAAAAATGCTTTTCCATGCGTTGTAAATCCCGATTGTTGCCCCATTTCTCTTACTTGAGACTAATTCTTTCTGGAATGTGATTGTAGCAAGCAGTAGGAGGCCTACATTTGTGGCTTGGATGTCTCTTATCTGGATGAGTTATCGTGAGTTCAAATATCTGCAGTGACTTATTGATGTGCATAAGAAAGCACACACTTTGTGAATCTTGTCTGGGATACCGGATATGAGTGGCACTCGCTGCTGAGGGGTATTTTGTTCATAAACTGAGTAACAGCTTTATGAAGGTGTAATAGCCCCTGCAGGGTGCAGTAGAGTTAACCAGATAGGTAGATAGTGCTTTTCTTGTATGATCACTGGAAAATAACACTTGGTTTTTCAGGTAACGAATTAAGAAATAGTAGGAATTAACAATCCAGAAAAAGATTGGATGGAGACACAAATGTGGAGTCAGAACCAGATACGGTTCAATCATTTGAATTGGTGAGCACTGATGTTACATAAAAATCTAAACTTCATAATCCAAGAAATACACCGACTCTAATGCCAAAATTAGGGCTGTCTACTGTCTATTAACTAGCTCACAATCACTGAATCACATTGCCATTCTTACATAGTGATTTCATTGTTGCTCTTATCTTTATTATCAACACATCACATCCTTATATACCCCCCCCCCCCCCCCCCATAAAACATGATAATCAAGTAGCTGATCAAATTAAGAAAACCAGAAACTGTAGAGAGGCGAAATTACCTATCGGGGGCCGAGTTCCGGAGCCTGTAAAGAAGCCCTGCTAGTACCTCTGCCTGTATGACAAGAAAACAAACACCACATTGTCAAAATCACATATTTAGATTTGAAGGGGAATAAAATAAAAAAATAATCAAGAACCTTGAAGGACTCCAAGAAGAGATCATTGAAGAGGAGCATAGGTTGATGAAATGCTTCAGCTTGAATCTGAGCAACTTTTCTCATCTCACTTTTGTCCTCAGCCATTCTCCTTACCTTCCACCCAAACTCCCTCAACACATACCCAAATTGGTCTTTTCCCTCTCCACTCATTTGCTGATCAATCTTGGTACCCAGTATCCCATTTGTGGGTGAGGTTGAGCACAGTACTCTAAATCCCTTATTTCTCTCTGCACTCTTCTGCTTCTCTCTTCTCCCCATGGCAACAATCTTAGAGTTGCTCTTTCTGAAATCAACCAAATTGGTCACTTTATATCTAGTACTGCTTGATTGTACCTGTTTGTGGATTGATTTGGGGAGGGCATTGGAACATTTTGATTGAATGTGAGCCATTCCTCTTCCTTCTTTTCAATGATTGACTGTAGCTGCTACATAACTTGAAGTGGGCTGGTGAAATTTGTGGCAGTTCTCTCTCTGAAATCTACTGAAACATGACTTGTCTCTTTGCTAGATTTGCGTTTGAGTTCAATTTTCTCCATTGTGTTGTCTAGGTCTGAGGCGAGGAAATGGTGTGTTGAGGGCAAACAGGTGGAGGATAGGATTTGGAAGTGAGTGGCCCTGGATCCGTATATACTTGATGCCACAAAATGAATTCTTAGTCATTTAATTCATGGAAATATAAGAAGAGTCAACTTCACTTTTCAGTCACTATTAACTAGAACACATTATTAATCTGATGATTTGGTTAAAAAATGATATATGAATTTGGTAATCTCTGCATGATATTGTGGAGTAAACAACATAGTAAAATTTACAAAAAGTCATATCGTTTTGACTATCTAAATCACCGAGTCAAAATGACCTAGTTACCGATTGAAAAGTTAAACCAGGACATTCCAGAAAAAAACATATAAATACTTTCGTAGCAAATTGAGTGGTTGGCTGAATTTCCCATGGATACTAAGGATGTGTTTTTCACTTCCTGAATTTAGGGCATTTTTTGGTACCAGCCGAAAATCTCAATAATCAACTGAAAATATTCTGCGAAGAAAATCCAACTTAACTGAGAATCGCAATCTGTTTGGTGTGAGTTGGAATTATGGATCACCAACTTGATCTATTTAACAAGATTTAAAGAGCTCTAAAGTCAAGTAATTGAATACTACGCATCTGTTTTTTTAGGAGAAATAAATGTTTCTTATTAATCATAAATAATGAGGTTGGGTAACCCCCTTACATCATTAAGAAGAATTTTACTGACCCATATAGGGTTAACATCAAGGCAAATATGCTTGTTTGAACAACTCCGATGAAATTTTGTCAGCGCGTGAGCAACATCATTGGAGTTTCGCCTTGCATATACAAATGAGACCCTCTGAAATCTGGTAGTGAGCAGTCAGATTTCACAAATAATGTCACCGAACTCAGAACAAAAATTCGCAATGCTATGCCGGTTATTGAGTCTCCACCTCCACGACTCTTAGCTGAGAATTCGCTGCAAGTCGGAGCCCTTCCCGGACTGCAATACACTAAGCTTCTTTGGCTGAATTAGCAGTGAAAAGGGGCTTCGCCAATCCGGCTAAGAACTTACCGCGGGAGTCGTAAATAACAGCACCGCCCGCTGCTTTTGCCGTCGGTGGGTAAGCATGCACCGTCCGAGTTGATTTTGTAGGAACCTTCACCTGGAGAACACCAACACTCTGCCGGAGACACATCTCCGCCATGATCTCCGGTTGCCCGCTGATGAGGCTCGGTCCCGAGAGAAGTATTCACCTCAATGTCATGTAGTACCTCCTTCGTGTTCTTCACAATTCCTTGGAAGATAGCTGAGTTTAGATTCCTCCAAATACTCCAAATTGTAGTGCAAAACTTCTCGCGATCTTTGCCACTAAGATTGTTAAAACAGCAAGAATCCAAGAAACTATGTTTCTCTTCTCTGGGCTAAGAAATCAGCTCCAAAAAGTTTTTTCCAAATGACTAGAAAAATTGAACTCCATGAATAAGTGGGTAGCTGATTCGTCACCATTTTTGAAAAGAGGGCAGCTGGGATTAACCTCGGTATTGAACTTCATCACTTTATCTCTTGTATCTAGCGAGTTCTGAGACGCTCTCCAAACTGTATAAATCATCCGAGGTTGGACTTTTGTTTTCCAGAGCAAGTTGAGCCATTTTTTCGCAGTACGTTAGATGAACCTTGTCCGTTCGCTCGGGCCATCATTTTTTCCAGCCGAATCTTCTCGTAAGACGACGCCACCGAATAGTTGCCAGAATTCGTGAAGTGCCATATCAGAGAGTCTCCAGTGGGAACTAGTGGTATAGGAACCTTCACAATTTCATCCAAATCAATCTCCATTCCATGCTGCTTGATGCGCTCCAAATCCCACTCACGAGTGGGTGTAATGAAATCTGCAATTGTGGTGTTCCAAGCTTGATTTGAGGTAGCAAGTGGAATAAAATTTAAAAGCCTTTAGATCCATGGGTCCTGGAGGATTCGGATTTGAGAGTCGTCACCTACTTTCCACCTAAATCCCCGACGCAGGATGTGCTTGGAACTGAAAATTGTTTTCCATGCCAACGAACAATTGGCCTGTAATTCAGCATCTAAAACCCTCGAAATAGGATAGTATTTATGCTTACAAACACGACTAACCAGAGAGTCTGAAGTTAAGAAATGCCAAAGTTGTTTGGCGAGGAGAGCATCATTGAAATCCTCCAAGTCCTTGAAGCCAATACCACCTTCCGCCTTTGGATCTTTGAGTTTCTCCAAAGCAATCCAATTGGCCCCTCTATGATCATCATACTTTCCCCAAAAGAACTTCCGTGTCGTAGCTTCCAACTTGTGATGGATGAAGGAATCTTGAAGCAGCTCACTGTATACACCGAGAGAGATTGCATGACTGCTTTTATAAGAACTTCTCTACCTACCGACGAAAGTAGAGTAAGTTTCCGGTTCCTCAATTTAGCTTCAATTTTCTTTGAAAGATGACCGAAACTAGTAAACTTCTTCTTTCCAATAACTGTAGGGAGACCCAAATATCTTTCATGACTAGCTACTTCGGGAACACCAAGAAGATTACAAAATCCTCCCCTCTTGTGGGACGACACATTGGAGGAGAACACTACCGAGGACTTTGTGAGGTTAATCTTCTAACCTGAAACTTTTCGTACCTCTGTAACAAAATATGAAAGAAGGATATTTCATCTGTTGTTGCTTTAAGGAACACCATATTGTCGTCCGCAAAGAAGAGGTGAGCTACAGTAGGTCCGCCTCTTGAAGCCGATACCCCTGAAATTCTTTTCTGCACAACAGGGTCTGAAAGAGAATGTGAAAATGTCTCACAAACTAAGAGGAAAAGATAAGGGGAAAGGGGACAACCCAGACGCAAACCTCTTTGTGGCACCACTTTACCTTTCGATTCCCTGTTAATAGAGAATGAAAAGGAAACCGTGCAGATACACTCATGAATCAGATTGACCCATCTCTGTCCGAACCCCATTTTCAGCATTGTAGCTTCGAGAAATACCCATTCAACTCTATCGTATGATTTGGCCATGTCCAGCTTCAAAGCCATGTAGCCCACTTTACCTTTCTTTTTCGTACGCATCGTATGTAAAAGCTCAAAAGCCACAAATATATTATCACCGATAAGCCTCCCCGGTACAAATACACTCTGAAATTCCGAGATTATGCCAACCAAAACTAATTTGAATCTATTGGCAATTGTTTTAGTGACCAGCTTATTGATAACAGAGCAGAGACTGATTGGTGTAAGATTACTAAAATAACGCACATGTTTGACCTTCGGTATTAGAGCAATAATAGTGGAATTAAATACCGCAATGCTGCCACCTTCATTAAGAATACTCAAGCACTTGTTCACGATTTCTGTACCAACCAAATCCCAGTTTTGATGATAAAATATTGCAGGATAACCATCAATTCCAGGAGCTTTAGTTGCACCCAAATGACCCAGAGCTATCTCAATCTCACCACGGGAGAAAGGAGAATCAAGGGCGACCCTTTGATCTGCAGTGACCGAAGGTTGCACAATCTGAAGAAATTATTCAACATCTTGGTCTGAAGGTCTGTCCGAAGCGAAGGTATACTGAAAATTGTTTCAAGGATGTCCACTAACTTGTCGGGATTAGTGTGCCATGATCCGGTCGTATCTTCGAGGACAATCAATCGATTCGTGGCCTTTCTTATAGATTCTCTTCGATGAAAGAAACTGTTGTTTCGGTACCCTTCTTTCAACCAATGTAGCCTCGATATTTGACGCCAAATTTCTTCTTCTCTCAAAAGAATATGGTTGAGCTCCCTTTTATAGCATTGTATCTCGTAACTGACAGCATTTGTATCATCACAACCCAGCAAAGCTTGAATTTTTCCGCTGATCACAGCAATTCTCCGTTTGACATTGCCAAACGATGCTTTATCCCACTTCTTGAGCCTTTTATCTGTTTCATGAATCTTTGTACCATGTTCCAACTAGGGATGGAAGTTAAACCGGCTAAACCACAAATCGGACCGAATCGTGCTAATTGGTTCTGTTTAGGTTCGTAAAATTCCAAACCGAAATTAGAAGGTTCGGTTTAGGTTCGTAAAATTTCCAAATCGAAATTAAATGGTTCAATTTAGGTTTTTGTGTTTTATAAACCGGCCAAACCATTTAAACCGTTTATATTAATGAATGATAATTTTATGTTATACTTAGTTCTCTTTTTCGTGACACTATATGTTCCCTTCAACTTGATGAGTTCATACTACTCAATCTAAAATCTAGGTGTTGTGACGTTATGTTTACATTTATGTTGGGTTCTATTCATTTCGTTGGATTGACTTTCCTCGTTGTGATGTTTTCAGGTAAATTTGTGAGTTTTTGAAGTTTTTAGGACTAAATTTCAATTATATATAATGTTAGTAGGTTAACCGCGGTTCAAATCGGAACAAAATCTATAAGTTCAACTCTGGTTCAACTCAGTTTCTAAGGCTTGAAATAGTTAGTCTATTTCAAGGCCTTGAAACAGCTTTCAAAGTATTGAAACTGACTATGCTTTATATGCATGAACTTAGGGGGAGTTTCTGATCTTGATTCAACTCCTAAACTCCTATGCTTGATTAGTTGATACTTGATGATGAAAGACAAATTTTGACACATTTAACAGTATCTAATCCATCTGTTTGACTTAGTTTTGCAGGGAAATTTTGTTCCATATTTTACTGGATCTATTTCCTAACCTAAGTTTTGCAGAAAAGGAAAATTGTGTGATGATTTGATTTTGTGATCAATCCTGTCGTGTTTCAAAGTTTCCTAACAGATGTTTATACAATATCAAATCAGTATCATTGAAGATACTGATCAAACTATCCGTTGGAGAAGCTGTTAGAGAGAAGCTACAAAATATGGAAGTTTGTTATGAGAAGAACCCGAAGATCTGAAATTCAAACTGCTCTATAAAAAGAGGGAAAGTTGAAGCATTGTAACAGGACAATTAGCAGAGACACTCAAAAACATTAAAGGATTGACAAGCAACAAAGAAACAGATTCATTTTCTTTCAATCCAAGCATCAGATTCAGTTATAGTGTTCTTCTCTTCTGAACTTCATTTGTATATCATTATGATAATACTTCTAGTTCTCATTCTCAAGGATTGTACAAAGTGAACAATAGAGAATTATTAGTTAATCAGATAGCTAGATCAGGTACTATATAGGTTAGTGAGAATCACAAGCTGTAACAGAGTAAGGCATCGCTCTGTGCTTGAGATATAGGGCTTACCTGTGGATTAATAAGAATTGTGTTGAAAATCATGCAGGGAGAAGATCCACGAGGTAGAGACGTAGGTCCAAGTGGAATGAACTCTATATATCTTGTGTCCCTTGCATTTACTTTTCAGTTCCATACTTAGTTCTTTTGCAGCATTCAAAACAGTTTCATTTCAAGGGTTTGAAACTCATTTCAAGGCCTTGAAACAGACTTATCCTTTATACTTCAATTTTTTTCATTCCAAGAGCTTGAAACTCATTTCAAGGCCTTGAAACACTCTTCACTCATTACAATTCTTTTTAAAACCACGCTTCTTGAAAGTTTAGCAAAAGTTGACACACTCTATTCAACCCCCCCCCCCCTTTCTAGAGTAGTGATCCTGCATTTCTACCTACTGTACACCCCTTGAGTACTGAATCCAATTCAGCTTGCATCAATATGCCAATTATTAAGTTTTACGTGTAAAACTAACAAAATTAACACATAAACTACGTTATGCTCTATGACATGTGGCTCTGATACCAATGTAAGGTTTTGTAACGGATTACGCAAAAGAATTAAAAAAAATAACGATCTGCACAAGACCCGCCAAGGATAACAGGACTAGACATCATAACGATAGTAAATGATTTAGTATCAAATACCTTATTTGTCTCCTAGGATGACTTCACACGTGAAATAAGGTTCACGTCTCTACGGATATTCCACGCCTAGGATCAAGTCTAGAGTCCTTCCAATTTTATGTGCTAGAAATTTATTGAAGGAGGAAGAATAATAATCATGCAACGGAGCAACCGAAGGCCGCGCCTACACTAGGCCGACGGGCGTGGAGAGGGACGGACGGGGGGTCAGGTTCGGCCTCTTGTCTTGCTCTCTCTCCTTAATTTTCTCTCTCTTACTCAATGTAGGATATGACCACTTATAAGAACATAATTTAGGAGTGCTCTTTATATAGTTGATAAACTTTTTATTAACTGCATAAAGCCTCAATCCTAATCATGGACTTACACGAATTAGTCCACATTGCAAATTAGTCCTACTAATATTGCATGTGGTTGCGTATTGATCCTTCTATTTAATTAATAATATTAATTAATTTCCAAGTCTAGTTTAATTCATATGGCGTGTGACCCCATAGGTTCCTACTTAGTTGGTAGTAACGATTACTAACATGGAGCGGTGTCTAGCAACACAACCATGCCACCCAACTAATATAAATAGTCAGTAATCCAACAAACCTTGTGACTATATAGTCTCATCCCTTTGTCTCTGTATCCGGATTGGACACGAGACATACAATTCACACTCGTATATCCAATCCATGGTTTCTCGATCCTAGGAATAGTCTTATCCATGCAGATAACATCAATATCCTATATTGATTTATCTGAGTCTAGCCAGAAATTCTATAAGCACTACCCCTCGAGTGGCCGTGGATATTTGCTCTCTTTATGTGGGAGGGACAAATTATATCTACATCACTACCATATCTAAGCTTGCTTCCTATTGTGTTCGATATACGCCTTTATTACTACCCAGTTACAATGTTGCGTTTGACGATATCAAAATACAATATTCCACAACTAGAGGATCTAGTGAATTCAAGTATAAGGATGAAAATATCGTTGTCACTACGAGAAGCACTTGTGACTTTGCATAACTTGGTGTAGCCTTCTCGTTGTGGGTCAATCCAGTATGCCATTACTCCTAATGCATACCCATGTGCTAGACTTGATATCTGCATATCAATCTATCCACATACTAGTCTATAGTTGATCGTCCAATTAATCAGTATAATCGACTAGGGATATTTAAGATAAACATCACATTTGTCATCTAAAGACTTCATTATATTAAATATCTCTATAAATAATACAATGAATATTCTAACGAAAAATAGTGTACATACTAAATAAGATTGACTCTAAGACATCTATTCCAACAGAAGAAAAGCAAAAAGTTGCTTGACTTGAACTCAAACGTCCACAGTGGAGAAGGTTATAGTATCATTCCTCGAGCCAGGGATCCATGGCTTGAGTATTAGACAATTATTGTTAAAAATCCATGGACCTTCGGGCGTGATTCGATGACGTCCAGTCCGTCCCTCGTGAACCAGATTTCGCGAAACAAATTTTTCATCGACCAGACATTGGTCTTCGCAGGGAGAACAAACCGGACAATAAGACATGGCCCAAACTCGGATATGGCGTCCAAGCACCTCTCATCGTCAAAGACTATTACCGTTTCCTCCTCCGCTGACACACTACTGGAAACGCAAAAAAAAAACGGCAAGAATTTATCACTGTTTATGACAGTTTTCTCGCCGTTTATGTTCGCCTTTTACGCAGCGAAACCTTCCTCTCGCCATATTTGCCCTTATTAAAAAGGGCATGGACTCTTGCCGTTTATATCTATCTATCTATCTATATATTAATATTTCTTTTTATATTAATTCTCAAAACATGATTAATTTTATATTTTTTTTATTAATTTGAACTCTTGATTAATATCATTTTTAACCCCCAATCAACATCAAACTACACAAAACCATCCTCCCTTCTCCTTCTCCTCCCTGTAGCTAGACCAGAACACCATCGTCCTCACCATCTTCTCCCCATCACAATCGTGACTATGTGATCCACCCAGAGACCAGAGACGCCGAGAGAGGGACAAAGGCGGAGGGAAGGAATAGGGGAGAGATGAGATGCACCAACAGATCTGGGTTAAAACACCCAGATCGAACCTCCAATCTATGGCGACGACACGACGAGGAGGAAGGCGACGGGACGACTAGGAGGTCTGCGACGGAGACGGGACGATGAGGACAGCGCAACGACAAGATCGAAGCTTCCCTCTTCGCCTTCTTCTTCGTTCTCTGTTTCTTCTTCTTCTTCCACCGGTTCCTGTAACACCCCGTCTTTTTAGTATATAATTAATTACTTTGTCGTAAATTTAAACAATTATTTTTGTATTATATGTCATGTGGGGAGGTAGTTGTCATTTTAAATGATATGAACTAGCTATCTGTTGGGGTGAAAGTGTACTTTGTAGAAGCTCTAAAACCTCGTAGGCAATTAAATAAAGAAAAATAAATAAAACCAAAAACAACTCTTTTTTTTCGTCTTCCAACCTTCTCCTGACAATTCTCCCATTCTTCAACAAATTTTCATCCCCCGCAAATTTTTTTTTCTATTCTGTCTCTCTCTCCCCGTCACTTTCTCTCTCTCTCTCTCTCTCTCTCTCTCTCTCTCTCTCTCCTTCTTCTTCTCCTTCGACAACCCAACCCGACACAAAAACCCTCACCACCTCATATCTTCTCTCCATCTCTGCCTCTCTTAACTCTCTCTCTCTCTCTCTCTCTCTCTCTCTCTCTCTCTCTCTCTCTCTCTCTCTCTGTTCTGCTGGAAGCAGCGAAGAAAAAGTAGCAGCAGCAGTGGCAGCAATGGCCGCTGCCACCGCCGGAAAATAACCGCCACCACCACCACACATCCACCTCTCTCTTTCCCATGGTCTCTCCTTCTCTCCCCCTCTCTGCCTTGCTCGACAGAGCCACCAGAAGACGAGACGGCAGCAACAACAGCAACAGAGCCACCGTGCCGCCGCCGCACCATGGATTCCGGCGAGCTTCGAGCCCAAGTAAACCCCGGCGACCCAGCCTCTTTATCCTATCTTTATAGCCTCCTGGAGGTCCGAACCAGCTGATGGAATGCTCAGCCGCGCCCAGAAATGACCGGGGAAGCGAGAACGCCGGCGAGACTCCATCTTTCCCGGCGAGAAGTTTGAGTAGCTCAAACCAACGACACCCACCCCTCCAAACCAACTCCAATCACCTCATAAATGTCCTAACAAGCCTTTTGAAGGCTCATTCGTAGCTAGAAGTCGCCGGAGAGGCCCTGTCGGCTATCACCGCCGAGCACCACCGGCGGAAAGCTTGACCCGTCCCGTTTCTTGGCCGTTTCTCGCACAATTTGGTGTGGGTATGCTCTAAATCTCCCCCTAAGTTCTTTTCAGTAATCAAAATCATGTTTTAGGACCTTGAATCCATGTTTTAATCCGTTAGTTTGAATGTTCTTGGTTGGTACCGTTCCAATCACGACTACCAAATTAGCCCGTGATTACCTAGTTCACGAGCCACAATTATCCAAAAGTAGCATACCGTTCACTTATTGGCCAAATAATATATCTCACAATCATACATCGATTATTATGAAAGTTTCCACAGCGGCTTTACTTGGAGCTCCCGATTTACTCCTTGTGATATCTTGGAAGAAAAAGTCGTAATTATGTAAAGTGGAAACCGTTGTGCGTGGGTTTGTGCAGTATCCCTGATACGATACATTTCGGACATATTGTGATTGGTTACTGTTATGAGATTTTGAGACGCTGTGATGTGAACCGATCTCTGCACGTGTACAGTTATCGCTCTAGTAATAAATGTGGCAGATAGGGTTGTCGAATCCCAGAGGACTTGTTGTGAATCAATTAATATGATTAACTTCTTGTGGGAAAACAATTTGAGTTTTCTAATAACTAAGAAGAATAAATAAAAACGTAATTATTTATAAAGAGAGTAAAGTGATGAGACAAATATCAGGATTTTCTCTAGGTTCCCTAATTTCCACCGTTAACGAATTACGTTCTGAAACACAAATGATGATTTAATTTGTCAAACGAGCAATAATGCTAACCGAGTTACCAAGCTAACTTTCTATGCCTAGGTAAAATTACAACCGAGTTACCAACTTCTAATTATCCCTAAAACATATAAGGACGATCATCTAATTCTACTCAACGTTCACAGTCGGTGGTTGATTTCTCTAACCTATGACTACGTGCTTAATTCAATTATCCGGATAATTCGTTGCTTTCACTAACCAGTTACCTATGATCTTCCTACTTCAACGTCTCACAATAGCAAGATAGATTAAGAGCATGAATTAAAAATAGCAAACAAGAACATCATCAATTAAGTTTAAGAAAAACGTGAATCAAACTCATAATTCGCCAAAAACGACTTCAAACCCTAGCTACCATTGAGAAATCCCGATATCAAAATTAGGTACTGCGATACATGATCAACAATGACAAGTTTACGTTGATCATGATAAAAAATAATGAAAAAGATAGAGAAGAGAGATCAAACGATGGAATCCTCGCTCTCACAACGAATTCCAAGGTCCAAGCCTTCCTCCAACGTGTTCTTCCTTGTCTCCATCAGCCTACTCTCCTCTAGGTCCTAAAAACGTGATGTATAGGGCTGGGCACGATTTTTAATGTTTTGGCCAAATTTGCAATTCAGCCCCTCTAGTTTGCAATTCTCGGACAGATTTCATAATCAGATCTTGCGCGGGCCTTTTCTCCCTCATCCGGACTCGGGTTTGGGCCTATATTATATTCTTCGAAAGCCCTGAATGTCTACTTTCAAATGAATTAAGCCTTGGTCCAAAATTTTATATGTAACTCCAGATACTGTCCAAAGAGTGCACACTGGTCCAGTGAATTTTTCCAACTTTTCCTCGTTTTTGCGTCGTCTTCGCCGGACCGTAACTTTCTCATCCGAACTTTGATTGAACTCCGTGACCTACAATTGGAAAGATATTTGAGTCTAATTTCATTTGGCACCGGTCTCAATATAGCCGGTCTTGTAGAACTCACAATATCATCAAAATAGTGAAGGTTGGTCACTTTGCTCCTCTAATTTCTCTTCTCTTCATTTTTCTTGACTTCCAAACCTCGTTTCTTCTATCCAAATGCTCCTCGTGTGTCTTATTCCTGCAAATCACAACATGAACACACCCGCGAAGGTCAAATGTGATAAAATACATCAAATCACATGCAAAACAATGCAAGAAACGCCCGGACTTCACATTTAAGCTCTAAAACTCATTTATGCTCCTTTTCTCATATTTTGGCTTGAAACTCATCACTTTGCACCGAAACGCACACAAATTAGCGGTATAGATTATAACTCGAACTACGGAGTTATCAATGCCCCCCACACTTTCCATTCGCCCGTCCCGAGCAAAGTCTCATCTATCGCATCTTATTGTTTTCTAGCCGACAAGACTCTGTTGGGTTTGTCTAGAGTTCTGCAAGACGAATCGGTGTACCCGATGCGTATGATTACTCTTATGAGGAAGTTATCTCTGAGGAGGTGATATCTTGGGCTTGGTGGGCTTTTCCACCTCCTCTAGTTTAGTATAAATAGAGGTGCTAGCTATTGTTTTATTTAATAAGTTCAAATCATGGGTGGCACACAAGTTTAGTGTGTGGGAGAGTTGAGAGGCTTGTAGAGAGAATTGTGGGTGTACTGTTTTCGTACTAGTGAAAATTATTTCTTGCCTCGTGCACGTAGGCAACTTGCCGAGCACGCTAAATATCTTGTTCTTTATTTTCTCGTTCTCCATATCGCTTGTTCGTTAAGTGATCGTGTTTGATTTTTGTTGCACGAGATTTCGACGTAATAAATCCCAACAAGTGGTATCAGAGCCAAGTTCATGATCCGGGTTATACACGCGACGAGAACGGAGACGACATTATAAAGCTTTTCCGGCGACGACGAGACTCTTGCGGCGGCGGCGATTTGTGTTCTTGAAGAGCTCACGACAACAGGATTCGTGGCGCGTGGGTTGAGAAGAACAAGGAGCAGCAGCAGCATTGAAGGAGTTGAAGCGGCAGCGAGAAGCGGTGTTACCGGCGGCTACGGCAACGAAGTTTTTCGCGGTTGGCGGCGGCAAAAGCTTCCAAAGGTAGCACGTTAACTCCTTGATTGTTCTGGGTTTGTTTCGTGTTGAAATCGTATTTGAAATCGGCAAGTTTTGGTGTTATTTGTTTCGAAATTGAAGAGGGAAACAACCCAAAAACGCAGCTGGGTTTAGGTCTGGTCGTGAGGAAGAAGAAGGCCAGGAGGAGTAATCCAGTGCTTCGCGGGCGCTGTTGGGCGCGTGTCTGAAACGGGCGACGTGTGGTCTAAATTGTTTTGGGCGTATCTTGGGCTCCAGGAACCCGTTTGACTTGAAACAAGAGTCAAACCCTAGGTTTTTGGGCGTTCCGGACGCATTGGCAGTGTCCGATTCTGCATATTGTAATAGGAAATTCGCAGATTGGTGTGATGGCGGTGAAAAATTCTAGTTTCGTGACTGAACAATTCAACGGCCACAACGATTTCACTCTATGGAAGCAACGAGTGAAAAATATGTTGACACGGGAAGGTATTATCAAGGCTCTCACGAAGAAGAAGTCCGAAAAGCCGACTGGTGTGACAGATGACAAGTGGGATGAGATGCGAGAGATGGCGAATAGTACGATTCAACTATGTCTCGGAAACAATACACTCCGGGAAGTCATCAATGAGACGGATCCCTACGAGCTGTGGACTAAGTTGGAGAGCAGGTATTAGTCCAAGTCATTGACGAATCGACTGTTCTTGAAGCAACAGTTGTATGCGTTGCATATGGACGAAGGGAAGGATTTTATGGAACACTTGGATGAGTTCAACAGTGTTCTAACATAGCTGAACGCGGTCGAGGCGAAGATTGAAGAATAAGATCAAGAAATTCTCTTGTTAGTTTCTCTACCTCCTTCGTAAGAGCACATTAAGACTACGTTGATGTATGGGAAGGATACTATCAAGTTAGATGAGGTGGTTGCTACTCTTATTTCCCATGAGACGGTAAGGAAAAAGGAGAGCTACAAGACGCAACTTGATGGAATCATGGCTACATCAGAGGGAAGTCAAGATCGTGGAAGGAGGCAGCAGAAGGAGGCTCATAGGAGGGGACGTTCCAAATCCAGAGGTGATGACTACAAGACGCGATGTTTCTTTTGTAGTCAAGAAGACCATATTCGAAATCATTTTGAGAAGAACAAAGCGGCGAGGAAAATGAATCAACCATTAGAGGCAGCAATCATTGAGAAGTCCAACAATGGTGAAGATCCAGTGGATGTGATGACAGTCACTTCAGGTAATGAGAACTCATATTGGATTTTAGATTATGGATGTTCGTTTCACATGTGTGCAGCCAAGGAGCAATTTGCAACTTATCAAGCTTGTGATGGGGGTACTGTCAAGATGGCTAACAACTCGACTAGTAAAGTTGTTGGTATGGGTACAGTAAGGTTTCGTAAGCTTGATGGGAGGATATTGGCGCTGATGATAACGCCCAAATAGGGGTTATTTTATAGCCTGAAAAGATGTGTATGTGTGCTGGAAAACTGCGTTTTAGCCAGAATTCACCCTTGGAAAGCCTCGGTTTTAGGAACGAGACGTTTATTTGCTCTTCGTGAATTTCTGCATGTTTCGTACTTTTATTGGATATGATCGCGGGTTTGTTCATGTTGTTTTTACAGGAACAGGTTCGGGAAGTGCATTGGGATGCGTGCCGAGACAGAACCGGCATCACCTCGGGAAACGTGCAGAAAATGCTCGGGACAGGATTTGACCGAGACTGGTAAAAGGGAGAGTGGAACAGAAAACGGAAAGACTGGAGGAAAACGAGCAGTGAAAAGCGACCGAGGAAGCTGAAAACGCCAAAACCGAGAATCACCGGGATACGCTCGGTTGACAATATCTTGAGCTTGACTTGGAATTTTGAAGTGAAACCAGGGGCAAAAGAACGGAGACGTCAAGAGCTTTCCAAAAACAGGTTATAATGCTGAATCGGAGTCCGGCCGAAAAATCGACTCCCGTCAAGTGTGGGTCCCAGACAGGCCACGTCCGAGTAAGGAGTCTTGGTTCCCGGTGCCCGGAGTCGGGAGCAGCTATTTCAGGTTCGTGACGATTTCCGGGACGGTTCTGGCCTAGGGGTATTTTGGTCATTTTGGCACCGGGCCCGGGTTTTCGGAGTCAAGTTCAGATTTTGTCTCCCAAATTCAGTCCGCAATTTTCCTATGGCCAGAGTCAGGATTGGGGCAGAATTTGGAGCGGTTTTGACCCAGGGGTATTTTGGTAATTTTGACAAAGTATCGAGTCAAAACGCAAGACGGGAACACGGGAAAGCAGGAAGACACCAATGGAGGCAAACCGGAGAGTCAGGTAGAAGTGTGGGACCCAGGAGACCCAACCGGAGCAACCAGAGGACCAAGCAGGGCCACCACCTCCACCCCTTGCTTGCGTATATACGCAGGCCTGCGTACGCAGGCCTGCGTATATACGCAGCCAGGGAAGGTGGAGGTGGGAGGATTTTGGGCCCTGGTTGCGTATATACGCAACCCTGCGTATATACGCATTCAGTTTGACTTTTTTTCCCGAGTCGGTGGACCGATGGCAGTTTTCGTAATTTCTGGCGCAAGTGTTTCGGGCCAAAAACAGCACTATTTAAAGACTCGTCCAGACTCGTTTTAAGGGGATACGACAATACTCAGCACAACCGACGGAGAAGTCGGAGCATCCTCGGAGAGCACGGAAACGTGAATCCAGATTCAAGACACCCGTTTGCTCTTCTTCTCTCTTATTCAAAAACTGTGTTATTTACGTTATGAATTTCAGTAGCTAAACTTTTACCTAGGTTCTCGGTGAACCTAGGGCTTCGTGTTCAGAAATTAGTTCTACGTTTTGACTATGAATTCATGATCGTATTATCTTAATTCAGCAGCTTTATTCGTTATTCTGTCTTTGAATTTTACTGTTTATGCATGATCGGAGTAGCTAACCAGAATTGCTACAGACCCGAGCCGGTAGGTGAAAACGTCCGGTTAGGGTTAGGACGAGAAGACAGAATTTAGCACCTTACCCCGATGGGCCGACTAGCGAAGGGGAGTTAGGACTAGCCTGAAATCGTTGAGACCAACTGTTAGAGAATCTGACCCGGGCCATCAGGACAGGTTAGAAACCCTAGCAGCCTTAGAACGAGACTGCAGATTTAGGCAGCTTAACAGGAATCCGAAAGTCTGCAGGATTGTGATAACGTGCAGGAAAAGAAAAGATACTGCACAATTGGTACGTGACACGGATAACGAGACTGCTGTGTGTTTTCATGTCAAACAAAGAACGAAAATCTGAAGAACCCTAGGGGATCCCGGGACCTAGTATCTCAAACCGTAGATTTACAACACGTGCAATTATTCAGAAAATTCTCACAAAAATATTTACGTTTCAGTTATTTACGTTCAAACTCTCAAAATATTCCTCCTTTTTACACTATGTTCGTTAAAACTGATTACTAGAAAAAACCTGCAAAGTCCCTGTGGGATCGATAAACCGAGTCGAAAATACTCTCTATATTACTTGATTCGTATACTTGCGATTAGCACGCTAAATTGCGCATCAAGTTTTTGGCGCCGTTGCCGGGGACTTTTTAGGGTTTATTTAGTAGTCCGAATTAATTTTCGGAGTTTTTATTTTATTTTATTTTATTTTATTTTTATTTTTCTGTTATCTCACTGCTCTTGAGATCTCTACTTTTTCAGGATGGGCGACAATACCGAGAGAATGCCAGAACTGCCCGAGACACGTACTCCACCCGAGATGACTCGGCACATCGAAGAGCTTATCGCAGCAGGTTTTGCTGCCCGGAACAACCAGAGGACGTACAATCGGTCTGGGAAGGCGTTGGTTGAAAATTTTGAAGTCCCCACGGGGGGGGGGGGCATGAACGAGCTATTGTGGTGCCCGAGATCACTGCAGAACACTTTGACATAAAACCTTCCACCATCCAGACTATGCAGACCCTCTGCCCGTTTTATGGGAAAGCCGACGAAGACCCGAACGACTTTATCGGGAAATTCGAGGACTACTGCAACAAAGTCCGGTATAAGGGAGTTGACGCAGAGGAACTTATGCTAATTCTTTTACCATACTGCTTGTACGGAGTGGCCAACGACTGGCTCGAATCCCGACCACCCAGGTCCATCACAACATGGGAGGGGTGTGTCACCGATTTTCTGGCTAAATTTTACCCCGCCTCCCGGGTCATCCAGTTACAAAGCGAGATTCTGTCATTCAAGCAGAAGACAGGGGAGACGGTGGTGGACGCATGGGACTGATTAATGAGATTGGTGAAAAGATGCCCGAACCACGGTTTTGGAGACCCGAAGATCCTGCAGGTATTCTACCATGCCCTAGACAGGGAGAGTGCTGACAGGATTGACAGAGAAGCCGGAGGAAACTTCCTGTACCATGTGGACAAAGACGGTGCCTATGAGCTGATGAAGCAGTTAGCCAAACAGGACACTCGCCTGTTTGACGATCGCTGGATCACCGCCCGAGCCGAGCCAGCAGAAGACGACCGGATAGATAATCTGGCCAAGATCGTGCAAGACTTGGTTAAGAAAGTCTACTCGGAAAAGAAGACTGTTGCGGTAGTAGACGGACCAGATTTGGACACATCCATCGAGGGGCTCGGAAACGAAGATGCCAATTACGTACAGCAGCAGTGGGATCCGAGCCGGTACAGACCGGGCACGAGAGATCATCCCGGGTTCTGGTACGGAAACCCGAATTCTGCAACTTATGCACCGGGATTCCAGCACAGGCCACCGGCTCAGCAAGCCGCACCGATGCCGCAGATTCAGTCGGGCCCATCTGCACAGCAGTACGACGCCCAGATGAAGAAGATCGAGTCCACGTTTCAGACCATGGAGTCCCGGTTTGCACACATGGACGCCCTGACAGCCGACGTGCAGACGACCAAAACGTCACTGCGCGTTTTGGAGGTACAAGTAGGGCAGTTAGCACAGCAGCTAACTGAGAGAGCACCAGGGAACTTACCCTCGACCACAATAAATAATCCACGTGCTCAAGGTCAATGCCATCACCACTCGAAGTGGATTAGTACTACAGGATCTGCCGTATCCTAGCCATGCACGTGAAGAAAAGTTGAAGGAAATCGAGCGCGAAGTATTTGGCCAGGATAACAGCTCAGCCGACCGCCCCCAGCCGAAGGGCTCGGTTGAGCAGGATGTAGTGCAGAACGAGAAGGAAGCAGAAATGGTACCCGTCTCCAAGGAGGTGCCGTATCCTTTAAAGACACGAAAGAGGGATGATAGCAAGAACTACGCCAGATTTCTCGAGATTTTCAAACAGCTGAAGATCAACATACCCTTTGGGGAGGCGTTGGCAAAGATGCCCACTTATGCCAAGTTCCTCAAACATATTTTGTATGGACGGAAACGTATGAGCGATTTCGAGACAATAAATCTGACGACAAAAGTGAGAAACTGTGTGAAGAATGGGCTACCGAGGAAGAGGAAGGACTCTTCCAGTTTTGTCATCCCGGTGACCCTAGGTAATGCTTACACAGGAAAGGCTCTCTGTGACCTAGGGGCCAGTATCAATCTGATGCCGTTATCGATTTTCAAAACTTTGAAAATCGGTGAACTCAGGCCCACCAGAATCAAGCTGCAGATGGCGGACAGATCCGTGAAGCAGGCTTACGGAGTTATTGAAGATATTCTGGTGAAAGTCGGAGAATTGATTTTTCCGGCAGATTTTGTGATTTTGGACATGGAGGCAGGAGACGTACCACTCATTCTGGGCAGACCGTTCCTGGCCACGGGAGAAGCCATGATAAACTGCAAGAGCGGAGAATTGACTATGCATATTAATGAAGACAAGGTGAAGTTCAACGTTTTCAAAAATCTGCAACTACCGAATTACTACGAGCATGAAGACATCTTCGCAGTGGAGGTAGTCGAAGAAGGCTGGGAAAATGAGGAGATGGACGAGCTATGGGCAGAAATTGACAGAGTGGACAGAGAGAACGAGGAGAGATTCCAGGAGGAGCAGGCCATGCAAGCTAAAAAACGGACCAGTTTACAGCTGGACGAAAAAAGGTGGACAGAAATTGGCCCTGATCCCGTCACACAAAGAGCCACCGACCCTGGAGCTGAAACCGTTCCCGAGCCATCAAAGTTCAGCACAGCCAACACCGTTTCAATTAGGGCAGAAAGCACTTCTCTGCGATTCTCGGAAGCAGTTTTTCCTGGGAAAATTGAGATCTCGGTGGTCAGGACCGTTTATCATCAAATAGGTACTTTCATGGGATGCGGTTGAATTGGAGAATCTGCATGACAGTACAACTTTCAGGGTGAGCGGAAACGCGGTCAAGCCACACTTGGGTCCGGAAGCAAACGTCAAGGTAGACCCTGGCGGTTTTGACGTCCCTTGAGCAAACATGAGGTAACTGGGTCGGGCCGTCGACCGTAAATTACAATCGCTGGTTGGGAGGCAACCCAACGTAGTAAGTTAGTTTAAATTATTTCAGTTTTATTTTCAGTTTTGAATTTTGAGAGAGGAAAGATGAGTGGGTATTGACTTTGAATTGAGCATGTGCAGATACAGCAGAGCAGAAAACAAGAACAAAACGGAGCAGAAATACTTTGTGTGTGTATTTTACGCCCATCCTGTGCGTATAATACGCACACAGGGGGTAGAGAGAGAAAAAAAATTCTATGTCTAAAAAAAAAAATTGAAAAATTGAAATTTTGCTGCTGCCTGCGTATATACGCAGGTCTGCGTATATACGCAGCCAGCGGTAAAATTTCAGAATTTTGGAAAAAAAAAGAAAAAAAAAATCGCTGTCAAAATGTTCCCTGTTTGCGTATATACGTAGGTGTTGCGTATATACGCAGGCAGGAAAAAAAAATCTTTTTCAAAATGCTCCCTAGTTGCGTATATACGCAGGAGACTGCGTATATACGCAGGCAGAAGAAAAAAATAATAATAATAATAATAAAAATATTCTTTTTTCGGACACCAACACGTTTTTGCCCCATTTCTCTCTCTCTACCTCCATACACAGATCCGTGGAGTTTGAAGCGAATTCAGAAAATTTCGTAGAAGGAAAGGCAGATTTTTAAAATCTTGAAGAATCGACCCCGGTGTGTTCTGGCACACTCGACCGTCACAGGGACTCGTACGAGTTGGGGATTTTTCAGGAACAGTTTTTCTGCAGAACCGAGCAATCGACCCCGGTGTACGGAAGTATACTCGACCATATGGGAGCACATTGTCAAACAAAATGGTGCCTGGGGATTGCACATTTGAAGAGCGCACATAGAGCCCGGAAGGTTGACAACTTCCGTCGAGAAATTTTCTGGCGACCGGTCAACGGTCCTGCTCCACCGGAATCTGCGAATAATTCCGCACCTGTAAGAACTGACTCCGGGTGCACAGGTTCAATTTCTGTCTCTCGCTTTATTTTTCTACATATGCTGCCAGTTGTTCCCATTCGATGAGGCCAGCCAGCTCATCCAATCCAGATTATATGCCTGATGAATAGTACCATGAGGGCATGGCACCATCTAGTGTGGGGGTGGTGGCGTTGTAACTGCATTACTATTTAAAAAAAAAGTTTAAAGAAAAATTAAAAATTGAAATTTTTGAGACTGGGTGGACGATTTAGCTTAAAACTGGAGAGAGCTTAATGATAGAAAATTTCCCGAAGTGGACGAACTTTGGTGAGGAAGAGCTGCGAGAATCTGTCTAGGGAAGTTAATAGAGCCAATGCACTTCAGAAAACGCAAGTAGCTGTCTCCCGAGCCATGTATCCGACTAGCTGCCAGACCACCGTCACCAGGTAGTCGTCAACCCGCCATCACGGTCACCACACATTTGGTGGAGTGATAGGCCATAGGGGACCTCACATCCTGTCTCGCGCCTTAGGTCCACTAGTGAGCCCCGTTGATCCATTATACCATTTTCTTGGTAACCGTTTGACCTATGAAGCCGTTTTTTGATACTCGCATCATGGTTAGTATTTTGACCCTTCCTACGCGTCATGGCACGAGGGAGTTGAGTTGAGGGTGATTTTATCGGGTAGGGCAGAATTGTCATATTTTATAGTGGATGAGCTTCATTGGTATATTTGAGGGTGTGTAAGGGTGAGATAGTGACGGCATCACACTTCGGTGTGGCGGTGACTCACGACATTACACCGTGAGCACAGGAGGAGAGTCGTAGTGCGTAAAATTTTCCGCACGACATAGGGGACTTGGGTTGACAGGGTTATTTGGAGGATGCGCTGTGCGATTTAGACATCCTTGTAGAAAGGAGGATCAGTTTAAAAAGCGTGATTATTTTACAGATTGACTACATGGTTCGAAATTAGTGTGGGGGTGGTCGTTTCAGATTTTATTTCAGTATTTTTCTGCCACCCCACGTTTTTGATTTATCATAGAGTTGGCCTGGTTTATATTGTTTATTGTGTTGCCCCGCAAAAAAAAAAAGAGAAGAAAAACGGGAAAGAAAAAAAAGGAAATGATGAAAAAAAAAACGAAAAAAGTATTAAAGGCAGAAAATTCAGGGTGCTTGATTGATTTTATTTCAAAACGCCAGGTCGACAATTTTTATCACAGTTTCACATTCGTTCACAGTTGTGGCCACGAGAACGGCAGTTATACCGGGACGGGGGAAATTGAGTGTCTAGAATCTTAGGTGATTTGGGTCAGTTTTTGTCATCTTGGTGAGGGAGTGTGAGATTGGGGTATGTGTGAGTGTGCTGTGACGTTTAGGACATCGCTTCTAAATGACTTACCCTACCGTCCCAAAGCCGACAGATTTACATTACACCCAGAGTAAAAGCACGGAAGGTGTGCGTTAGGGATACGCTCGGTTTGCGTGCAAAAGCGGAAGTAAGTGGTGTTCGTGCTTGTTCCTAACCTAGGCTGGCCGCGAGTTCTTCCGATCACCGCAGTTTCTGAAATCAAGGGGAATATGAGAACTTGATGATATTCAGTTTGAGTTGAAGAGATTGCCCAGTCTCACGGAAAAAATATAAACTGTTTTTATCATAGTAATATTGTTTTTAAATAAGTGTAGTTACACCGCTCTGGATTGATTCGGGATAATATGCATTGCTAGTATATTGCTGGAGTTTGCTCAGGACGAGCAAAGTTTAGTGTGGGGGTATTTGATAACGCCCAAATAGGGGTTATTTTATAGCCTGAAAAGATGTGTATGTGTGCTGGAAAATCACGTTTTAGCCAGAATTCACCCTCGGAAAGCCTCGGTTTTAGGAACGAGACTTTTATTTGCTCTTCGTGAATGTCTGCATGTTTCGTACTTTTATTGGATATGATCGCGGGTTTGTTCATGTTGTTTTTACAGGAACAGGTTCGGGAAGTGCATTGGGATGCGTGCCGAGACGATACCGAGATCGCCTCGGGAAACGTGCAGAAAATGCTCGGGACAGGATTTGACCGAGACTGGTAAAAGGGAGAGTGGAACAGAAAACGGAAAGACTGGAGGAAAACGAGCAGTGAAAAGCGACCGAGGAAGCTGAAAACGCCAAAACCGAGAATCACCGGGATACGCTCGGTTGACAATATCTTGAGCTTGACTTAGAATTTTGAAGTGAAACCAGGGGCAAAAGAACGGAGACGTCAAGAGCTTTCCCAAAACAGGTTATAATGCTGAATCGGAGTCCGGCCGAAAAATCGACTCCCGTCAAGTGTGGGTCCCAGACAGGCCACGTCCGAGTAAGGAGTCTCGGTTCCCGGTGCCCGGAGTCGGGAGCAGCTATTTCAGGTTCGTGACGATTTCCGGGACGGTTCTGGCCTAGGGGTATTTTGGTCATTTTGGCACCGGGCCCGGGTTTCCGGAGTCAAGTTCAGATTTTGTCTCCCAAATTCAGTCCGCAATTTTCCTATGGCGAGAGTCAGGATTGGGGCAGAATTTGGAGCGGTTTTGACCCAGGGGTATTTTGGTAATTTTGACAAAGTTTCGGGTCAAAACGCAAGACGGGAACACGGGAAAGCAGGAAGACACCAATGGAGGCAAACCGGAGAGTCAGGCAGAAGTGTGGGACCCAGGAGACCCAACCGGAGCAACCAGAGGACCAAGCAGGGCCACCACCTCCACCCCCTGCTTGTGTATATACGCAGCCAGGGAAGGTGGAGGTGGGAGGATTTTGGGCCCTGGTTGCGTATATACACAACCATGCGTATATACGCATTCAGTTTGACTTTTTTTCCCGAGTCGGTGGACCGATGGCAGTTTTCGTAATTTCTGGCGCAAGTGTTTCGGGCAAAAAACAGCTCTATTTAAAGACTCGTCCAGACTCGTTTAAGGGGATACGACAATACTCAGCACAACCGACGGAGAAGTCGGAGCATCCTCGGAGAGCACGGAAACGTGAATCCAGATTCAAGACACCTGTTTGCTCTTCTTCTCTCTTATTCAAAAACTGTGTTATTTACGTTATGAATTTCAGTAGCTAAACTTTTACCTAGGTTCTCGGTGAACCTAGGGCTTCGTGTTCAGAAATTAGTTCTACGTTTTGACTATGAATTCATGATCGTACTATCTTAATTCAGCAGCTTTATTCGTTATTCTGTCTTTGAATTTTACTATTTATGCATGATCGGAGTAGCTAACCAGAATTGCTACAGACCCGAGCCGGTAGGTGAAAACGACCGGTTAGGGTTAGGACAAGAAGACAGAATTTAGCACCTTACCCCGATGGGCCGACTAGCGAAGGGGAGTTAGGACTAGCCTGAAATCGTTGAGACCAACTGTTAGAGAATCTGACCCGGGCCATCAGGACAGGTTAGAAACCCTAGCAGCCTTAGAACGAGACTGCAGATTTAGGCAGCTTAACAGGAATCCGAAAGTCTGCAGGATTGTGATAACATGCATGAAAATAAAAGATACTGCTCAATTGGTACGTGGCACGGATAACGAGACTGCTGTGTGTTTTCATGTCAAACAAAGAACGAAAATCTGAAAAACCCTAGGGGATCCCGGGACCTAGTATCTCAACCCTAGATTTACAACACGTGCAATTATTCAGAAAATTCTCACAAAAATATTTACGTTTCAGTTATTTACGTTCAAACTCTCAAAATATTCCTCCTTTTTACACTTTGTTCGTTAAAACTGATTACTAGAATAAACCTGCAAAGTCCCTGTGGGATCGATAAACCGAGTCGAAAATACTCTCTATATTACTTGATTCGTATACTTGCGATTAGCACGCTAAATTGCGCATCAGCTGACGGGGGTGAGACATGTGCCAGACTTGAGGAAGAATTTGATCTCATTGGGGATGTTGGATACTAAGGATTGTAGAGTCTCAATTCATGGTGGAGAAATTGAGGTTGTGTCTACGACAGACAAGACTGTGCTGCATGGGAAATTTTTTGATTGTCAATACAAACTTGTGGGGAGTGTTATGACATGTGGATCTTCTGTCACACAAGAGACAAGGAGTATAGATCGGCGAGATACGCATGCGGGCCGTATGAATGAACAAGTGAAGCAACTTAGGAGATGCACTGGGAACGGACGCGGAGGAGCACGAGGTGGATGTGCAAGGGCGTTCAAGCGCAAGACGGAGAAGGTGCAGGCTACACACGAGTTCCAGGTTTTTCACGGAGGTTGTCCAGTCAAAGTGATCGAGACGCATATGAAGGTTGATGATCCACCGTTGATGAGAACATAGATGAAGAAAACTTATGCATAAGTGAAGAGGAGGAGAGTCTCGTTTGCACTTTAACTGGATGGTGGTGGTCTCTCCAATGATGTTCAAGTAGGTGGAGAGGTGGAGCCACACCGCTCCCCAAAGTAGCAGACTTTGGGACGCACCCGTGTCAGGGTGCGAGGAGGCGCCCAGGGAGGGGGCGCGAATGGGAGCATCTCGGTGGGAGGTCCTGTGAGGATCCGTGCATGGAAAGCATGGAGGATGCGGCGGAGTTGACATCAACAACGGAGTTGGCAAAGGAATTTGCTGGCGCTTGCAGAATTCAAGCCAAGGTGGAGTTTGTTGGGTTTGTCTAGAATTCCACAAGACGAATCGGTGTACCCGATGCGTCTGATTTCTCTTCTAAGGAGGTGATCTATGAGGAGGTGATACCTTGGGCTTGGTGGGCTTTTCCACCTCCTCTACTTTAGTATAAATAGAGGTGATAGCTATTGTTTTATTTAATAAGTTCAACTCATGGGTGGCACACAAATTTAGTGTGTGGGAGAGTTGAGAGGCTTGTAGAGAGAATTGTGGGTGTACGGTTCCGTACTAGTGAAAATTCTTTCTTGCCCCGTGCACGTAGGCAACTTGCCGAAGCACGTTAAATATTGTGTTCTTTATTTTCTCGTTCTCCATATCGTGTGTTTGTTAAGTGATCGCGTTTGATTTCCGTTGCACGGGATTTCGACGTGATAAATCCCAACAGACTCAAACGACTCTAACATGACTCACGACACTTCTAAGGCAGCAAGATGATGCAAATTCAAATCTAGACTCGATCTTAAACATAAAACACATGATTATTTAAATTCTTTAGTTTTTTTTGTAAGAACAGGCAATCTCTCTCTCATCACATGAAAATCACCAAGCTTCGCTAATTCTTATGAAATTCACATCCACGTAGCAAGAATTTGAAATAAAAACGATTCTATGAAAAAGCTCACTAAGGCGTCCCCTTTCCTCCACCAATTCAAACCAAGACACAAGCACGTCCTAAGCTTCATTGGGTCTAATTAAGCTCAAATTACACTGTAGCCTTTCTTCGCCGAAGCATCTGAGGTTTTCAGACCCTCTTAGTTTTTATTGCGTTTGAATGCAAATTGTCCCGGTGAAGGTAGTCACAACTCCTGTGAAATAAGGCTTGACTCTAGTTTTCCTCTCTAAGCTCTACCTGGATGGAATCCAAATTTTCTGTGTGACCGGAAGCACATTAGGTTGTTTCTCCTTGAAGCACAATTTTTTTTTTCTTTTTTTACCAGATTTTCTCATTTTCTTTTCTTTCCTCCCCGGTTTTTACAACCGTGTAGTAGAGCATAAAGAGCGTAGGCTTTTTCGGTTAACTCTTGTGACCACCGTAAGGGATGGTGGTGTACGCCCCTCAACTTCACTTAGGCTGAGGCAATCGTACCACATGAAACCAACTCTACAAAAAGGTCCACCCCAGATCAACAAGAGATCACCAGTTTCCACTTGGAAACAGAATATTCAGCTACAAGCAAAACTCAATCTAATTAGCAAACTATAGGAAACTTAGGTATACTTTTTCAAGTCATTCTTTCACAACTTTCATAAATTCCCGGGACATCCTTTTGTGAATTCTCTACACAAAATATTTAAAGAAATAAATTTTTTCCTACTATGGAAATTCTTACTCAAAAGGATTCATTCACTAAGCTCTCTTCAGTTTCAAGATCATCAATTTAATTTTTCTCGAATTTTTAAAATTTTCAATTTCTATGGATTTTCTCTTTTCTCATTTTTTGTATTTTTTTAATATCCCACCTCTATATGCAAGGCTTTGACACGAAAAAACTTTGACACAACACAAATCAAATTTTAAGTAGGTATACTCAATTATGTAAAAGTGCAAACTATAAATGTATCCTACACAATACGACGATATAAATAAAAATTCGACATAAACCACAATACTGACTCACAATACGAACTAAACACATCCTACATGTAACTGGATATGTAAGACACATTGGCTAGTAACAGTTAAACCACCCCCACACTGAATGCTTCGTTGTCCTCAATGAATTCAGAGGTTAAACATAGGACCCAACAATCAATGTGAAAGACCGGTAGATGAGATGGAGCATGACATACTTATATAAAAGAAACACAAAATTTAGCAAGAGAAAAGAAATACTCACAACCACCTCAAGGGTGGGAAAGAAATATGCACCAACAGTCCCCACGCACTAGTGGCGCCACTATGCTCCCATCAAGTCAATGTGTACTCGCACACCAGGGTCGACTGCCTCATCTGCTAAAATCCGTGTCAGAAGAATCCCAAACTCGCCAATGCAAGTCCCTGTATAGGTCATGTGCGCCATGAAACACCGGGGTAGATTCTACCATAACCTGCTCAAGTATGTCACTAGGAAACATCATTAGTACCTCTCTCTCTCATATCTCCACATAAGTAAATAAAAACACACACAACTGTATTAAAAACACACTCCTTAATCTAAGCAGAAAATACGTTGGGTTGCCTCCCAACAAGCGCCTTGTAATTTAAGGTCGACGACCCGACTCAGTTACCTCAAATGTGATTAAGGCGGTTTTTCTCTCCACTTCTTATTCTTCCACCATCTCTTCTCCCTTTGTCTCTTCTCAAGTAAGCGTGCATGAGATGCGTATGGCGCAACAAAATTGTAGAAGACGGCCTGATTTCTGTGCTTCCACTCCTTGATCACCGGTCTTCTTGAGAATTTTTCACCACATCATGATCCCTTTTACCTCTCATCTTCTTCTTCTTCTTCTTTCAATTTTTTAAAAGCATTATCATCGAGGACTGGTCATGTGGAAAGAAAATCCCAAGTGGAACAGTAATGGCAAGGAGTGCCGTCTTGATTGGTTCCTTTCCTAGTTCTTGCCTTGGAATCACATGCGGCAAATCATGTATTGCATAAAATGGGGTCTTTGGTCTTCCTCGTGTGATTCACCCCATTTTATGATCTCCAAGAGATATGGATTAGACTCAGGAATTTCTTGATATATGTCCATGTGAACATCTCCATGCAATAATTTCTTAGCTTCATGACTTTCTTCCTCACAACAAATATCTTCAGTGGGCCATAAGCTCGCGATGTCCACACTCTCCCATTCATGCCATGGCTCCGGAATTATGCGAGGAACAATTTTTATAGGCGTCACCACCTAATCCCAATCTGACCGAATCTGAGTCTGAAGCAGCCCAAAGATCTATTACTTCATGATGAACAGTAGTATAGACATAAATCTCTGGGGGTTCTTCGTCTTCCTCTTCGCACTTTCCAACTAAGTTAGGAATGATGCTACTTGGCCCATCGTCATTATATGCATATGTCAATGCACTCGAAAGTTCTCCCAAGTGTTGTCCCTGAAGCTGGGCAGTTTCATCCATCCTATTAATCCCTTCCTCCATTCTGTCTATTTTAGCTATCATGAGCTTCAATATTTCTTTCAAATCCTCATCTTGTTAATTGCAAGGAGGAGGGGTTTACATGTATCCATAGGAGTAGTACGGTGAATAGGAATGAAATTGCCCATAAGAATTATGCCCCCACATGATCACCAAGATGTTTGCAAAATTATTCACTAGGAAGCAGGTGAGGTCAACAAATAAATAAACAAAAGAAAAAATAAAATTCCCTAAAGTTAATAATTCTAACTAATTCAACCGGGGTCCCCAACAACTGCGCCAAAAACTTGATACGATCTCTGCAAGTGTACAGTTATCGCTCTAGTAATGAATGTTAAAGATAGGTTTGTCGAATCCCAGAGAACTTGTTGTGAATCAATTAATATGATTATATTCTTGTGGGCAAAAAATTAGAGTTTTCTAATATCTAAGAAGAATAAATAAAAACGTAATTATTTATAAAGAGAGTAAAGTGATGAGACAAATATCAGGATTTTCTCTAGGTTCACTAAGTTTCCACCGTTAACGAATTACGTTCTGAAACACAGATGATGATTTAATTGCCAAATGAGCAATAATGCTAACCAAGTTTCCAAGCTAACTTTCTATGCCTAGGTCAAATTACAACCGAGTTACCAAGTTCTAATTATCCCTAAAACATATAATGACGATCATCTAATTCTACTCAACGTTCACAGTCGGTGGTTGATTTCTCTAACCTATGACTACGTGCCTAATTCAATTATTCGGGTAATTTGTTGCTTTCACTAACCAGTTACCTATGATCATCCTACTACAACGTCTCAAAATAGCAAGTTATATTAAGAGCATGAATTAAACATAGCAAACAAGCACATCATCAATTAAGTTTAAGAAAAACGTGAATCAAACTCATAATTCACCAAAAACGGCTTCAAACCCTAGCTACCATTGATAAATCCCGATATCAAACTTAGCTACTGCGATACATGATCAACAATGACAAGTTTACGTTGATCATGATAAAAAAACAATGAAAAAGATAGAGAAGAGAGATCAAACGGTGGAATCCTCGCTCTCACAACGAATTCCAAGCTCCAAGCCTTCCTCCAACGTGTTCTTCCTTGTCTCCAGCAGCCTACTCTCCTCTAGGTCCTAAAAACGTCATGTATAGGGCTGGGCATTATTTTAATGTATGTTGTCCGAATTTGCAATTCAGCCCCTCTAGTTTGCAATTCTCGGACATATTTCATAAGCTGATCTTGCGCGTGCCTTTTCTCCCTCATCCGGACTCCGGTTTGGGCACATATTATATTGTTGGAAAGACCTGAATGTCTACTTTCAAATGGCGTAGGTCTTGGTCCAAAATTTATATGTAACTCCAGATACAGTCCGAAGAGTGCACACTGGTCCAGTGAACTTTTGAAACTTTTCTTCGTTTTTGCTTCGTCTTCGCCGGACCGTAACTTTCTCATCCGAACTTTGATTGAGCCCCGTGATCTACCCTTGGAAAGATCTTTTAGTCTACAATCATTTAGCACCGGTATCAATATAGGAGGTTTTTTAGAACTCACGATATCATCAAAATAATGAAGGTTGGTCATTTTGCTCCTCTAATTTCTCTTCTCTTCATACTTATTGACTTCCGAACCTCGTTTCTTCTATCCAAATGCGCATCGCGTGTCTTATTCCTGCAAATCACAACATGAACACACCTACGAAGATCAAATGTGATATAATACATCAAATCACATGCAAAACAATGCAAGAAACGACTGGACTTCACATTTAAGCTCTAAAACTCATTTATGCACCTTTTCTCATATTTTGGCTTGAAACTCATCACTTTGCACCAAAACCTACACAAATTAGCAGTGTATTGGTATAGATTATAACTCTAACGACGGAGTTATCATGATGCGAACCTCCTTTTGATTATGTTATGGTTATGAGGCGCTATGATGCGAACCTCCTGTGATTGAGTTATGGTTATGGTAGTGCTTTTGCTCATTAAGAGAAAGCAGTTGTAGATTTGATATGGTCACACCCCGTATCAACTAATTAGTAATATGAACTTTTGGACTCAATTATCTTATCATTGAGAAGAGTGAAAGTTATTATCTTGAGATTTAAAGTGATATTGCGAAATGCTATTAACAGTACTTGATCCCCAAAGATGGTCCACGTCTTTGGGTCAGAATATCAAATTCAAAATCGTCGTGAAATTTGACAATCAAACAACAAAAAGGTTACTCTCACTAATTTCTGATATTTATTAGCGAACTCGTTATTCTTGTCATATGCCTCATAATCTGTTTACGTGCTATGGGTGTTAGCTTACTCAACCGTTTGCTGATCATTTTCTGTAAAATTGCGTCGTCTTTTGCCATTTTAAAATTGCAGGTTGGCTACCGAGGTGGGGGAACATTCACGACACAGCTGGATAGGGAAGCTTGATGCTTCAATCACCTAGTATTTCATTACATATCACAAAATATTGTATTTCTAGCTTTTTCAAATGGTACCACTGTTGTATTGAAATTGTAAATAATAAAAATTAAGTTTTGAGTTATCGATGTTTGTACTAGCTGTGAACCGACGATCCTTATTCGTTCCCAATGAGGCTAATCACCTCGGGCGGAGGCATTCCCTTGATTAATAAGGGGGGTGTTGCAGTTCCCCTTGTTATTCCAATGGTGGCGACGGCGATGGCTGAGGTGAATTAAGGGTTTCAGAGAGATCGATCGATCTCTGTGGGTTGGGAATCGTGGGTTGGGGATCGAGAATATAGGGGAGGTATAAGGGGATGAATAAGAGAGATTTTTTCTTATTAGTGTAGGGTTTTAATTGATGACTAAGATGACATCTTCCCAAATTAAATGGATGACACAGATTTAAGCCACATATGCACTTTCATTTTGGGCAGGCTATTAGAGATTTTGCCCCAAAATTTGGCTCCCACAAAAAAAAAAGAGTTGTGCGCTAAAAAACGAGAGAGAGTTGTGTACAGTCTTTTTTTTCCGTATATGGTAATCTTTAACGGAGTTAAAGGTCCCTTGCCGTTTATATTATATACTATATGTGGCGAGATTTTTTTTTTGCCAATAACATTGTTATTGCCGTTTTAGATGCTTTTAAGCGGAGAGAATTATTCTTACCACTATAAGAACAATTCTTGCCGTTTTTGATAAAATATATGCGGAATTAATATTTTCTCTCCGTAAAAGACTATTTTAAGTGGCAAAAATTATTATTGCCGCTTTTAAATTAAATACGGCGAGAAAAAATCTTGCCGCGAAATTTTAGTATATTTCGCCATTTTTGTGTTCATTTCTAGTAGTGACATCTGAGGCCGACGCCGTTGCGATTGCTGGTTTTCCATTGCGAGGTTTCAACTTCATCGCCGCTCGTTTGCTCCCAACACTTTAGAACCCTAGAATTTTTTTTTGTCAATTTTAAAAAAAAATATCATATATTTATCGCTGAATTGTGATCACACTAATGTTAAAAAAATGTTAAAATTAATTTTTCAGATACTTTTATCTGCATAATCCCCAATTTTGGATATTCTGCAATTGTACAGAGATTTTTTTAATCTGCATATTATCATATTAAAATACATGCATAACAAACAATTTTTTTGAAAGGAGACTGTATGCGATACCAAACATGCACTTACTACAATATAATTTATTATATGATACTTATTTAATGAAAAGTAAAAAATTAATGACGTGGAATTGATATGGAGGGAAGTAAAATAATTTCTTTTTTTTTTTTTTTTATATTATGACACTCGTTTTAGAATATTCATTTAAAAAAATGAAAGACATTTAAATAAGGACAGAGCCAATAGTCTTTTTCCATAAATTTATTTACAGTAAGATTGACAACGAGTCGGTCTTTGTCCGGCTAGGTTGGGCCACATTAGGCCGAAGATTTGAAAGATGAACCGATTCCATCCCCAACTCAAGCTCTCGACGCGATTGCATTCTCTCGCGTACAACAACAAAATTACACTTTTAGCGAATCTGGGAGTTGTAGCTCGTAAGAAAAAGAAAGGACTCCGGAAAGCCTGACAGAACTGAGCACGACAAGATTTATCATCAATATGATGATGATAATGGAAATCAGAAGCACTCATTCAGATATATCGGGATTAAATAATTATGTCACGAGAAGAGGATCTCTTATGAGTGAAAATGCTTTGCTAGGGCGCGTTAGGGTGTGAACATTAAGGTACGATTGGCGTGTGTGACAAAAAAGCATAGAAGAGAATGTAACTATTGCCAGGAATGAAAGTATTTTTTTTTTATCTTTTATTGGACATGATTGGAACATGAGACAACTATCATCTTGTCTAGCCTGCGAGGGAGGAAATGTGAAAAGTCCTAAGAGCGCAGACTAGCATGCAAGTAAGATAAGGTAAGCACAGGGGTGGAGGGAGAATTTGAAATATAGTATGGCACACATTTTTTCCTAGGCACCTTTTAAATAGAGGTGGTGCATTTTTTTAATTTTGACAAGAGCACAATTGAATATATTTGTCAAAATTTGGGGGTGCTAGTGTAGTTTTTTTTAACTTGGGGTGGGGCACGTGTCTTATGGTGACATATGCTACCTCTGACCCTGAGTAAGCACATTCTTTCCAAGGCAAGGGGTACTCATATGAGCAAATAAGGTTTTCGGAAAGAATATCTAATCGATTTCATACTCGTTCTCTGTCTCGGGTGGATTTTTCTCGGCATGGTCTTCGATTGAAGGAAAAACTATTTTTAAAGCATTGAAAATGAGCCAAAACTAAGAAGGCAGACAAAGGAAGGCTAGACGTGAGGGCCATGCTTACATCCACAAAGGTAGAAGTCATTAGCGAGACATCGAGTCTCGGAAAAAGGATTAGAGGGGGTACGCGAGGCGAGACCTGAAAACCGCTAGCTGCATACTGGCAAAAGCCTCTGGTACGAAGCTATGTTCACTCGCTCATTCTAATCGTATATAATAAAAACAACCTATAACACTAGTCACTTGTAACATTCTAAGTTTAGGCTCAGGACACTATAACTTTTTCAAACCAAACAAATCGACTGTCAAATATTACTTTATTGATCTATAAAAATAAAACTAATAATCAATCTTTAAAAACCTTTTGACATCACTTTATGGACAAATATCATTGAATTAGTCAAAAACAGTGAGCATATTTGACATTTCAACCATGCTTTATATGTTCCATATTTAGCATAGCATATTTAACATGTCATTTCTAGAGTAGCATCTTCAACAAGGTTATGAAAAAAGAATGCAAATTATATATAAAATCATATTTTTTGTATTTTGTATGTCTAGAAATTATATCATCAACTCTAGTTGTACTAGAATGTAGACGAACCCGTTATATGGGATGTTAATTAAGAGCATAAAATCAATTTTAAGTACTCCAAAATTGTTTCAACGAAACCTAAAAACTATGAGGAAACCTACAAAAATAAGATGGTGAAGCAAGATGCGTCATCAATGTCTGACATCTATTTTGCATGGCGGGATGTATGTTCTATGGAATTACAATTTCTCATTTTTTTTTTATGTTTTGCTGAATAAACCAATTTACATTGTCTGTTGGAGAAGCTCTTATATAGATGAAAGTGTGAGTATGCAGATGTTAATATATTTAGCATAGCATATTTAACATGTGATTTCTAGAGTAGCATCTTCAACAAGGTTATGCAAAAAGAATGCAAATTATATATAAAATCAGAATTTTGGTATTTTGTATGTCTAGAAATTATATCATCAACTCCAGTTGTACTGGAATGTAGACGAACCCGTTATATGGGATGTTAATTAAGAGCATAAAATCAATTTTAAGTACTCCAAATTGTTTCAACGAACTCTAAAAACTATGAGGAAACCTACAAAAATAAGATGGTGAAGCAAGATACGTCGTTAATGTCTGACATATATTTTGCATGGCGGGATGTATGTTCTATGAAATTGCAATTTCTCATTTTTTTTTCATGTTTTGCTGAATAAACCAATTTACATTGTCTGTTGGAGAAGATCTTATATAGATGAAAGTGTGAGTATGCAGATGTTAATGCAGCTAAGATACTCTAGAAGGGGGGGGGGTGAATAAAGAATGCAAACTTTTTGCAAAACTTGTTAGCGAGATAAAAGCTTGTGCAAAGAATGAAGTTCAAGGCCTTGAAAACTAGTTCAAGCCCTTCGAGAAGATGCAGACAGTATAAAGAAAGTATGCCTTTTTTAAGGCCCTGAAAACAAGTTCAAACCCTTGAAAAACAGACAGTTTTTTATGCTGCAAAAACTGTGAAAAGAAATGAACTGTAAATACAAGTGACGAGAGATATAGAGTTCAGTCCACTTGGACCTACGTCTCTACCTCAGGGATTAGATCCCAAGCAGGATTTTCAACTCAATTCTTATTATTCAAAAGCCAAGCCCTAGAACTCAAGCCCAGAGAGTTCCCTTACTCTGTTAAAGCTTGTGGTTTTCCCTAACCTATATAGTACCTGCTCTAGCTAACTGATTAACTAACAATTCTATATTGTTCACCTTGAACAATCATTGAGAATAGATGTAGAGATAATACATAAATGATCTACCAATACAGTTTAATATAGAAGTACACTTAGAATTGAAAACTGCAGTGAAGAATGCAGTGAACTTCTGTGGAATGGATTGAGAGTTTGATTTTCTTCTTTGGTGCTTTGTCAATCAAGAAACTTGTATCTTGCCTTTTCCCGTTTATTATCGTATTTTGTTGCTTCAAAGTGAGCTCTATTTAAACTGTTTGAAGCTCTGCAGATCTTCCCAGATTTTCAGCAACAACTTCCTATTTTGTAGGCAAAAACTTTGACTCTCTTTAACAACTTTCTCCAACGGATATTGGATCACAATATTCAGAGATATTGTTGTGATCTTGTCCATAAGCAATCTGAGAAGCTGTCATAAGTCTCTGATTGATCACATCATCAAAATGTCCAACTATTTCCAAACTGCACAAATTCAGTTTATGAAACAATCCTGCAAATATTAGAAACAAAATTTCCTGCAATATCAAAGTCAAACAGATGATATTCTATGATCAAAACATGTTAGAATAATTTGTCTTTCAACTTCTAAGAACAGTGAATCAAACATATAAAAGATAGAAAGGGAATCAACTCAGAGAGTATGTAGAAAACTCCCCCTGAGAATGTTCATACAGGTTATGCAGTTTCACGGCTTTGAATCCAGTTTCAAGGCCTCAAGCCTCTGAGACTGATTCAAGTCTTTTAAAGCTGATTCAGGGCCTTGAAATAGCTGAACTATTTCAAGCCTTGCACAACCTGATCTTACAATCTCCCCCTTGATTAAAGACAAAACCAAATTCTGTTTGATCCTTAGTCTCTGCAAAAGAAACTGATTAGTTCACAATTTATGATAACACAATAATTCCAAAAAGATCCAATTTATTCATAATACCAACAGAAAATAAACAGTTCGGCAAAAAGTAAATAAAGCAGATAAACCTAGAGATAAAAACTGCTAAATCCTAGAATTTTCTCCCCCTTTTTGACTTTCATAAAAAAGATAGAAGATGTTGGATCAAATGTCTGGAAAATTTTGAAAACATAAAGAAAAACTTTTAAGAAGAGAGAGTGATGAAGAAAGAATAGGCGAGATTAAGGGGTGGATCTTCATCCTGATCTCCTTCCTCTTTCTCATCTTCTTCATCAGTCTTGTCCTGCACCTCTTGTTCCTCTGTATTCTAACCAGCAATAGTTGCTTCTTCAGTCTTGTCCTTTGCAGCAGCCTTTGGAGATTTCTTTTTCTTCTTTAAGGTAATAAACAACTCATCTGATTCAGGGCCATTGATTTCATCTTCTTCCTGTGAGGTATGTTCTGCTACCTGCTTTCCCTTATCTGAAACTAGAGCAACCTCTTCCTGGTCTGAATGCTCACTAGGAAAATCCTTTTCAGAGTCTCCTTTCTTTGTACCTTCAACATCCTCAGGGACATCAAGCAAATTCATGATTCTGAATATGCTTTCCACCATGTACTTGACTTGCCCAATTTCACTTTCCAGTCCATAGACAGTTGCTTTGATATCTTCCATGTCTAACTCCAAACCATCAAGTCTCTGATTGTCTGTTGGCTGAGAAGTCTGACTCGAAGTGGGAGTCAAGGTCGTGGGCTTAGGAAACTTCTTTGCACCTAGTTCTTCTTCAGTCAAGTCCGAGTAAAGTTTCCAAACTTTTTCTTTGGTTTTTACCACTCCAATTTTCTCAAAGACTTTCTCATTAAGTACTCCAAATTCAGATGTGACTGATTCCTCTCCAGTAGTTGGAATCTCAAAGTGTTGAAAGAACAAGGTGAGAAAGTTTGCATAGGGCAGAGGGTGTATCCTTTTGCTGGTAAGGCTAAAGAGCATATGTTCAATCACTAGTTTTGGGAGATCAATCTCATAGCCATGCATAACCAGATACATGATGGTATGAAGGACTTTGGCTTCAGCATTCAACATTGAATTTATTAACTGTTTGGCTAAGGTGGAGATGTTTGGAAGAAAGAACTCATCTTTGGCTAGCTTCAGGGTCTCTGACTTTGGTGGATGGTTGCTAGTGTCATATCTCTTTGGACACTCTAGCACATTGTCAAACTCAGAGTGATCCAATTCAATTACTATGCCAGCAACTTTAGATTTTGATCACCAAATGCAGATCTCTTAACTTGGGTCAAATTCAGGTAGAAGAGTATGGTGAGTCTAGGGTAGGCTAATTCTTTAGGGTTCAGCATACACCACAAAAGAACTCTTCTTCAACATAGAGATGCACTTAAGTTTCATGTGTTCCACCACGTGCTTATTGATCATACTACAGAAACCAATAGATCTTGAAGCAAAACCATCTAACCACTGACCTTTAGAGATGTTTGAGACAAACCAAGTCTCATCTGGGGCTGAGTTCTTTGTTGAGGCTTGTGAATATATCTGCAGTCCTTCTCCAATTAACCTTCTGGTTGTGCTTCTGTCACCTTTCCTTTCCCTTTTTCTGCCTGAGTTGCTTTCTTCTTCAGCTTCTTTGAACTAGTAGGCTCTGTTTCTGGTTGTTTTTCTGTAACAGCTTTGTGCTTCTTTTTATTTTCCGAAGAGGAGGTTGTAGCCTGCTTGACCTTCTTCTTGGGTGGAGGAAGATCAGGAACTGCCTCTGCACTAGGGGTTCTGGAGCTAGAGTCCCCACTGAATTCTTGAACTTCATCCACTACTGCCTTTCTTTTCTTCTCTGAAACAGGTTTTGTTCCTCCAGCTATCTTGATTCTGTCTGAGGCTCTCCTTGTGCTCATTAGGGTTTGGGAGAAGAATAGAGAGAGATGGAATGATACAGAAAGATGGAGAAGAGAAGAAGATAAACACTGAAAGAGTTTGAGTTTCAAAAGGAAACTAGTATCTCTCTGATCTCAAAATATTTGCAATAATCAGAGGGATTTCAAAACTTTTCTGCCGTTGGAAAATAAAATATTCTAATACTATTTTTGGCTAAAACAAATTTTTGAAAAGGGTAGGGGCTATATTAGGTAAATATCTACAGAGATATCACCCAACACAGAATGATCTAATATTGTTGACTATCAGTGTTGCAGATTTATTTTCAAGGCTTTGAAAAGGCTTTCAAGGTCTTGAAAAACTATAACACTGCAATAGATAAAGATCAAGGCTTTGAAAATCAGCTCAAGACTTTGAAATCACATACAACTTACCTTGCTTACCTGATGCTCCCCCTAAACCAATGCATCTTTATTTAGCATTCCCGATTCCAATCTTAGAGCTGAGAACCCTTCATCTGCTAATGGTTTAGTGAAGATATTTGTAATTTGCATGTTAGTAGCAACAAATTCAAGAACAATATCACATTTCTCATCATGATCTCTGATGAAATGGTATCTGACATCAATGTGCTTGGTTCTTGAGTGTTGCACTAGATTCTTTGTAATTGAAATTGCACTGGTATTATCACACTTGATAGGTATGCTTCTGAAATCAAATCCAAGGTCTCTTAGCTTTTGAGAAATCCATATCACTTGTGAGCAACATGCTCCTGCAGCTATATATTCAGCTTCAACTGCTGATAGAGCAACTGAATTCTCTTTCTTGGAATGCCAACTGATCAAGGATGATCCAATAAATTGGCAAGTTCCTGAAGTACTTTTCCTATCAACCTTGTAACCTGCAAAGTCAGCATATGAAAATCCATGCAAAGAGAAGTTATAATGTCTTGGATACCAAACCCCTAAGTCTTTGGTACCATTCAGATATCTGAATATTCTCTTCACATCAGTCAAGTCTGATTCTTTTGGACCAGCTTGAAATCTAGCACACATACACACACTAAACATAATATCTGTTCTGCTTGCTGTGAGACAGAGTAATGATCCAATCATACCTATATACTCCTTTACATTGACACTCTTACCATATTCATCCTTGTCTAAGGATATTGTAGAACTCATAGGAGTCTTGGCTTCCTTACATTGAGCCATGCTATATTTGTTTAGTAAGTCTCTTGTGTACTTGCTTTTATGCAGAAATATGCCCTTATTCAATTTATGTATTTGAAGTCCTAGGAAGAAGTTCAGCTCCCCCATCATGCTCATTTCAAATTCCCTGCTCATAAGACTTGAGAATTCTCTGCACAATTGATCATTAGTAGCTCCAAACAATATATCATCAACATATATCTGAACTACAAGTAAATCTTTCTCACGAGTCTTTATGAAAAGAGTCTTGTCTACTAAACCTCATTTGAAATCATTTTCAAGCAGAAACTTTGACAGTCTTTCATACCAAGCTCTTGGAGCTTGTTTCAAACCATAAAGAGCTTTGTCAAGTTTGTAAACATGATTTGGAAACTTTTCATTTTCAAATCCAGGTGGTTGTGCAACATAAACTTCTTGTAAATAGCCATTCAAGAAAGCACACTTCACATCCATTTGAAATAGTTTTATGTTCTTGTAAGCTGCAAATGCAAGCAAAATTTTGATTGCTTCTAACCTGGAAACTGGATCAAAAGTTTTCTCATAATAAATATCTTCTTCTTGATTGTAACCTTGAGCAACTAACCTTGCTTTGTTTCTGATCACATTGCCACTTTCATCCAACTTATTTCTGAATACCCATCTGGTACCAATGACAGACTGGTTTGAAGGTGGAGGAACCAGGTTCCAAACCTTATTCCTTTCAAACTCATTGAGTTCAATTTGCATAGCAATGATCCAGTCTGCTTCTTGTAAAGCTTCCTTCACAGTTTTAGGTTCTACAAGAGAGATAAAAGCATTAAAAGCACATAAGTTCTTCAATTGTGATCTAGTTTGTGTATCAGTGGTTGGATCTGAGATGATATTATCAATTGGATGAGATGAGAGATATTTGAATCTCTTTCTTGGAGACCATGTTTCAGGCTCTCCATAGATCTTCTCTGGTCTTGAAGCAGTGGCTTTGTCACTTGAATCCTTATGATCATCTTTTTCAAGGCTTTGAGGCTTATTTTCAAGGCCTTGAGCACCATTTTCAAGGTCTTGAAAATGTCTTCTAATTTCTTCAGAGCCTTTCTTGAATCCTAATGAATTCTCAGTCTCTTCCTCTGACTCATGCTTGTTCAAATTCAAGTCTGCAAAACTTTCACTCAAAGAACCATCATAAATTTCATCAAAAATAACATGAATGCTCTCTTCAACCAGTTTGGTTCTTTTATTGTAAACTCTATGAGTTTTGCTATTCAAAGAGTAACCAAGAAATATACCTTCATCACTTCTGGCATCAAAATTACCAAGATTGTCTTTTCCATTGTTGTGGATAAAACAAGTACATCCAAAGGGTCTGAAGTATGAATGTTTGGCTTCCTCCCTTTGAATAGTTCATAGGGGGTCTTCTTCAGAATAGGTATGATCAAGCACATGTTCAAAATATAGTTTGCTGTATTCACAGCTTCTGCCCAATAATGTTTTGGCAGCTTGTTCTCAAGAAGCATTGTTCTTGACATATCTTCAAGAGTCATGTTCTTTCTTTCAACAACACCATTCTGTTGAGGATTTCTTGGAGTAGAAAAGTTGTGATTTACCATGCTTATCACAGAATAAATCAAATTCTAACTGATCAAATTCTCTACCATGATCACTTCTAATTGAAGCTACATGTAGGTTTTTCAAGTTTTGAAGTTCTCTGCAGCTTTGAAAATTAAGAGAGTGCTTCAGATTTTCTTTGAGTAACATAACCCAAGTAAATCTAAAAAAAATCATCTACAACAACTAGCATATACCTTTTACCTTTTGGAGTAGGAGTTCTCATAGGACCACAGAGATCCATATGAAGCAGCTCAATAGGTCTAGTTGTACTTACAAACTTCTTTGGCTTGAAGGAGCTTATGGTCTGCTTGCCTTGAGCGCATGCTTTGCACATTTCATCTTCTTTGAACTTGATGGATGGCAACCTCTTACCAAATATTTGGAAGTCAAATTGTTCAAAGTATGCAAACTGATATGACCAAGCTTCCTGTGCCAAAGCTTTGAATCCTCTTTCAAGGCCTTGAGACACTTAAAACTTTCACCAGCAACTTTGTTAGTCTGAAAAGTATAAACATTGTTTGATCTAGAGGCTGTGAGAATGCAATCTCCTGATTTCTCATTTTGCACCACACACTTCTCTTTATCAAAGACGACTTTGTTGCCATTATCACAAAGCTGAGATACACTAAGTAAGTTAAATTTCAAACCTTCAACTAGATACACATCAGAAATAGAGTTTTCAGAATTTGTGCCAACTTTGCCAATACCACGAATATTGCATTTGCCTTTGTCACCTAGTTTAAATGAACCTTCTTATTGCTCATTTTAATTATGAGAATAGAGATCTCTTTCCACTCATATGTCTTGAGCAACCACTGTCCATAAACTACTTCTGTTCTTTGATATTGGTAACAACCTGCAAACACCAATCACTGCCTTACCCAGCTGTTAGACCAAGTGTGGAATTTGGATTCATATTCAGGATCAACCATGTTAGGTGGCCTAACCCCTTTAGGAACCCAAAATCTGCTTAACTTGTCCTTTGAGTTGAAAGGGAAAAGTGTTCCTCATTATGTGAGGATCTCTTCTTCTAAAAGGACAAGTTATCTTAACATGACCAGTTTTGCAGCAGTAATGACATGTAGGAGAAGTTTTGTTTCCAGCTTTCACAAATCTGGTATTGTTCCTCCTTGGAAAGTTTGGATTGAATCCAATACCAGCTTTGTGAACAGACTGTGAACTTCCTCCAAGAATCAAGTTCAACTTGTGTTCTGATCCAGCAATCTTGACTTTGACCAATTCAGATTCTTGAATTTTCTCAGTAAGTGTTGTCTTTTGTTTATCTACTTCATCAATTTGATGTTTTAGATTAACAAGGTTGTCACTCATTGAGGAGTTTTTAGTGACTACTTCCTTGACTTGTGTTTTCAAGGATTTGAAACTGGTTTTCAAGGCCTTGAAATCACTATCAGTTTTCTTCTGAGAGATTTCAAGATTCTGATTTAGGCAAACAAGTTGTAAGTTTTCTTTGGCTTGCTCATAGACTTTTTCTTTCAAAAGTCTGATCTCTTTCAGATAATCTTCCTCATTCAAAAGCATTGTTCTGAGATATTCTGAAAGAGCTTCTTTTGGTTTTGAAATCAGGCGATTTACCATTACCTCAATGTTCTTTTCAGAACTTTCATCATGCTTGGCCATGAAGCATAGGTTGGCATGTTCTTCCTCAGATTCAGATTCACTAGAGCTATCTGAATCACTCCATTAAGCTATCATGACTTTCTTTCTTCTGTCATGATCTTTCTTTTGAAAGCTCTTGCTTTTCTTGTGTGGACAATCTCTTATCAAGTGTCCTGCATCACCACATTCAAAGCAATTCATAACTTTTGATTTATTTTATGAAGAGGACTTACCTTTGTAGTCCTTGCTGCTGGATGATCTATGCCTTTCTCTGTTGAAGTCTTTGTTTCCAAATTTTTTCTTCATTTTGAGTATCCTTGTCAAGGCTTTGGAAATTAAGGCAATTGGATCTTCATCATCACCACCTCAGTTTCAAGGCTTTGTATTCTCTCATTCTTTTTGGCTTTGAGAGCTAAGTTCTTGACACTGTCTGGGAGTTCTCCATCAACTTCATTCATAGATATCTAATGTGTCAGGAGCTTCCCTTGTAGGTCATCAAGTTGTAGATTTGAGAGATTCTGAGCTTCTTCAATAGCTGTGGTCTTTGGTTCCCACTTTGCCTTTGGAAGACTTATGAGAATCTTCCTTACTTTTTCTTCATTGGAAAAATGTTTTCCCAGTGAATCAAGGTTGTTGATAATGTCAGTGAACCTCTTAAACATGTCTCTGATGGACTCATTTGCATTCATCTTAAACAGCTCATATTGCCTGAGATAGATGTTGATCTCGGTTTGCTTGACTTGACTGGTTCCCTCAAAGGTAACCACAAGCTTATCCCAGATTTCTTTAGCAGTTGTGCATCCATAGATCCTGTTGAATTCATCTGTACTCAAAGCACAATACAAAATGTTAATAGCTTTGTAGGTCTTAGAATATTGCTCTAATTCAGAAGAGGAGAGTGAGTCTTCTGTTTTGGGAGATTTATCCCATCTTTCTCTGTGTAGAAAGTATGAGGTCCATTTTGTATAATGGTCCAAACCTCTAGATCTTGATCAATGATGAACATTTTCATAAGGGATTTCCAGTGAGCAAAATTTTCTCCACAAAATATAGGAGGTCTGTTAGCAGCTCTTCCCTGTGAAAAACCACCATCACCTGCAGTACTCATGATCACCAGATGGTTAAATCTATACAGTGATACAAGCTCTGATACCAATTGAAAGTGTGAGTATGTAGATGTTAATGCAACTAAGATACTCTAGAAGGGGGGTGGTTGAATAGAGTATGCCAACTTTTTGCAAAACTTTCTAGGGAGATAAAAACTTGTGCAAACAATGAAGTTCAAGGCCTTGAAAACTAGTTCAAGCCCTTGGAGAAGATGCAAAATGTATAAAGCAAGTATGCCTTTTTCAAGGCCTTGAAAATAAGTTCAAACCCTTGAAAAATAGACAATTTTGTATGCTGCAAAAGCTGTGAAAAGAAATGAACTGTAAATGCAAGTGACAAGAGATTTATAGAGTTCAGTCCACTTGGACCTACGTCTCTACCTCAGGGATTAGATCCCTGCAGGATTTTCAACTCAATTCTTATTAATCAAAATCCAAGCCCTATAACTCAATCCCAGAGAGTTCCATTACTCTGTTACAGCTTGTGGTTTTCCCTAACATGTCTAGTACCTGCTCTAGATAACTGATTAACTAAGATTTCTATATTGTTCACCTTGAACAATCCTTGATAATAGGTGTAGAGATAATACAGAAATGATCTACCAATACAGTTCAATACAGAAGTACACTTAGAATGGAAAACTGTAGTGAAGAATGCAGTGAACTTCTGTGGAATGGATTGAGAGTTTGATTTTCTTCTTTGGTGCTTTGTCAATCCAGAAACTTGTCTCTTGCTTTTGCCCGTTGAGTCTCGTATTTTGTTGCTTCAAAATGAGCTCTATTTAAACTGTTTGAATCTCTGCAAATCTTCCCAGATTTTCAGTAACAACTTCCTATTTTGTAGGCAACAACTTTGACTCTCTTTAACAGCTTTCTCCAACGGATAGTTGATCACAATCTTCAGAGATATTGTTGTGATCTTGTCCATAAGCAATCTGAGAAGTTGTCATAAGTCTCTGATTGATCACAGAATCAAAATGTCCAACTATTTCCAAACTGCACAAATTCAGTTTAGGAAACAATCCTGCAAATATTAGAAACAAAATTTCATGCAATATCAAAGTCAAACAAATGATATTCTATGATTAAAACATGTTAGAATAATTTGTCGTTCGTCATCTAATAATAGTGAATCAAACATATAAAAGATAGAAATGGAATCAACTCAGAGAGTTTGCAGAAAACTGCCCCTGAGAATGTTCATATAGGTTAAGCAGTTTCAAGGCTTTGAATCCAGTTTCAAGGCCTTGAAAATAGCTAAATCTGAGACTGATTCAAGGCTTTGAAAGCTGATTCAAGGCCTTGAAATAGATGAACTATTTCAAGCCTTGCACAACCTGATCTTACAATAGATAAGTATGAATATATAGGCTTCATAAAAAAAGTATGAATATATAGATATATGTGTATATTTATGTATAAATAAAAAGATGTAACAGAGAATTTGGGCCAGGCTGAATTTGAGTCGACATTATATAACCTAGGCAAGACCTTTATGTAGTTCCATCTCAAATTTCGAGCTCAAGCCGTATCCGGCTGAGATATGTTGAACTCATGCTCGTAAAATCTCGGGCTGATTTGATTAGCAAAACGATGCAATTTTTCGGTAATCTTTCCTTGGTGTTGTAGAGTTTTGTGGTATACTACCTCTGTTTCTCTGGGGTAAGGTGGGTGGGTTGGGGTTATAGAGTGGGTAGGGGACGAGTTTTTTTGTAAATTCATTATGAATTGGTTACTAAAAGTATAAAGAGGAAGAAAGAAATGAAATGGCACAATATATAGATGAGGAAGAAAGAAAGAAAACGAGAGAAGTAGTAGTAAAGCAAAGAAGTTTTAGGGTACCAAAGCCCTAAAACCTAGGCAATGACCCATGCAGTCAACCAGACATACGTCTTCGAGAACTGGAGTTAAGATAAATCATAAAAAGGTTTTGTTAGGTTAAGGTTTTGTAAATTGATGTATCCGAACACCGCCATTTCAAAAGAATCATCGGTATCTATCTCAACCGTTTTCTCCTATCTGCTGGGGACATCGTCTCATGTTAACGGAACATTCTTTTTTAGACTACGGAACCTTTTTTTTATTAAGAGTAATATATTTTTCTTGAGTTTGAACTCCCGACCTCAAGCAGGGGCTTTAAAGTTCAAACGCTCTACCACTGAGTTAGAACTCATTTGCGATGTTAACGAAACTTAAGGGATCGCTTTGACAACTACCTAAAATTGGCCAAATGGATTAGCCTGTTATTCTTCAACCGTCCAATTCAGTCCGTCGTCGAACCTGCAATTTCACCCACCGGACCGGACATGAACTGTACACTGAGCACCGCTCTGAACATCCATGTCAGTCCAGCTTCCGATACTACGACTGCCACCGCATTACTCGCCGGAAAACGAAACCCATTTCTCAATTTCGTCCGACTCCCTTCTCGTGGTCTCTCCACATCGCTGAGCCCCCACCGCCGGAGAAGACGATGGCAACGTCTCGTACTCGGTGCATCATCTTCTCCTCCTTCTTCCTCGGTGGAACGAGAGGAATTCCCCTTTCTTCCTTTTCCCATGGAGCAGGTAGGTGAGTTTTGTGGCAATAGTTGTTGATATTATCAAAATTTGATTTTGTTATTGTTATGATCTGGACCTAGCTTTGAGAACGATGAATTTGATGAACAAAGAACACAAGATGTAACGTGGTTCACTAGGGATTAGCTAGCTACCTCCACGACCCAAAACCCCGATTTTATCGAGAGAAGCTCCCCCGGTACAACCCCGATAACACACACGTACACTAAGAAAAATAGCACTAAACAATTGCCTATCTAATGCTCCCAACCCCGTGTGTACCCACTGTGTGTGTTATGCATTACAAACAAAGAAGACAAACCCTTTAAATAGGCAGTGAGTAATGGGCTGTGGAATTGCCCACCACGCCACCGCCTCATCTATTTCCAAACTTGTTAGCCTCCTTTGACCTTTCTTTACCCACCTTTAATTCAAGACAAACTAACAGTTATGAACCCATCGGAATTAATATTCATGGTATGTTGTTACTACTACAATTTGTTGTGTGGTAGTGGAAGTAGGACTTCTATTAGTATGAACACTTCCAAGAATGTGAATGTGCAAGTCTAATACAGAAGCTTCATGGTCACTTACTGAATCAAAATGAATATATATATATATATATTCATATATATATATATGTATTCATATATATATATTAATTTTCCAACAATGCGATTGTTATAAGTATCAACCTAACACTATACACGGGGGGTTGGCTATTATCCCACTCGAACCGAGATGACACAGATACAGTTATACGATCTGTGAGAAGAAATCTTGAGGATTGCATATGATTTTTCATTTTGTTTATATGCAAGTATTCTTATGATTTTTCATTTTGTTTATATGTTGTATTATTTTATATTTTCTTTTGCGTAAATGCAGTATGCAAGCCACATATCAACCATGTTTTTGTATCTACTCAATGTGTACTTGTGTTGTTGATGCTAGTAAGTGTGGACAGTGGTGGAGCCAGGAATTTAGTAACAGATGGGTCAGAATTCAATGTAATTTCAATTTGAGGGACACTAATTCAGAAGTTCGGAATCAGCCGGGGCATTCGTGTTGTTAATCAAAGGAAACCACTATCAAACTATTTAAATTCCGGGTTATCCGAGGAGATTGTGAAAACTGGGGGGGGGGGGGGGGGGGGTGTGACTCCTTGCCCTTGGGTGGCTCAGCCCATGAGTGAGGAAACAATGCTAAGCTTTTCTGTATGCCAGGGTGTTGCTATGGAAGTATGCTTTCGATCTTCCCGGCATTTACAACTGATGGTGCAGCCACTCTAGAAGAAGTGGAAAATGAAGCATGTTCCTTGAGTAGATGGAATGGGGAGAAGTTGTTTTGGTATTTGAGTAACATGCTGAGTTGTGATTCCACTGAAATCGTGCTGGATAGTCTTGTAGAGAGAGTAAACCATGGTGAAGTAGGGTGAAACAATACGGTCTCTCCATTTTTTATCGCATTTTATATTAAAACCCTTTCTCGGACGCCTTTTTTTTTATCTTTTTTATGGCATGCCTAGCTTTAAATTCATGCATCTATATTTTCTGTCGTTTGTGTGGGATTTAGTTCTACCACTAAATAGGTGTTATAGGATGTGCATAAAGTACCTTGAGCTGTTTTTCCAACAAATTCTGTGTGTTAGTATGCCAGTATTTGTGTTTACTGGGTTGAAATATCCAATGAACTACTAGAGGCCTAAAGGACCTTCTCTATGTTTCTGATTTTGGATTACTTGTTGACTAAACCATTCATGTTTGGGATTCAGGAGATTAGGTAGGTATACATTCATTTATCTGATCATTTCATCGTTTGAATTTGAACTGCAGGTGCTTGTGCCAACTGAGAGTAAGACTCTTCATCTGTTCGAAGCAAGATATCTTGCATTGTTGGACGAGGTAATGTATAGTTGTATGCTACTTTGTTTGATCAGATTCCTTCATGAAACTAGGCTTAGTACAAATGGCTCGTGGTGCCACACAAAATACATGCATATTAGTTCACAATGAGTTTAATGTTCACATGTAACTATTAAATCTAAATTATTGTGTTCTTTAGTGTTGGGTGGACTACGTAAGCAACTAACCATGACGGTTCACATGATATTACTAGAAGTACTGAAGTAGGTATGATTTTCTATGTACAATCATGAACCTAGGTTTGGATTAAACAACTAAAGCATAAAAGATGAAAAGAAAAAGGGAGACTCCTTGGCATTCATACAAATTTCATCCGTCATCTTGTGCACAGTCTAATGGCTCTGTTAAACTGAGAAACTAAAGGCACATGACACCAAACTGCAACAGGAAAATGCCTCATCCCATTTCCTCAATATGATCAAAACCCATGATGTTTTAAAAGAATCTAACAGTGAATGGTTAACTTTACATAATCTGCATTGTGATTCAGCATGCAAAACAAAGTGGTAAAAGAGCCTATTCTGAGAGACTCAGATTCACTTCAAGGACAGTACTGTTAAGATTGAATCTTCAAACTCCTTTTATTCAATATAAGCACAATAAATTCACTCTAAATTCATATATGGCTGAAACGGGAAATTTTGTGTGTATTGGAGAGGGGACAGCTATAGTACTGGGTGCATACTGGTGGGAGCTAGTCACTTAAGGGTTCAGATTCTAGTTTACGCTTTTCCTAACTATGCAATCTGTTTTTCTTCTCAAAAAAAAAAAAAAAAAAAGAAGTTCTAATCTGTATTGTGGGTGAACACCAAACTGGAGGATAGGTATCAAAAAACGATGATAAACAATAAGCTATTCTTCTTCACTTGGGAGATCGAATGAGTGTACTTTGACTATATGGATAACTGTATGATGCACCTAAGAGGTTATAAGATTCTATTGAGATCGAAATTCTAGTGACATGCTGTGTAATTAAAGCCCCTCTACTTATATTCTATCTATTGTTCTAAACGAGAAAACCCCAGAGACATTGTGATGCTTATTATCTATCGAGATTGTGCCCAAATGGAATGCAGATAAAGCTCCAATAGAGTCAGTGAAAACTTATCATGAAACAATTAATATTCTTTAATCAATCCCTTTTTCGTCTTCTCCTGTGCTTTATGTATCACAGAGGAGCTGATTTCAATAAACCAAGAGCTCTCAAGAAGAAGGAAAAAAATATTTTTGCACATGAAGGGCTCAAATCTAGAAGTTATCTTTCCTCTACTGAGAAATACATCATACTAGGTAGTATACAATTGTCACCCTTAAATTGTACGTGTGTACTTAGAGGTCACATACTGGTGCATATATCTTTGTATCCTGTGCATTTCACCCATTTTGTGCTCCTTTTAGTAATTTGTGCCATGTCTGATGAAGTCTAATGGAAGCCAAACCTCAGTTACAGATAATCAAATTTTGATTTGTTTCAGTCGTTATCTGGGAAGAAGAAACACTTTGTACACTTTGTGTTGGATCCTGTTGGCATCACTGATTCAGCAGAAGCATCATTTGCTGCTAGATATGGTTGTTTGGTTCTCATAGAAAAGGTAAGTTGCTAGTCTGCATTAATAAATTGTGAAGGTATGTTATGTCCTTATTTTGTCTTCCTATAGAGCAGGTTGAGCAGTTAGATGTTGGAGCATTGGTATCCATAAGGGGGATAGGTCGTGTCGCGATTTTCGAATTTGTGCAGGTGAATCATCTAGTTTTCTCTACGATCTATTTTTAAATGACGCTTTTGATTCCGGTTGTATGACCATGTTCAGTCTATCAATCTGCTTAATGCAAAAGTTAGCATAAGTTTGCAGCAAAGCACGGCAAGTATTGAATAAGATGTGAAAGATGCCACCTATTGGCTTTTTCTTACTTCAAGGAGAAACAGAATCTTTCAAGTTATGATAGATAAAGATGGTTATGTTACTATTCTTTAGTTGTATATATCCACCTCTTCGTTCAGTAATTACATCGGAAGCACTGAACAAAAACGTCGTTCACATCCAAGTAACAGTTAACTTCTTTCATCTTTAATGCCTTCAGGATCACCATTGTTCAAAATAAACATATATAGAAATAGACAAATTAAGTGCCGACTCGAGCAAATTACCCTTGTGTTTCTCAATATTTGATCGTTATTCCAGGCAGATCCGTACTTGAGAGGCACAGTCACTCCGGAGCAGGATGTGGCCTCTGACTCCACAAGTAAAGCAAGCTCTCTGGTGATAGAGCTGAAGGAAGCTCTTCACATATTGAATAGCCTGGAGATAAAGCTGAAGGTTCTCTCTCTCTCTATCTCTCTCTCTCTCTGTTCCTCTCTCTCTCTCTCTCTCTCTCTCTCTCTCTCTGTCTCTCTCTCATATGTATGTTTTCCCTAATTTTCTACTGTCTTTGCGTCTACTCACGAGTATTAATGTATGTTTCAACCCATTTTGGTAATCTCGTGTAGAATTTTTCCATCTATGTGTATATTAACCTTTTTGCTCGTCCACGGTTCCATCAATATAGGAAACCTCATACATTTTGCACTATCTATCCATGTGTCTATCAATATTTTGTCCTTCAATCTATCTCTTCTCTTTACCTGTCGTTGAGAAACTGATAGAGAAGGGTTTGATAGAAGGAAATGAGCTTGTTGTAATGCTGCATGGGATGCAAGGATAAACCATTTTGTTGCTATCTTAATTTGAATGTTAAATCTTGTGATTACTGCTTTCAGAATTATGGAACTTCCTTAGTTTTCGCATCTCAATTGTCTCTGATCTTCCTTTTGCAGGCGCCTAAGGAGGCATCATTGCAGACTAACATCGCAAATTCTTTAAGTTGGGCTGAAAAGGAATGCTCCCTGGATATCTATGGAGATTTTCTTCCATCCTTAACTGAGCGTCTATCTTTTGCAGCATTTCAACCTCTTTCAGGTAATTTGCCTCTCTTCTCTCTACTTGTGATCTTTTGGTTTAGAATTGCTTCTACTCTAAAGCATAAAGATGAGGTTATTGATGGAAGTACGGATTTCAAGGCCATAGCTGACCCCAAAACTAGATTACGCTTTCTCTCCTACAGCCATATTGAAAGTTAGGTTGACCAGAAATGTTTCAATCCAACTCCCCTGTATTTACCTGCTAATTGACTTCAACCCTTGCATTTGTTGTTGGGTTTGCTAATCCAGTTGTTGGATATATTAGAACCTGAGGGGTCTATGGTGACCTTCGTGAACAGGGTTGTTAAAATCTGAACCAGATAATGTGCTATATGAGGTATAGTTTGGATTGAAAAGACGAAAGGAGACCAACCTAGATATCGATATGTTTGCCGGGGTGGATCAGATTATCAAGGAGAAAAAACAGATAGTGGTACTCTTATGACTTTCACATTTTTTTAGTCGATGTGTTGATCACGTTTACCAAAGGCCTTAGGTGAAGGGTTCTAAAAATGGAAAGTTTTAGGTAACATAACAAACTTTAGAATGTACTTGGAAGCAGTGACGACTGATGGTTGAAGCATTCACATGTAAAGCGTACAAGGAAGAGAAACATGGAGCTTCTTCATTTTTCTTTTCTAGATGGAACACCATATATCGAGCATTTGTATGGAAATATGACTGCATTAGAGAAACTACAGCGTATTTTTCGTTACAGTTCTGTTTACTATTGTGTTGTACTCCCTCCATCCCAAAATGAGTGTCCTGCTATTTTTGCAACTATTTTGGGGTAATGATTTGAACAGCAAAACCATACCGGAACTTATTCTTTTCATTACAGTACTCTAGACAATGTGAAAACAACGAGTTTCAGTATCGTTTGGCTAGTCAAATCATCACCTCAAAATGGTTGCAAAAAACAGCTGGACACTCATTTTGGGGCGGAAGGAGTAGTTATATATTGATGGGTCAATTGCTTTACTTCTTGCAGATGATGGTGGGTAAATGTCAAGTTTTGTAACTCTTCTTGACCCAAATGCTAATATGAGACGTACAAAAATATATAGACTACATATCCTGACATCCTGTATTCCTATAATGTCGTCAATTTCCCTAGCAGCTTGTCAGTATGTTGCTTCTTAGCTGGAAAAGCACGTCAAATATGTTAAAGAGAAAAAAATAAGATAGAATGATTGATATTTAGAGTTGCAACATGCCTTCAAGTGTTCGATGGGGGATAGATTCAAGACACCGGTAACACAAGTCACTGAAGTAGCGATGAAAATGATAGACAGTGTGAATGAGGGACATGGTCAGTTGGTTGAACTAGAATAGATCGAGCAAAGGCTACTTCATTTAAGTTCCTGCAATTTTTTCTGCGTTGACCTTGAGAATTTATGTTGCCCTAATTTAGTTTGGGTAGTAGCTAGTAAATGTACTTCAAATTAGATTTCTACTCGTAGTTCTAATAACAAGGGTTTACAATTCCCCAACTTCCGTGTCTGCATGTTATGTTGAAACTCTCTTCTTGTATGCTGCGGTAATTGTCCTATAGGCTCGTGAAACTCTCTTCTTGCATTGTATCTCATGGTACTGAAAACCAGTTTTTATTTTGTCCTAATGATGCACAATATGTGTTCAAATCATGGTTATGTAACTAATGCTGAATGGCTAGTTTTTAAGTACTTGTCAACAGAAACGCAGGTGTAAATATCACTGCATCGCCGCAGTGGTTAACTTTTGCTACTGAGTAGAGTAATTAACGGTGAATTTCGCCATTGGTCTCTGTCAGGATCTTCTCCGTCGGAATTGCAGAAGTTGCAGAAGGAAAGGTTGAAAGCGATGCGTGCTAGGAATACAGTAGAAAGGGTTCATCAGTCGCTAGAATTTGTTAGAAGCAATATTTCCATGGTTGCAGCAAAGCTTGCCATTCAGTCATTGGACTCCAAGTAAGCGAAAGTGGAGGGCATTCGCCGTCTGAAAGATGTAGTACTATCTTGTCTTGTCAAGGATGACGGAAAGAGACAAATAATGTAGTTATATGCAAGCCAGAGCAGAAGCAAGAAGCCTGGAGAAATTTGCAACTCTGTTGGTACGTCGAAGATCATATGTTGTATTGTACATGTCTTTTTGATGAGAAATATTTTTTGGGTTTGAGACATTCTTTGTAAAGAAATTTGATTCAATGGGTCCTGAGGTGTGATTCTTGTATGACACTTGAGCTGTGGGGGTGACTGCAAATGCACCTAATTTTCAAGATAAGCCAATGCGTAACAACCCAAGTGACCGTTGATGCACAATGCCACACTCAGAATGCTAACTTGTGCCTGTATAACACTTGGTGCGTGGCTAGTACGGAGGAGTTGGTGGAAACATAAATAGATTTTTTAGAGGTTGGATTGAGTTGGTGCCCAAGCAGCGCAAGATAACATGCCTTATTAGGGCTGCAAACAATCTGAGCCGCTCGCGAGTTGGCTCGATCAAAGCTCGCTCAAACTCGTGTTCGTGTACTAGATGAGCAAAACCTGAGCCTACATTTAAACCTGTTGATTTTAAGAAGTCGAGCTTGAACTGGGGGTGTTCGGTTCATAAACTCTATCGTTGGCTCGTTTAATAATAAATTATAAAGGGTAGTGATTCTTACAACAACTAATCTGATGGTTACACCAGATTTTTGTTTGCATGACTTAATTACCCCTCATTAAACTCCTTTTGCAATCATCTATTTATTGCAAATTTGAAATTTCTACCATCTTTGTATCTCCATAAATTTTGCTATTCCTTTCAAACATCAGTAGCCCTCCATTTTTATGCTACCATCCTATTATGAACGCTTGTAATCTCATTCTTCTGAACAGACCATGACCCTCTAAAGTAAGCTTAAGAAGTTTAACAAAAATAAAGGACATAAACAAATGGATATTGTATAGAGGTAAAAGAAGTAGAAGACCAAGTTCGACAACAAATTATTTGGACGCAATGGATTACAAAGACGAAAGGAGACAAAATGTGGTTGAAGATTACAAAAACTGGATGGTGGTGTGGTGGTCTTTCAGTGCAATTTTTCATTCATTTTTTACGGGAGTTTGGAAAAAACTACACAATTAAAGAGATAGGTAACTAACATTTATTTCTTTTCTTTCTTGGTTTACAGAAAGGGTTCAGGATGTTTAGGAAAAAATATCAAAATCTGCGGAGATGAATTGGAGTACATTATTTTTGGAAATATCAAATACGCAATAAAGTAATGATTGCAGAGGGAATAATTTTAATATTAAATACAATTGATGGGGCTAAACAAAATTGAGGGAGTTGATGGGGGTAATTAAGTCATGACAATATAATTCTGGTGTAACTATCAAATTAGCTGGTATGAGAATCACTACCCAATTATAAATATTATTATGTTAAGAATGAGAGAAGTAATTGGGAGAGACAATAAGAGAGATCTTATTGATGTGTGTAAAATAGTCTCCAACCCTACACCCTTTATATAGATATTAGGGTGGACTAATAAGCCTAACCCTAAAACATAAAACATGGGCTACCCACTATGGTGGATATTCACCCTAAGCCCAAATACAAGTTTCATAACACTCCCCCTTGAATATCACCATGACTATGCCTCGTTAAAAACCTTGTCAAGAAAAAACCGGTGGGAAAAATCTATGACTAAGGAAAAGAGTACATTGGTGATGGGAGACCGGTATGGTTTGCCTCGTTAAAACCTTATCACGAAAAACCCAATGGGAAAAACCGTGATGAAGGAAAAAGAGTACAAACACTAAGAATACCGACTCCCCCTCATGATAGCATCAATCATAAAAACTCCCTGAGATGGCGCATTCCACACTTTCGGATATGTAGCTTCAATGTTGAGGCTGGCAGTGCTTTCGTAAATAAATCTGCAGGATTCTCACTTGATCGTACTTGCTGAATAGTGACTATGCCTTCCTTTTGGAGCTCATGCGTGTAGAAGAACTTAGGAGAGATGTGCTTAGTGCGATCACCTTTAATGAACCCTTCCTTAAGTTGTGTGATGCAAGCGGCATTGTCTTCATGTAATGGCGTCGGGCTTTCTTTGTTGAATGATAATCCACAAGCTTCTTTAACATGATGCACCATTGATCTCAGCCATACACATTCTCTGCTAGCTTCATGAATTGCAAGGATCTCAGAATGATTAGAAGAAGTTTTTGTCATTGTCTGCTTCATTGATCGCCAAGATATTGCTGTGCCTCCATAGCTGAATAAATATCCTGTTTGTGATCTTGCATTGTGTGGATCCGAAAAGTAGCCAGCATCTGCATATCCAACTAGAGAAGCATATGAACCTCTAGGATAGAATAATCCCAAATCAAGGGATCCACGCAAGTACCGCAATATGTGCTTAACTCCATTCCAATGCCTGCGAGTAGGATTTGAGCTTAACCTGGCCAAAAGATTAACATAAAATGCAATATCTGGCCTAGTACAATTTGCTAAATACATCAAAGCACCAATTTCACTAAGGTATGGTACTTCAGGACCAAGTAATTCTTCGCCATCCTCTTGTGGACGAAATGGGTCATTGTTTACATCAAGTGACCTAACTACCATCGGGGTAGTTAATGGATGTGCTTTGTCCATACTAAATCTCTCAAGTATTTTCTTAGTATAATTAGATTGATGAAGTAAAATACCTTCTTTCAAATGCTCGATTTGTAAGCCAAGACAAAATTTAGTCTTTCCCAAATCCTTCATCTCAAATTCCTTTTTCAGATATGAAGCAGTCTTAATAATCTCTTCAGGAGTTCCGACGATATTCAAATCGTCTACATATACTGCAACAATCACAAATCCCTTAAGAGATTTCTTTATGAATATGCAAGGACATATTTGATTATTGACATACCCTTCTTTCAATAAGTATTCACTTAAGCGATTATACCACATCCTTCCAGATTGTTTCAATCCGTACAATGATCTCTGGAGTTTAATTGAATATGTACTACGTGGTTGTGTTGCTTCAGGCAACTTAAATCCTTCAGGGATTTTCATGTAGATATCGCTATCAAGTGACCCATATAGGTATGCTGTCACAACATCCATCAATTGCATGTCCAAATTTTCGGATGCAGCTAAACTTATTAAAAATCGAAAACTTGTCGCATCCATAACTGGCGAGTATGTTTCTTCATAATCAATGCCTGGTCTCTGCGAGAAACCTTGAGCTACAAGTCGAGCTTTGTATCTTGTAATCTCATTTTTCTCATTGCGTTTCCGCACAAATACCCATTTTGATCCAACGGGTTTCACATCACTTGGAGTTTGAACTACTGGTCCAAAAACCTTGCGCTTTGCTAGAGATTTTAATTCAGACTGTATTGTTTCTTGCCATTTTGGCCAATCCACACGTCGTTGACACTCATCAACCGATCGTGGTTCGTGGTCGTCACCACTTATCTCAAGTGCAACATTAAAGATAAATGTGTCATCAATGACAACATTGCTTCGTTCCCATATATGTCCGGAACATATGTAATTGATCGAGATCTCTTGATTTTCAGGTACCATTGCCTCTTCAGGGGCTATATTTAGATCAATTACTTTGGGGAACTCATCACCAACATCGGTGTTATCTTTTGTCTTTGTAGAATCACTTGGATTTACTACAGTTGCTTGATTTATCTTCCTTTTTCTAGGAACTAAATCTTTTGAGCCTACAGGTCTTCCACGCTTCTGGCGTGCTCTAGATTCATTCGCTTTTATGCTCGAATCTTGTCCTACTGGGACTGTTATCCGTGCTGGAGCATTCACAGCTGGTATATCGGATCTTACAACTTTACTTGTATCCACAAATGCATCAGGCATTTCATTTGCTATGCTTTGCAGCTTAAGTATTCTTTGGACTTCAAATTCACACTGTTTAGTTCGTGGATCCATGTGTGATATCGTTGAAGTATTCCAAGAAATTACATGTCGAGCTTCAGGCTCTGACTTGTCTCCCCTTAATTTCGGGAATACTGTCTCATCAAAATGACAGTCTGCAAAGCGTGCTTGGAATAAATCCCCTGTTAGGGGTTCCAGATATCTAATAATAGAAGGGGACTCAAACCCCACATAAATACCCAGTCGCCGCTGGGGACCCATCTTACTACGATGTGGTGGCGCAATAGGAACTTGCACGGCGCACCCAAAAATACGTAGGTGAGAAATATCTGGTGGTTGGCCAAGTACAATTTGTAAATGGGAGTTCTTAAGATAAGAAGTAGGACGCAAGCGAATTAAAGCGGCAGCATGTAAAACAGCATGTCCCTAAACAGATATGGGCAAATTTGTTTTCATCAATAAAGGTTTAGCTATCAATTGAATTCTTTTTATAAAAGATTCGGCTAAACCATTTTGGGTGTGTACATGGGCAACGGGGTGCTCAACATGTATACCAACTGACATGCAATAATCATCAAAATACTGTGATGTGAATTCACCAGCATTATCTAGTCGTATCGACTTTATAGGATGGTCAGGAAAATGTGCTCTTAATTTAATTATCATGCCCAAAAGACGGGCAAAAGCAACATTTCGTGTGGACAACAGGCACACATGTGACCATCTAGTAGATGCATCTACTAACACCATAAAATGATAAAATGGACCACTAGGTGGATGAATTGGTCCACATATATCTCCTTGAATCCTCTCTAAAAACTTAGGAGATTCAAGACCAACTTTCATTGGTGAAGGTCGTATTATGAGTTTCCCTTGAGAACACGCATTACATGGGTGTTCATTTGGTAAAAGAATCTTCTTGTTCTTTAAGGGATGTCCAATTGAATTCTCAATAATACGCCTTATCATGGTGGCGCCTGGGTGACCAAGTCGATTATGCCAAAGCATAAATTTTTCTGGATCACTTGGTTTCATAACGGCATTTATTTCAACTGCTTGGATAGAAGTGTGATATAATCCAGAGGATAAAGAAGGAAATTTTCTAATACATGCTTCTGGCATGAGGTATTAGAAATAATGCACATATACTCCATATTGTACTCATCGAGAGTTTCAATATGATATCCGTTGAGACGGATGTCTTTAAAACTTAGCAAATTTCTGCTGGATTTGCTAGAATATAAAGCCTCTTTTATATGGAGTATTGTTCCACCCGGCAAAATAATTGATGCTCTTCCGGAGCCCTCAATTAGACTAGACATACCAGAAATTGTATGTACATTTGCTTGAACTAGTGATAAATTCAAGAAATACTCCTTATGGCGCAATATAGTATGTGTGGTTCCACTATCCACCAAACACGTGTCTTTGCCAATCACCATGATATCTATAATTTAAAATACAATCTATAAGTAAATAGAAATTCGAAATTATGATCCATAACTAGAACTCTTATTCAAATTTCATAGCCCAAAAATACTAACCCAAATGATAATGTAATTAAAACACAACTCAAAATTCTAAAATAGATGAAATAAGAATTCTAAATCAAACTTCAAATAAATTTAATGGACTTCTTAAAAGTTTGTAGTGTCATCAATCATAGCGTCAAAATCTGTCTCAATGGAACGGAGATCGTCAACGTTAAACTCCGCGAGTGGTGCCTCAAATTCCACGAGATTGAACTCGGGTTTCTCCTTTTGAGATGCCATGTAAAGGGCAACTAAGTGCCTTGGTGTACGACAGGTACGAAACCAATGCCCACTTGTGCCACACCGACGACAAATATTTATATTTGTGGGGGGAACTCCAATTGCAACTTCTGGTGCATTGTATTGTCTTTTCCTAAATTTTCTCCCCCTGTTTTGGCGTTTTCCACGACCGAATTCATGGTCACGTGGATTATTCTGAACTTGTAAATCTGCAACATTCACTTCAGGGAATGCGCTTCCACCCGCTTCAGGGGGTGGGGCCACACCGGAGACCAATTGAGGATTGATGAAAAATGACATCTACAACAATGTTATATAAAAAAAATCTTAGTTACTAACAAGTTCTGACAAGTAATGTAACTTTAATTAAAAAAATTTAATAATAATGACAAATAAACAGTAAATGCAGTTCATCCTCTTCTGGAGGGTGGATCATAAGTTATCTCTTCAGGAGATTTCTCGTCAAAATATTTTAGAACTGCAGGTTCTAATATTCATAACTGCAAGTTATGATATCATGTAATATGTAACTTCGGGTACATATGACATGGCCAGATTTAATATCCATGGCGATTACGAACCTCTTCAGGAGGTGTGTTTTTGATCCATAATGAATAAATGATAGAAATATGTAAAAGAAAAGAACTGCGTAACATTAAAATATAATAAAATAAACAAATTGCAACCTCTTCAGGAGGTTGGAAAAAAATGGCTAGAATTGTAAAAGCGTCTCTTCTGGAGATCTAACAATACGTAACTTCGGGTTACAAGCCATGAAATAGCTGCATCTTCTGGATGCGCTTGTTTGTAACTTCGGATTACAAGCCATAAAATAACTGTATCTTCTAGATGCGCTTGTTTAGCTATGTTGTAACTTCAGGTTACAATCACATCATTACGAAATGAAAAAAAAAGGTCAAACTGAATAAAATAACATAATAAAACATAACCTCTTCAGGAGGTTAACATAATTATATGACATCTCTTCAGGAGACGTAATTAAATATACGACTTTGGGTCATAAATAATATTATCGCAACTTCAGGTTACGATTAATGCTTAATATAATCCATAACTTCGGGTACGGATCATGACTTATGCGTGTCAACATCTTAAACACCATATATCATCAATTAAAAGTTTCTTCACAGTATCAAGATCGACAATGTAGGGAGGAAGAAAAAAAAATACTGATAATATCAATCAAATAGCAGCTAGTTCTTAGGCTTAAGCTTAGTTATATAACCTCCATTTAAGTTAAAAAGTTATTTGGACCAACTGTTCTACAAACCGGTCGTGGTTAAACTACTACAATAAAATTGTTCAATAACATACATGAACGAGAGTTAGATAAACACAAAACATAGTCTAGTGATAGCCAAGATCTATTTTTTTTTTAAAAAAAAATTATAAACTCATCATAACTTCGTTACTCATAAGACTTTAAATTCTTTTTTTTAGAAGAAATAAAGATTCCAACTAACATAGAGATCTTGACTCTTTTTTTTTTTTTTTCACATCGTGATCTTAACAAGGCCAACGTCATATAAGTTCTAGACCACATGATTAATGAGTTTTGTTCTAGAAACCCTATGCAAAAAGCATTCAGTATATGTTACACGTAGAGCACATAAAGCCTTTCTAGAACTGTCCATCCCATATGGTTGGTGAGGGAATGATTCAACCTATTACTTAGGTCTGAACCATGAAGATAAGAAGTAAAGAGAAAAAATTGTACCTCTCTTTTTCTTCCGGACTGATTTTCTGATTCGGACTGAGTTTGTTTGGTGAATCTTGAAATTTCAGAGCGTCGTGCTGATAACGTGTTAAGAATGAGAGAAGTAATTGGGAGAGACAATAAGAGAGATCTTATTGATGTGTGTAAAATAGTCTCCAACCCTACACCCTTTATATAGATATTAGGGTGGACTAATAAGCCTAATCCTAAAACATAAAACATGGGCTACCCACTATGGTGGATATTCACCATAAGCCCAAATACAAGTTTCATAACATATTATCAATTATAGCTTGTTTATTCAGAGCCTCTGAGCGTATTGCCGTTGAAATTGAAGCCGGCTATGTGCTACTGAGATGAGGCGATAAATAATATGTTAATGGAAGGAAATGAACATGAAGTTTTCTGTCACTTTTTCGGTTATTTTAAATTTTGCATATTTTTGCGTTGCTACATAAATCATTTTGCTACTTAATTGAGGTGTTTTGAGCATGATTTTGTTTGTTTGTTTTTTTTTTTTTTTTTTTTTTTTTTTTTTTTTTTTTTGATCAACGATTTTGTTTGTTTGGAATGACGGTTATATAATGAATTGTGGATGATAAAATGCATTAATAATTAATTTAAAAAAAATGTTAATTAAGTGATAAAGAATATTTAATCAAGTTGGTCGATTTAATGAGAGAATGTTTTGAACTTGCTCCAAGTGAGGCCCAGCTTTTTATCTTCTGGAAATGAATAAAACACTGAAAGAAAAGGGTCCGTTGGATATTTGTGGAGATTTCATCGTTGCCATTCAATTCTTTTATCGATTCTGAGATCTGGGTTTTGTTTCGTGCAATCAATAACAACAGTGGGTTGAGAGAGATAGAGAGACGGGGGCATTGAAATGGGGTTAACCTCAACCCCTTTGTTCCCGGCTTCGTCAACCGGCAACTGCTTCCTCAGCCACCGCTACCGCCGTTGTCAATTCTCTTGTTCAGCCTTTAATTCTCCTCCACGGCGGTTATGGGTAAGTTTTTCTCGACACTGTTTCATCAGTTTGAAGAAGATGACATTTATGAGCATCAATGGCTATTACCTGAAATGGGTTATTTTGATGGTTCACTGCTGAAATGGGTTTTTGGTAGTGATATTGAATCTGGGCTTCTTTAGGGTTAGGATTTTCTTGGAATTATGTTGGAAAACAATCTATGAATCCTTCATTTGGGTTTGGTTGTGCCCAAGATTCATCATTTTCTTTCTGTAAGCTGAGTAGACAGAATTTGACTAGGGATTTCGGGTTTTCGTCTGCTGGGAGAGGCAAAACCCACTTCAATGATCTCGGCCAGTGAGTGCATACCAAGAAAACAAAAACATGGTTCCAAGATTCTCGGTTTTCTTTCATTTTCCTACTCAAATCCCACATTCCAAGCATACAAAATGGTCAAGAACATAGAGATCCTTTGAGATAAGAGCCAGCAATGCGGTCATACACACACTACAGTTCTTGACTTCCACGACCTGGGCAATAGGATGTCAGTTGAGAAAGTTCCGCTTTGTTTAAGAAGCAGACACGCGATATACTCTAGACAACACTCACTCCATATTTAATGATCACACTTAAACTGAGTTGGTTTTGTCTTGTAGGAACTTCAAGGATAACTTAATTGGTACTTTGTTTGGTTAGAGGAGTCTATTGCCAAATTTGATGCAGCTTACTCTAATTGGTTTGTCAAGCCAAAAGTTAAATGAACTATCTCGAAGATTGTGCTCTTACACTCATCTTTTAACAAAGTTATCATTCAAGTACATGCGTGGAAGGTGCACTTATACTGCACTTCATTTGAGTGCCAAACGAAACCAAAATCTTTGGTCGTAGCCACAACATAGTTTAGGTTGGTGAATATGTTGGCCTTTCCCTGCTCCTCAACTCTTAGGGAACTTTTCGCAGTCATGAAGGCATCTCCATGAAACTTCTGTCAACCGTGCACATCTTCTGCACCTCTGATGCAAAGTGAGTGGATATATAAAATGTTGCATAGGTTTTGAGTCTCAACTCTTCTCAGACTCCGAATTCCATTAAGTTTTGCATAGATATGACTTGGAAAAGAAGAAGGGACTAGTCCTAGAACTGCACCAGGAGACTATGAAATTACCATAGGGCCTTGTTTGGGTAAGATATAAGAAGAGGGGATAAGGATATCTTGCCATATCCTTCACCCCTCTTCTCACAACTTAACCCAATGAGGCCTAGCGGGCGAGCAAATCTATGCATCATAGAAAAGGCTATCGAGCATGTAACAGAATTTCACTTCATATTCCAGTTTCTATTATATGATCTGATGAAACTGTCTGACAAAAGTACAATTATATCTTGTCTAGCATACACCTTTGACTACAAAAGCTTCAGTTATTGTCCAGGGAAGCAGCTATTACAAATTCCAGAAAACCCTCGCTATCTTCTGCGAGACATGCTTCCTATAAAGTATCGCGCAGCCAAGTTCAAGTCGAAGACAGCACGGATGACGAAGCCTGTGAGCTAGTCAATGGAGTGGAGATCTCCATAGGGGAGGGAGCCGACAGTATCCAAGCTTATCTTTGCACGGCGGTGAAGAACAATAATGAAACCGGCATCTTGCTCTTATCTGACATTTTTGGGTTTGAGGATTCTTCCACTAGAGACTTTGCGTATCGCGTTGCTTGCAATGGTTACAAGTACGTATCTAATCATCACCCATCATTTCCATTTTTCTTAGGGTAATAGACTAAACCTATCTGCAAAATGCATTTTGGGACACAAAACCCCTTGCACTTTTAAGTTCCCACTACAACCTCCTGCAATATACATTTGTGGGACACATAACCCCAAATTGACAATGGGGGTTAAATTTCTAACGGAAATTGACCGCGTGATGGTCCTTGAAGTTGCCTTTTCTTCATCTATATAGCTAGCATGTGATGAATTTCCGTTAGAGATTTAATCCCTGTTATCAGTTTGGAGCTAAGTTTCCCACGGGTGTATATTGCAGGAGGTTGTAATGGGAAATTAAAACTGTACGCGGTTTTGTGTCCCAAAATACATTTTACATGTAGGTTTAGTGTCAATTACCCTTTTTCTTACAATTTTCTTAGAGCTTTACATATAATCCCCACTGTTTAGTGTTCTAGTTCCAGATCTTTTTCGCGGGGATCCATGGGCTAAAGACAGACCCAAAGAGCTCTTTGAGATATGGCTTGCCGACCAAACACCGGAGAGGATTGCGAAAGACATCACAGCATCCACAAAATGGATGGTGGATGAATTTCTAGCTGCAGGGATCTCTAAGAAGTTTGGTTTGATTGGGTTTTGCTTTGGTGGTGGCAAAGTTGTGGATGTTCTAGCTCGTGACCAAGGTGCGTGTTTTGGCACTGGCGTTTCGTTCTATGGCACAAGGATTGACCCGTCGGTGGCTGCAAATGTGAAGGTGCCTGTATTGTTCATTGCGGGCGACGAAGACCCGCTTTGCAGGGTCAGTGCCCTAGAAGATATTGAGAAGAGAGTTGAGAATGGGTTGTCTAAGGTTGTGATTTTTAAAGGGAGAGGTCATGGTTTCGCGCATCGGCCGGGGTCGCCGAGGAAGATGGAGATGCAGAACAGGCTTTTGTGATCATGAGGAATTGGTTGTATGATGGCTTGCTGTTAGGGACATGATTGCTTTTGTTTTTCTACCCCTAAAGTATGTTTTGTGGTTTTGTAAATGGAAGTGTTCTTCAATTTAATGGATTCGATGGTCTAGTTCTAATTGTGTTGCTGACTGGTTGGGTCATCTTGCTAAGTTGTTTCCTGGACTAAAAGGTAGCCAAAATCAGGGACAAATTCCGGAAAAGAAAGGGAAACCCTTGCTTATCATAATTCATAACTATGTAACCATAAACCGGTTAGCGGTCTCTTGTGGTCAGCTTCTGATTTCTACAAGTTTGTTGAGGGGAATACTTCCGCGACACAACAAGCTATTAAGCAATTCGCTTGGAGGTCTTAAGTTTGGTATCTGGGAAATACAGTGTACTTCGTCTTCTGGGCCATGACCCTGTCACTCAAGACTTTCTCAGGCTAGTTTATTTTTTTGGAGTAGTTCGAACTTTACAGTATCTATACTAATAATATATGCAAACACCCCACTTTGGTGAAACATTTGTTCTTCCCAAAGTACCCTCATCAGTAATTAGATCATGGAAGTTACAACTCACAACCCACTCCCCCATGTTCTAATTATTTATTTATTTTATTAAGTTCACATACATTATCTAATATCAAATTATTTCTCTACATTATTATTTCTACTTTCCACGCATCGCGTGGGCACCGATGCTAGTGTATAAATATACTAGAGTGGGGGTTAAAAAGTACTACAACTGTTTCGCTTGAAACTTCCCAATTGATTTTTTTTTTCAATATTCTTCGGGTCACTTTGATCCCGTGATTTGATGATTAGCAAAATGATACAAAACTTTGATAATCTTTTCATGGTCTTGTAGAATAAAGTTTGCTCCACAACACCACGAAAAATCGTCAAAAAATGCATTGTTTTGTAATTCAAATCACTGGGTCAAAATGACATAATTACAGGTGAAAAAAGTCAACTGAGAATTTTCAGGCTTGGACACATGTTTTGAGTAATTTGGACGGGCTCAGACAAAAATTCTCAACTCGAATTTCAATTAGGGTCGGGCTTGGGTACGACTATTAAACAACGGGCTAGCCCGAATTGCCCGATTTGTATACACATTACCCATAAATGTTATATTTTGAGAGTACTATATATCATATTTATCAAGAATATATTATTTTTCTATTAATTATATTTTTAATTATGTTTATGTTTTTAACTAATAGATTTTTTTCACCAAGTATTTATAAGTATTCTCTTGTATAAATGGATCATTTTTTAATTTACTCTATCAATATATAATCATTAATTTTTAGTCTTAAATAAATAAAAATTAAAGTGTCTACATTCGGTATATATTTTTATATGCAAGTTATTAACTTAACTTGGAGGGGACGGACAAATTATGCTTGAATTGAATGTGATAGTTATGTTAATTTATTTTGTTTAATGGACTAGCCCGAATTCAATCTGAACCCGAATTAGTCTGTTTGAATTTGGGCTTGAACGGAGTGACGATGCTCCTAACCCGGGCTGGGCTTGGGCAAGCCCGACAGAACTCGAGCTCGGACTTGGACAAGGGTGACCCAGCCAGCCCCGCCCGAGTTGCAGTCCTTAAACAGATGCAGAAGTAGTGATTGTGGAATCTCAGGTCCAACAAAT